>VFFE01007246.1:1573503-1658731 GCA_008921705.1 Burhinus oedicnemus
GGGGGGGGGGGGGGGGGGGGAAGAGATGTGATAGGACAACAAATATATCAAAGGAAACTGCTTTCTTAGGACTGTACTGAGAGCCTAACCCTATTGCACTCTCAGCAGCCCTTGGGTGATGAGGGTCCTCCAGATTCTCTAACACTTTGAAATCAGTGGGAGAGAAACCCAAGTGAATTAAATATAAAGATGCATTCCTTGACTCAGCTTCCCTCTCCATATGGCAAATCGCTCATTCACATTAGCTTCTGTGGGAAGAAGCTATGTTTCATCAGGCCTTGAGGAAGAGACAACCCTCTGTTCGTAAGTCGTTGTAGCTACCATTAGGAGCACTGGAGTAAAGGTGGCTCAGGGCACAGGAGGTAAGATCAGTACAGAAACAGACCTCAGATGTCTATTCCTTTATCAGGGCAGAGTGTTTGTGAGTAAACTGAAATAGCCAACGGAATTCAGAGGTACAGGACTATTGTGATTTAGACTATACTGTTTGTGCTTACATACTGGAAGGAGAAATTTTCTTGCCTTTGTCCAGCACTCTGTGATTTGGCGACACTCAGTAAATATTACCCAAGTACAAGAACAGAGTTCCTCTCCTCATTCATTATTTTGTCAGCATGCTGTTGAAGTTAATAGGTCAAACCCTGACATTTGTAACTCAGGAGAAAGCCCTACAGAGGACCCAGATCTGAAAAAGGATTTAGCTTGGTACTATATGTTCAGTACAAAATATCTTAGCCTTTAGAAATCAAATTTTAAAGAACTGCCATTTAGTTTAGGGAAATAAGAGTAAAATGTGCCTTATTTCATCTTTTTTCAATGATATGATACAGTCCAAACTCCCCAGCCTTTCTCCTTCCTACACAATCTACCCACCTGAGTAGCTGATTGGGAGAGTCAATTAAATTGTAACAGGTTGATTGTGTGAAATACAAACTGAAGGAGAGATAAGGGTGATGGATGTCTGTGGCCAGCTATTACAGCTGTTGTCTGTGGCTGTTGTTCATGCAGATGGAGGACGGTATTGGCAGGATATGGCTTGGGAGTTTGGACTTGGAAGGCAGATACAGCAGATTACTGATAAAAGGAATTGAAACCAAAGCAGCATGGTGGCTAGCAAGCCAGTCTGACAGATTGAACTGTCGACCACCCTCCGAGTTCCTGCATCTCTATAACTTACCCAGATCTCTAGGATCCCACCTCCATTCCTACCTCTCACATTTTATCTCTGCCTCCAAAGAGGGAGTCAGGAAGCCTTAGCTGGAAAGGGGCTAAATCCAATAGCCATTATGGTAGATGCATCCAGACAGCAGTCAGTCAGTCACTGAGGCTGGCCTGGGTGAAAGTCTCATAAAACGCTGTGAATACTGCTTGTTCCTTTAAAACCTTACCACAGCCTGGATAACTAAGCGCTTTGGAAAATGGTCATTTAGGCACTTTAGTTGGTAGGATACACAGAAGCATAAGGTGATGGAGATCAGCAGCTGTCCCTAGAGCAAGACTCCCAACTACAGCTTCAGTGGTAAGACACAGAGGAGTATAGCATCCCAGGTCTCAGAGAATAACAGGATGCCCTGTACCGTCACAGAGTCACCTAGACACTGCTGCCACTGAAGCCAAGATCTTAATCTGTCACACTAGCTGTACCCTAGGTTCCTGCACGGTTGAAGTTTATTGCCATTTCTTTTTCTCCTGAACAGTTTTAACACTAATCCTGGATAACCTTTCTTCTCACATGGCTCTCCTGGTCCCATCAGAGTTTAGGCTTTTTTCTCCTCCCAGTAGATTCCCTGTTTCATTCCTCTCGACATCTTTAATAGCCTCCATTTAAGAAGACCCAAACTACACTGTTACAGGAAGGGGCTTCTCTGGAGACTGGTAAAATCTCAGAATGATTTCACCAGACACTTTGTGATATATTTTCTGAATGTTTACATTAAAAGAAGTGAAGCTGGTTTCAGTTGACCCTCTTGATAAGCAAGACTATAACAACTATAATATTGAATAGATAATTAAAAATTACCTGCTTTCATAATCTTACTGATAGGCCTATGTCCACGCATGATAGTGTAAAGAATCAGTAGCTCCATCCTTTCAATGTCTCTTCTATACCTATGCTACAGATAGACTATGGCCTTCAAGAACTTTTTAAAGGGCAACTACCAGCCAGCTCAATAGAAACTTTAATGCTGCCAATTTAAAAATAAATACATCAGCAATTATATAATAGTGAAAACAGAGCCATTTACCTCTTAGAGCACTGACTTTCACAGACAAAGAAATGCACCTGAGGACAATACACATCTTCAGGATCCAAAAGATTATTCTGCAAATGGGCGTACAATACTAGTGACACAGCCTTCTCAGGCTACAGCATAAAGCAAGCTATAGCAACAAAAGAAAGCAGACAGTATATGTATGGATGGGGGAGCACTTCAGAAAAAGAAAATAAGGAATGCTGGCATGGATTCCCTGTGTTCATAGATATCTTGTGTTCTAGGTTTTTCATATTACAGCAGTAAAAATACCAGAAAAGGAAAAAACGCAATGAAATAGACTGTGTCTGCTTTTTACAGCATTCCTGTTCATTTCTGTGGAATCTCAGTGCTCCTGTGAATAAATATCATTATCCTCATATTGCTCTGTATCTCATTACAATATTAATAATCGAAGACTCATTCAGAAAATGAATACAGTTTTTTGGGAATGAGTAATACGAAGAAGTTATGCTGATCTACCAAACATCAGCCATGCTGTTGTACCAAAGGAGAATGCAGTATGTGACATAAATGAAAGAAGCTCCAGGCAATTCAAGTAACACCAGCCCGCATGCAAGGATAACCTATACTATAGCTTTAAAGATGGATAAAACAAGCATATTGTGGTTCTGTATCATGGATATCATGATGGTCTTTTTTCACACTGATCAGTTACACTGATTACAATCTCCCTAAATATGCCAGCCTGAATGCATAGCAAAATCCTACATCAGGGCTCTGAAAGTTTCAGAAGGGCAAATCCTCCTCATCATCGAGCCTCATACACCAACAGGGAACTGTCCCAGTGCACGAAAGGGGATCATCAGTGAATAGCCAGAATACTTCAGGAAGCACAACAGCTGGTTCAACATTTCAGTTTTGTTTTGGAAAAAAAAAAAAATAGTCAAAGATTTCAAAGAAAACACATTATACTGGCTTTTAAACTTTTCAGATTTTCTGTAGAAAAATGAAAAATTAATTAAGAAATCACAGTGGTTTTATTTAATTACCCACATTTCATTAGGACATTTGAATTTCTAGATATATTACTTATCATTCCACTTGGTCTTTATTTTCATCCTCCCCTTTCCTTTGAAGACATAGAGGAAGCAGAAAAGATGACAAAATGAGATAAAGCAGAAATGTTCTTACAATTTATAAGCTGAAATTTAAGATACTTATTTTATCTGAAGACACAATTTTCTAAAACAGCAACAGAAGTTGGTCTCAGTGGAAAGTGTTCAAACTCCAAAAATATGTCCAGTTAAAAAATGGTCTTATGATGTTTGTTTATTCATTTATACCTTTCCTTCACAATGAAATATATGGGCTTCTCAAATTGGAATTACACGCAGAGGATAACCACTTTGAACTGTTAACTAGTGGGTTCTACTATTATCTTAAAAAAAAAAACCCATGTCATTATAATCTTTTTTAGTATACAGTATTTACTCAGTGCAGTCATGGCTATGGGCTCCTTTAATCTCCCTGCCAGACTTTGGGCAGCGTTATCTCAAGAGACCAACAAGAAGAATTACTATCACAGGAGATAACATTGCCGTCCTTCTAATAAGGACTCTTCTTGACATTGAAGCATGTGCTACGTGGTGGCAAGGGAAAGTTTGTTGGGTATGTTTTATTCTGGAGTTTGTTAAATTTGTTGGTAGCTCAAATAAAGGGTGCCTGGAAGAAAGAGCCTGGCCATAGTCTAAATGGGATGTTAACTTTTCATGGGTTAAGTCAGTTTCATACAGTTGTTTTCTGCTAGAATGCAACATTTTTGTCTGCCGTAACAGCAGCAATGGAATAGGAGAAAAAATTTTTCAAATAATTTCTTCAAGCAAATTTATTTGCAACTTACAGTGTTTTGGTGCTTTTGAAAATACACTTACCAATTCACTTTTACCATGACACACTTTTTTTTTTTCTTTGAAGTGACCGAGTCTTAGATTCTTTGGGGGTTATTTTCTTTATAATATTGCATGTTAAACACTTAAAGATACCACCCTAATGTAGTGAGCTCAGTATTACAGTCAGTGGTTAACAGCTCTGCAGCCTTCAAGGTGGTATTGGATGCAGGGACTTCCCCCAGCCTTCAGAGCTACATTTCTTTCTTTGTGAAACTAGGTAGGTGGTTTCAAGAAGAAAAGGGAACATGAAAGTCTTGACCTCTTTTCTAGCAAACACTTCACCAACAGAATGATCTGAAATGGGAAGGAAGCATGAAAGAGGCTTTATTGTTTTTGTGAGAGAGGTTAATAGCAATAGCTGCATTTAAGAAAGAAAAAGAAGAACTGATGAGAGAATCAAAAAAACAGCAGCTGTGTCTTGATCTGGATCAAAGTGATGGAGAGGGAGGTGTGCCAAGTGTCTCCTCTGAGGTGCCAAGTGTCTCCCCATTTTTCTGGATAATTTTGTAGACAGGCAAGATATAATAATTAATTAGTCTGGGGTTTTTTTGCCTTTTTTTTTTTTTTAAAAAACATCCAACTGTATGCAATAAACAGCAATGAAAATTCCCTACATGCCTTCCTCACTAGCCGATGAACCTTCTGGGAGGAATTCTAGGAAAAGGAGTGGGATTCATTCCCCTTTTCAGCCTTTCAGGACAGATACCCAGTAAGGAGCTTTGAATTATTCTCGGTGCATAGTAAAAACAGACTGTTTTTTGAGGATTTGCGATTTTCCAACCATTATCAACTGGGCTGAGACTAACTCATCTGCTGAAGACTACCAAACAGCTACAAAGAACTGGGATTTTCTTTTATTACCTGTGTGGATTGAGTTCAACTGCTAACGAGAGAGGAAGGGCATTGTTTAATCCTGACACCATTCCTTTGACTTCAGTGATGTTTATCTAGAAACACATTTGGCTTGAAAACTGTTGCTTTAAATTGATCCTCTGAGTCTTCTTAACCCTGTTAGCAGTAGAGGATTGGGTATACTGCATTATTTTCTGAGATTTACCTGTGGTTTATTTGCACACACCACATTTCTATCATTGTATTGACACACAAATGGAACCTGCACTTAACCTTGCCACATTGTCTAACTGAACACAAATCAAAGATTTCCACTTTCCGTTTTCAAAAAGATGAACTATTTTCTGTCCAACTAAAACACTGCCCTAGTATATCCAGATCAGTCACTTTCCAGAAACGATGTAAGCCACAATATCAGGTCCCGACCACTAACTTCGCAGAGCATTTCCCTCTTTTGACTATGGGTTTACGTGCACTTTTCTTGCTGTGACAATCAATTTTGAGAAAAACATTCTGCAGTTCCATTTGTGTATGTCACTTTCTCCTTTAGGGCTTTACTCAGACTAAGTTATAGCAGAGCATAGTGCTTTTTGTCTTGTACACTGGGGTAGGAACAATGCTCTGAATTTCTCCTTCCTGAAAAGCCTCTCATAAAGCTATGAAAAGGAAAAATTGGGGAAATAAAGGAGGAGGCAGACTCACAAAAGCATCAACACTAGGTACCTAAATACTACTGCTAGCACAGATCAGTGCCTCTACTGGGTGTTTGAGATAGCTGAAAAAGAGAACAGATGCAATGACTCATGCTACTAAAGGTACAGTGCTTATGATCAGAGCCAAGTTTTCTGGATTGTTAGATCAGCAACTTTCCGCAGTGCCGAATTAAATATGTTTTAAATGGTATTTCAAAGTTACAGTTGGTTACATTTGGGCATGCTGACCTTAACAATGTCATGTTAAATATTTTCTTTTTAATTAAGGTAATAGCTAAGTTCTGAGGATGAATATTGTTTTTCACTTCATTAATTTTACTGTTAAATGGAAAATAAGATATTGAAACAGACTAGCAAGGCAGCATGACAGAAAGAACCTTTCAAGCTAGCCTGAACCATCACCACAATACTCATGGGTCCAGACCCATCAGCTTTGAATGCTAGGCAGGCTGTGTGCGCAGGAGCCCCTGTCTCAGAATTGCTCAGCACCCACAGTTCCAAACACAGCTCATAGCACTGACTGGCGCACACCCAGTCTGACATAGCATAGTCAGATTCCTTGGTCTCCACACAATAGAGATTAAGTTTCTGCATAAATACAAGTGAATCTTTTTTGTAGCTGCAGAATGGCTGTTCTGCAAGCTCCCTTTCTGTTGGCTGCAAGAGTGTTAACATTGAATACTCTCCCAGCACGATAAAAGGAAAAGTTACCTATGCCAACAATAAATTAGGCAGCATAGACAATGATCGATATCGGTTACTGAAGTTTAACGAGATTGTGACATGATCCAACATTGCTATCATGTAACATAATACTACAGTTTCAAGGAATTACTTAGATTTTAATTAGGAACTAAAATGAGTAGAGCTATACAGAGACTTTTATAATAGGAAAGTCTCAAGAAACTTAAAATACTTCAACCTGGGAAAGTTTAAAATGGGAAAGAAAATAAGAGATATACAAAATAATGTACAAAACTGAGAAGGTAAGTCAAGCACTGGTAGCACATCACTGCCTTCTACTCACTATGTAAAGGTGGACAGCTGGAGGAGCATTTACTCCAGCGACTGTGAAAGAGCAAGTCATCTGTGTTTTTGTGAAGGGAATCATGGTTCAACAAATGAATTGGAGAGCTGCAGGTCAGAAGATCTCAATCCTACCCCTTATGCTGGAAGGGACTTGCTGTGTAACTTGCAGGAAGCATAAGAGCATTTTTGCCCCAGTTGGTTTCTCTTTAAAATGAGAACAACAATGTTTTTGTTAAATAGTTGTCGATTACTCAAAGATCCCAGAGAAGTGTAGACAACTGCAAACTTCATCCAAGAATTGTCTGACCTCTTACTGAATGTTTGTAGATTTGTTTGCAGGCCGAACAGTTCCTGATAGCAGGGTAGCTTGTTTCACCACTCAGTCCACCCATCCTGTCTGCAGCTGTTCTCAGGGGACACATATAATCATCACATTTGTCGCAATGGCAATGGTGATAATGATACCGTGTGCACTAATGAAAGGCAAGAACACATTTCACTTTCTGCAAGGGTTGGTGCTTGGGCAACACTGCCTGCCAGCTGTCTCTGTCCACAGCACAACCTGTAATTTAGTTAACAAAATGAGCCATTTCAGACATCAATCATTATTCTGCCTGTCTTTATCCATTTACTGTTGCTGCCTGTGACAAACATAGTAGAGCTCACAAACAAGGTCTTTTCGGGTGGAAAAGATGGAAAAAATAAACATAGAAAAAAATAGGACTCTTGTCCAATCTGATCTGCCTCTTCAGAGGTTTTTTCCATAGCGCTGGAACTTTTGCTTCTTCTCCTCTCTAAAGTTCAGCAAAAGCATCTTGGACATACAATTTATTCTCAAATTTGCATCTTGATACATTTACAGGGGTTTTGTGTGGTATCTGACCAGAAATTCTCACTAAAGGCTGTTTCTGCTTTACATCCATCATGTGTTTTCAGCTCCAGGTGGATGCCACGGTTCAGTTAGTTTCCTAGCCAGATGAACTTTTAGGGGTCAAACAGCCTCAGTGGCCACAAAGAAACAATGTTTGACACTATTGATGTTTCACCTCCTATTTACATGAAAGCTGAGGAAGGAAGTCAGAACCTTTCATTGATTTAACTTTTCCCTCTGTTGATGGAATAGGCACACCCAGACACCTTTCCTAATCAGTATTGGGAACGCTGCTCACAGTTCAATATTAGTCAAGTGCAGAGTGCAATTCTGAGCATAAATCACTCCACATCATCGTCTACAACTTCAAGTTCTCACTCCATTTTCTCTCAGCATTTCGCAAACATTTGGTATTGCATCCTCCCTTAACTGAGTTTCCATTTATTCCACTCCCATGTCTCCATCAACCAAAGAGAACTTGTCTCTTTGTGAAGTACAAGGATTTGCACGTCACAAGGAGGAAGTGGGACGGAAGGTCTGGTTTAGCCTTGAGGGCTTCACAGCACCGGCAGAAGAGCCCTAATTCATTTTTGGAGAAGCTACTCAAGTCTCCCACTGGCACTGCTGATGAGGGGCACGCACACTCCCTGCTCTCTGAACGCAATCAACTTAGGTTCAAATAACTCTCCAGCTGATTTTAAACCTCTAGAGTCATAACCTAATCACAAGGATTTCCCTTGTTAGATTTGTTCCTGAAAATGGTAGCTTGGAAAGAAAATTTAACCATCTTCAGTCTACAGTTCATACAGAAGTACGGCATTGGAGCACAAAAGGTGGAAAAGGCATGTTATCAGGCCTGGCTTTTTCCTATTCATACAACAGGAGTAATCATATGCTACCATCTCATGGGAGTGTTGTGCATTTTATTCCGCAAATAGTTGCAAAGAGCTGTAATACCTACTGAAAGATACATTAATGGTTAATATATATTATTCTCAGATGTCCTGCTTTGAGGTAGAACAGAACCAATTTTCTTGTCAGTAATTTTACTTTTCAGTTAAGCCTCTTCTAACTGACAGGACATCAGAATAAAATGTAAACTGTGGTGATACTATAACAGTTACTCAGGTACTTAATTGTTAAAAGCAAAGTCGATTTGCTAGCAAAATTATGCAACCTTTCATACATTATCCTACAGAGTACAGTCACTACAGTACTGGAAGGTAACATATACTACCTTTTTTTTTTTTTCCTTTGTTTTTTTTTTTTTTTCATTTTTCATTTTTTGGAGGATACACATGATGTTCCTGAGATTTAGGTGCCTACAAACCTTACTTCATTGCCAGGCAATGTAACAGAAATAAATGTCATAGATTATTAAAATATGATAATATAAACCCAATATTCTTTCTATAAGTAATCAAATGTACTAGGATTCTTTGGATCTACAAAAATATAACAAAACATCAGATAAAAGAAAACAGGTGTTAGCCAGAATTTCAAAGGGCCTTTTTAAAAAGCACTCTACCAAAAGACACTATAAAAATCATAATAGGAGAAAAAGTGCTGTAAAGAATTAGAAACTGATAAAAAAAGACAGTAAACAGAAAGTGGCAAAAAAATCCTTGGTTTTTTTCAGTTTGACAAAGAAAACAATGGAGGAGTTCTGCTTAAGGAGCCATGTCTCATATAATTGTCAGTGTCATGGAAAAGAAGGTAAATAACAAAGAAATAAATCTGCAGCTGGCACAAAATTATTTAAGTTATTTCTTAGTCGGAGCTCTATGAAAATTAAATTTACTGTTGACAGATGCGAAGAAATGCATGCTGAAAATAACTAATAACTGCATATGTGCTGTTGAGTTCCAAATTAACTGAAAACGCCAAGGAAAAAGGCCCCTGTGTGTATCTCAACCTGTCAAGGCCTAAACAGGAGATACAACGTGGAACGAAGATCTTAAATAAGGGACACAGCAAAACCACTCAGGCAGAAAACTTTAAATACTCTGGGATTTATTATGGACAGCTTTTTTTCTGAAAGCTCTCCTCTGTTGTTCCCTATTTCCGATATAAGCAAGTTTTGACATTAAAATTTGGCAGACACTGAACTATGGCAGAGCGTAAGTCAATCTGGCACAAAAAAAGTCATTTTCCTTAAAGGGAGAGACTTTGAAAAATATGTCCACAGATATGCCTGTACACGAGGAGGCCACTGTAGCATCATCCACCCTGGATCCTGTAACATGTCCAGATGGATCCTGCCTAGATGAATCACTGGTCTGAAGAATAATAAACATGCCTGTGGTATTGCAATGCAATCCAGTTTTGCCCTTGATAGTACTTTGTCAAGATGTACATAGACGAGATGCATATTCAATCTCCTTTCATTTTTTATTTGATTACAAAGGAGTCATTACTCAGACTCAACTCTTAGATTTTCTCTGATGGATGGATGATTCACATCAAACAAACCAAAGCCATGCACAACCTTACATCAGCGTTGGAAAGATGCTCAAAGCTCAAGTGAAGCGTGTTTATTTCTCAGGGGATCTCATTCCACGTAAGGCAAAAGAACAGCCTGCTTGGCTTTGTGGGCGATGAAAACAATGGAGGCAGTATTCACATCGCATTAAGTGTTTTGTAACAACTTGTGAAGCAGAGAATATGATCCGTCAGAGGGATGGAGCGTGTAGGAGGAACAAAAAACTTCTGAAGATTTTGCCAGCATATCGATGGGTTAAATATGTAAGAAGCAGAAAAAGCATTTAAGGAATGGAAGCTACAAAAACCTGACTCCTCCCCCAACCCTGAGAGCTCCCTACTGACATAATTAGACTGAAAAACAAACCACACGGACAGTTAGGGCAGCAAACTCACTTTGGGAGGTGATCTAGTTTAAGTAGACATGGAGCTGCTCAGAACTAAGGTAGAAGAGAGACAGGCAAAGGGGGTCCTGTTTTTATCTTGCCTCGCCCTTTTTACAAGTTTTTGTACTTGTGCAAATGTAATGAGTTTAAAAATTCATTCCTTACCAGAGCAGGATCATTACATTTCTATCTGCCCCTGCTGGGATAAAAATAAGGGCAACATATCACAGGCAGGGGTGATCTCAGTATGCAAAGAAGGAATATCACTAACATGAAGTACTGAGCCACACATATCCCCCTCTTGGTCCCGCACACTGTGAAAAGATGTAAAATTCAGAGATCAGAAAGAATGAATGAAAAGGAAAGAAGGAGAGAATCAATAACAATCATAAACACCCTTTCTTCACAGCAGTAGCCATCTTCAGGTTCTTATTAATACATTTAAGAGACAGGGAAATGGCAAGGGGAGAGGATAAGAAAGCCATGTAAGTGTCCCTAATCCTACTTCTGTATCTACTGATATTCTCCATACACAACCCAGACCTCTTTGGAACGACCACGCGTTTGGATGTCCTTTACTGATCTATGGCCCTGTTAGCAGGATGCACCAATCTAACCATTTGCAAATGGTGAAATTACGATATGAAAAAATAGGCTTGGCAGACAGGAGGGTTGTGGTTGAGTTTAGTGGAATGGATAAGAAAGAAATAGGACATTTGACATATATCTATATTGAAAATAGAAAAAGGTCTAATAGCAGGTGCAACCACCTTGTCTCCTCTTCCCCTGCTTCCATAGCTTCATCCAAATAACTTGTTATTAATGTACCAGGAGAAGACTTTTCACATTTACTCCTTAAGATCAACCTGACAGCTTACCAGCTGTTTCTGTACTCTTCTTCCCACCATGGCATGAGTAATCCAAAGAATGTTCTCACTTTCTCTGCCAGCAGCATGGTTACCTGCTGTTCATTTCTCCTGGTCTGCTCCCTGAGCAGAGATATACCATCTCTTTTATTTCCCACTTACTATGCAAGCCATAGGTTATGATATCATATAAGCACAACTATTACCTCTATCTTGTTCTAGAAGTTCTCATGCTGGGAAAATAGCCTCCCACCTCTTATCTCTAACATCACTGCCTCAAAGATACATTGGTCATTTCTTGGTGCTATTCCAGTACCTTGGCCTGAAGAAGAAATTTATGGGTCAACATATATTTCAGATGTTTCCTTAAATAGTATGGCAAAAGTACAAGTATGAGTAAGGGAAAAACATGCTCAGTTTGGGGAAAGGTGTTCATCTCTCATAAGCACCTACTGGTGTTGAAGAATGAAAGACAGAAGTACAAAGAGCATTGAGGAGCTGTGAGTCTTCTGCTCTTAAAAAACAAAACCCTTAATAAAAATACTATCAGAAAATCACTACCTAGGACTTTAGCCAATTCTTGCAGATATTGGTAACTTATCCTGGTTTGCACCACATCGCCCGAAGTCTGGAAGTCTGAGGAAAGTACATTTAGTATCACAATCAATAGCTGGAAGGACACTTGAAAAACAGAATGACATATATGCCCCAAATTCTCTGGTGTATCCTGTGGGCTAACACCTGCCATGTCCCATTATATGAGCCTGATGAAAGTTAAGGGATGTGCAGCCTTACTCAACAGAATTTTTTTTACACCTCCCGGCCTTTTTTTTTTTTTTAAGGATATTTTTCCTTTTCCCTGTGCTTTCCCTGTGCTTCACTGTTTTCTGAGTAATTGCGTCTGTGCAGGTAAGAGGCTGGTGGGATTTGTTTGCCCTTCTGGCAAACCACGCAGGCATGTCCTAAAATGGAGAGCCAGACTTCCAGTGTGTTTGCCAGAGCTGTACAACTGGCCTTTTTCAAATGCTACAAAGCAGAAAGAGAAACAGAGTAAAGGAGGATGGCGGTGCTTGCCAAATGGCATCTCCTGTCATATGCACACACTGGTCTGGATAGCCACTTGGGTGCAGAAGTAAAAAGCTATTAGCATCGGGATAGAAACAGGCATCCAATTTCCCCACCCACCCAGATGGAGGAAAATAGAACACCTCACTAGTAATGGTTTTCAGAGAAAAAGGGATACAAAGAATGCAACAAAAGAGGACAGACTCCAACAACACTTTTTTTTTTTTTTTTTTTTTTTACAGCATGTTCTTTTTTCCCCCCTCTGTCCCTCTTCTAGTGTCTAATCCATAAAAGAAACTAAATCTCATCTTAAAAAACTCCCTCTGTTCCTGGATGCATTTTACAGACAATGCAATATGAACAGAGGAAAGCACTGCAGTTAATAAAAAAGGACTTTCCTGTCTCATTCTCTGTAACAATATAATACCTAACATAGCCAATAAATGGAGACAAAGCATAGAAAAGGAAGAAGGCTCAGGATTCACAATGTGGGGCATCGGTATACCTATGTTGCTTTGAAGCTCTCGACTGTCTCTCTGGAGCTCCCTCAAAATAAGGTAATAAACAAAATCACACTAATAATACTGATACTGCTAACAGTAATAGTTTATCCTGTGGCAGAGCAACAAGAGATATCAAGAAAGCAGCCCCACCACAATCAGTGATAGGACAGTAGTCATAGCATAAATGAAGTAATAGATGATACAAGTGAGCAACACCATAGGATGCAGGACAGGTAATGCTTGGTTTCTCTTCAAACAGGACTTTGTCAGCAGTAGACAGAGAAAACATACTGATGGAAGAGACAGGCAGGGAAACAAAGACTGAGACAAAGTATCAGAAGGAGGGAAGAAGCAGAAATGAAATGGATTAAATCACCAATCAATGGAGATGGTAGGAAATTTTCAGCGTTTTTGTTCTCCACATAAGTTCTTTGAAGAAAACAGAGTTATGGAATAACACACTGAAGTTCCAGTAAAGTCACTATTATTATTACTATTTAATAAAACTTTCTGTTCTATGCAGACACATTCCTAAGACCACCACAATGCATTTTGAAACACTTTGAAAGCAGGACGTGGCACAATGGCTATCAGTTAAATGAAGGCACAAATGAGACTTGCAATAAAATATGTTGAAGCAATTTTGGGCCTGGAAATTAATTTGCCACCATAAAGTCAGTCCACTTGAAAAACTATTAGCTTGGGGAAAATGCCATAATGAGAAAGTACAAGTTTATATTTTAGGTGCCAAGTGATTACAGCCCCATCTGAACCGGGCCAAGGAAGCAGGGCTAGCACACCTTCTGCTGTGAAAAACATGCAGAGATATTTAAAGAACATAAGCACAGTTGGAACGTCAGTTCTACCATCTGTCTTAAATGGATCATCTTCAACAAGATGGTGCCACCAAACACCATTTTGAAGCCCTAATTTTGTGTCAGCTCTGAGACCAAGACAAGGGGTGTTTAGGTTATCCAGTTTTAATGGATTTGAATGGTAGCTTCAGGATCTACCTACAGCATCTAGAATGGTCCTTACTTTAGCTCCCTTCAAACATACTATAGCTTGTTGTACTCAACAAGATTGTAGCCAAAACTAGACACCGCATCCAGTATTTATAAAGGAAATTTTAATCATTATACTTCTGAAAATGTGTCTGTTCCTTTGTAAAACTCTGTCTGATTTCAAGCCACTGACCCAATGATTTACCTTTGGCAAAGCATAGCCGATCATTCCAGCAAGATCTGAGGTCATTTTACACCTTTCTTATAGCACTTGATTTTAGCATAAATTCAAATCTCCACAGCTTAAGTCAAGTGTAAATTTTAGAATCAAATAAAACTTCTCCCTGCATCTTCCTGAGAAGGGTAGCTGTGAGAAATGAGAAAAGTACTGAAAGTATGGAGATGACAACTGACTGATGCTCAAATTATTAAATTGTGGAGGTTCCTGGCGAATGAAAATTCAACCCACTTTCATAGAAACTGTTAATATTGATGTTAAGTCATCCACCTCCTTAAACAGTCCCAGAAAACGTAAAAAAGTTCTCACTGTGTGTGGGAGAAAATCCTGTATGGGAGATACGGTGAGAACCAGAACCTCGCACCGTGAATTGTAAATACCATGCTCACAGTATATAAGCATGACTCATTGATCTATCTATATGGATGAATTGCACCGCTACTGAAATGAGATGGAACGTTATAGATCCTTAAAAGCACATAGCAACGTCAAACATCACTTTAAAACTGGAAATGCTTACCCAAGCAACATAGAACTTAATTATAGCACAATCTGACCCATATATCAGGCCAGTGCATTTATTCCAATGTTCTTGACTTCCTAGCAATTCAAACTAGTGCTCCATTCCGAGCCTCACTGATACTCGGTGTACCTGCATTTGCTTTAGGAATTGCCTATATGAACATAAAGCAATATAAACTCTCTTTAGTTTTTGAAAGCTACCAAGATCACAGACAGGCACGCACTGTCTACAGTTGAACATACATTTCAGTGTGATATGGAAGAGATGTACACAAGAACAGAGCACTCAGTAGTGCCTTGCTCCGAACAATCAGCAATCTACGACTGGGCAGGTTCTTCAGTATCTTCTACACACAGAAAGACACGTTTATCTCCCAGCCTTAGCCACTAAGACATCTATTCAGACATTTATTCAAAGGTAGTTCTCTAGAATCCTTCCATACTCAGTAGTGAATAGTAGCGCTTTAGAAGTGACAGTCAGCCCATTTATGTTGATGACAAGATCTGCTCACTGGAAGCACCTATCCCTCTTCACTGGCTACAAATAGAACCCAGAAAACAACACTGGGCCAAAACCCTAAATCTCAGATAGGTAAGGATATGTAAGCTGAAACTCACATGACAAGTGAATTGTTTTTCTTTCCATAGCTTTTTCCCATTATTTCCATCCTCTGACTCTATACCAACAGAAGTGTTAAAATCCAGCAAGTCTTTTGGTTCACTGTTTTTAAGGAAGATGCATTATCTCAAAATATATCTACTAGTGCTATTCTTTACTATCAAATAACATTGCTTATTGGCAACCTCACATGGCACCAGCTACATACTTTCAAGTAATTATTTTAATTACTGTATTTACGTCTATTTTTTGTAACCATCTCAAATATAGAGGTGTTCAACTTTTTAAAAAATAAGTGATTATGCCAATAACACCAAAATTAAGATGGATAGGCTAAATATGTTGGGAACTATAAAGTACCCTAGTGAAATGGCAGTACTCCGAGTAAAAGAAAGGTGCTTAACACACAGGTATCGTTACCATATCTGCCACAGCCATGTCTTCTCCTAGCAAACAAGTCTTTGAATCTATCGTGTGCCACCTCCACCCTCCATAAACATTACAGAGTATCATTACTGGAATATTTCCCTGTGTTTATTTTTTTAAATCCTAGTTTTCCATGTACTGCATTCTCATTAGATTTTGATGCAGTCAGCATCAAATTCTAAATAGCAATAGTAAATCTCATGAATCATTTTGGCAAAACCTTCCTTGAAGTGACTTTAAAAAGGCGAGATAACTTTTGCTAGCTTTATCTTTGTCTTTTCCTGACTTTGAAAACTGGCACCATCACACACTTAGCTACATCCTCCCCCACTTGTAAATGGAAACACACTTACAGCTAAGTTCCTACCTCTTGCAGTTGGAAACTTCAAAAAATCACCTTCCTAATATGTGCTTCTAATTAAATTTCAGTCCCTAACCACAGCTGCTGTGATTCATGCATACCCTGCAAGGTTCAGTGTTAATTAATAAGGGCTCTTTAAATTCTCTGAGCCAGGGTGTGGGAGGGAAATAGGGTGTATGCAAGACATGAGGATTTCTCACAGTTGGTTGTGGGGTGTTGTGATGCCCCTCTGGGAGGCAGCTCAATTACAGTACGCATCCAAACAAGAATGAAAAAGGAGGTGGGGAACTGGGAACAAAAACCCACACGGTGCATTATTCATAAGCAAATATATAATTATGCAGTCTCATGAATTAGGGATCTGCACTTTTAAAGACAGACAGGAAAAAAAAATGTGTCAGAATGTTGCTTTACGGTGTATTGGTTTGATATTCCCTTCTTCCTATCAAAATTTAGAGGAAAAAGTGGGACATAATCAACAGAACTCGGGGCCTCCAGGCAATCCAGGGATGATCTGTAACAAGTACAAGCTGAGGTATTAACAAATTTCATGGAGTGGGGATTTCTACAGTCCCTCTTGGGACTGCAATTCTAGACTGCAAATGAGAGGACCCAGCAGCTCAGCATCTCTGTAGATAAGGAATTTCAAGGTAAGATTCTAGAGCTTTGCTAAATAAGCAAAGCAGTCTAGCTCATGCATGTGAGTTTGTAAACGATCACATTTATTATTATGTATTTGTGTTACGCATGAGCAGGCTGCTTGAGACACCACAACTCTGTCTTCAGCTAAATGGCTGCCAGTCTAGAACACACCTGCTTCTTACAGTTTGTACAAAATATTGATCTGAGGAGACTATAACTGGTTGGAGATGGAGATGAGGATGAGCATTTGACCTTTGTCATTTGTACTTCAGTATTTTTTTTTTTCTTTTCTAATTGCAATACCTTGTATCTCCAAAATATCTTTCCTTTATGGGTGTTCTAAGCCATGCAGCACAGCAACTGTAACAGTGCAGTATTAGGAGCTGAAATTAAGTAGCCTGTAGCTAAATGAAACCTCAGATGGGAGGTTTAGAAGAACAGACTGGAAATTCATGAGGAGGGATTTGGCCTAGATGTTTACACTACTCCCTCTTACAAAATATTCTTTGGGATATTTAAGTCCTGAGTAGTCGTAGCCTCAGTCTCTGTTTTACCCAAAGACTAATATTACAGGTGCACCAAAAACTACAGTCCCCCAGGTGATGAGCATAGTGCTTGCAGCTGGAGTGGAAGCACATCTTTACCTCTCTTTCAGACTGAAGCTTGCAGTAAAGACATCAGCAAGCCTTCCCAGAATCAATTTAATGTTTGGTCCTCTGAGGACTTTAATTAATCGTGGACAGACAATAACCATAAAGCCTTTCAAAACACAGTATTTTTTCCTGTTAGTAGAAATTCTGCATGGGGTAAAAGAAAAAAAAAAAGATTTTTAAGGTAACAGGGGAGTGAAAATTAATATTGTCCTGGTTTCAGCTGGGATAGAGTTAATTTTCTTACTAGCAGCTGGTATAGTGCTACATTTTGGATTTAGGATGAGAATAATGTTGATAATACCCTAATATTTTAGTTGTTGCTAAGCAGTCAAGGACTCTTCAGCTTCTCATACTGGCTTGCCAACAAGAAGGCAGGGGTACCCAAGAAACTGGGAGGGGACACAGCCAGGACAGCTGGCCCAAACTGGCCAAAGGGATATTCCATACCATATGATGTCATGTTCAGCTATAAAGCTGGGAGAAGAAGAAGGAAGAGGGGGACATCCGGAGTTACGGCATTTCATCTTCCCAAGTAACCATTACGTGTGATGAAGCCTTGCTTTCCTGGAGATGGCTGAACACCTGCCTGCTGATGGGAAGCAGTGAACGAATTCCTTGCTTTGCTTGCGTCTGTGGCTTTTGCTTTACTTACTAAACTATCTTCATCTCAACCCATGAAGTTTTTCTCTCCCTCTTCTCCCTACCCTACTGGGGAGGGAGGAGGGGGAGCAAGTGGCTGTGTGTTGTTTAGTTGCTGGCTGGAGTTAAACTGTGACAAATATCTATCCCAACCTAGTGCATACTGTTCCCTTGTTGCTGGTTTGGAAATCCCAACCCAGGGATACTCATTTAAAAAAAATACTTGAGTAAGTACCAGATAATTTGATCATGGCTTTTTCAAGCCAAGGGTTGGCTCTGCTTCTGCTGGGCTACTCTGAGGTAGGTACTCCCTTTGTAGGGGGCACACTGCAGCTGCTCACAGCATTAAAAAAAAAAAAAGGCAAGAAGTCTTAAAGCAAAGCTGGCATGTTGTCATGGTCTAAGCAAAATTTATTCACTGCCTAGATCCAGACCTGAGCCAACTTCAGGAGGAGCCTTAGACAAACTTCTTCAAAATTTCCCCTAGGCAGAGTGATCACTCCATAAATATCCCCAAACAACTGGTTTTCCTTTCTGTGGAGCCTGTTTCAGGCTACAGGTTCTCAGTTCTGGCTGATATCTTTTGTATTTTAACACTTGGGTCTTGACTAATAAATCCAGAAGCCGCAGATACACTGCCACTAGAGCCTTTTTTATTATTAAGGATGGCAAGTTGAAGCCAGCATGGTGTAACGACTGATGTAAGGACCGCATGCTGTCTTCTTCTGGCTACTTCTGTGTCTCCAATAGGTGACAGCTGTCACAAATTCCTTCTCAAATAATTTTGCCATTGGCAACCTCTTCCTTCTCCCAGAAGCAATTATAAACTGGCTAGTCTGGTTTCTTTAAGATACAAATGATTTATTGATACCTAGATTTTAAAAGGTGGGATAAAAAGATTTAACTTCTTTTCCTCGGTTTACTCAAAAGAAGATGCTCTCAGTCTGACCTCCTGGGACAGCAGGATTTTTCTTTCAGCTAGATTGAAGGAGGAGTCAAAAAACTGCATCAACACTAGTGATGCATGGAACTGCAGTCTACACTGGTGATCTGTACACTTTTTTTTAGCCGAAGTAGAAGTGGAGGCCTGGTTTTGCAGAGCCAAATGAGAAGGGCTCTAGTCAATTCAGCTCTGTAATCTCACTTGCTAGTTTTGTCTTGAAAATTTGATTATGTTCTGATTTATCCCAGACTATAGGCTCATTACAAGATGGGGCTGCTATTCTCCTGAATCTCTCTCTAAATCCTTAGCTGCTACTCTTATTGGATTGCAATGTGAATGCATTCTCCTACCAACCTCTATGTCCTCCCTGCCTTTTTGCCATTACAGATACACTGCCTTTCTAGCATTTGTTTCTGAAAAGATAATCTTTTAACCCAGTCATCTATTTCAGAGCTACAGGGATTCTGGAAAGAAGATGAAGGTTACACAGAGAGAAAACCAGATTCAAAACGCTAGAGAAAATATGAGAAAATCTGCATGGGTTGGAGGTTTTGCTTCATCTTCGTGCTCCTGCTTCTCTGAAATACTCTCAAGTTTAGGCAGTTCACATAACACAAAGGCAAAAATTTTGCCCATCATATCACATAGGAGGGAATTTCCTCACAAGTGGTTCTGAGAACATACAAGACTATAATGGAAGCAGCATAACCCCTTGTAACACTTGCACAGAGTACTACTGCTAACCGTTCCAGAAAATTACACAACAGGAATGACGTTTATCATAAAATGCTGAAATCTTCGGCCAGAGGTGGAGAAAGTTACTGTAAACTGCAAAGTACACATTCTGTCACTTCATTAGGGCCACTAAGATAGCATTTCACAGTGCTAGGATTTGTTTCAGATAAATTGAAAAGCCATTTAAAAAACTGTAGCACCCACAGACCTGAGCATGTAACTCTGCCTTCATATGTGCTTGTCCACAGCACTCAGCAGCAAGACACAAGAGAGCTTTCCCCTGTCCTCTCACATTCCTTTGGTGTCACACAGCTTTTTTCACATGGAGGGGAAGTAACATCAACGCTGGTATGTTTTTTCTTCTGAGGCAATGAAGCTGCTGAACACACAAATCTCCAGGAAAAAGCCCCCAGGCAAATGCTCTATTATCCCCCAAGACAAAGACAACAAAGAACTGACAACTCTTTATCTAATGCAATTATTTCCACCTTTAAAGCCGTGTTAGAGTATCCTATGCCACATTTCACCTGCCATGAAATTTTCAGGATGCCAGACTGTTCTCTGCTCTTCCTTGGCGATACATCCCTCCCGCCTTATGTGATCAAATGATCACTACAATTACAGAGGGAAACAAAAATATCTCACATTAGAGAGTGTCCAGAAAATCCTAGAAACTGATCTAACTTGTTTGAGGACAACTGTTGAAAAGAATGTTTGCGGTGCTTTCAATATTCTCCACAATGCTGCGAAATAAAAAAGAATAACTGCATGCCTGAAAACCCAAAGGGCAAAGTCAATATGTAACAAGTGAATTGAAACCTTGGCCACCTCACAAAAATGCCAACAGATCATGAGTTTAGTTTTGTTTCTGGTATACTATCCTCATAATTTTTACATTTGGAAAAAGGATCGCAAAAACAATGTAAAGACTACCTAAGGAACAGAACAGTTGACTTCCCACCCCAAATCACTACTGGCATTTCTTTATTCAGACTTGAGACTATAATGTTTAGAAGATCCTTATGTCAAAGTGGGATTGGGATTTAGCAAATCAAAACCTGCTTCCTAGATCTCAAAATGAACATGGCCATACTACCATGTGTGAAGACATTAAAAGCAGAAGAAGGGTAAACTCTTCTAAGCTTTAGTCTTAATGATATGTTAATGGGGATGCAGAATCGAGTGGAGTTACAGCTTCATCCCATTACCATTACATTTTTTTCCTGTCAAACTGTAATGATTTGTAGTTTTACAAAATCGCCACTTTCAGAACAGCAAACAAATGTACCTAACAAGAAATATAATAGCATGATACCTAACTTACCAGTAAGTTTTAGTTCTGTAATCTATATTTCATAAAGATAATAGTAAACCACCTTCAGTACAACACCCTTTAAGAACTTAATATTGTCCATTTATAATCTTTAGCCATAAGGATGTGCAAGACATTGCAATACATCCTCTGCAGCTTTTGATGATTATAATGATAATGCACCCTTTTTTCCCTAAAAGTTTTAAAGGCACCAAATAACAAAGTTATTTGTGCTTTCTCCATTAGAACGGTGGTCCATACATTCAAAATCATTTGCTTCTCATTTGCCAGTGACTTGGAAAGAAATATATATACACATACACACATATGCGTGCATATATATATATATATAGTGTGACTGATATCTTTTTTTACAGTGCCATACCCCACTTTTAGTGCACGCATACAATCCTCAAGAGGTTGAAAACCACTGGTTTTACATTCCAATCTCAGCTCTTTCTCCTAGGTTTCCATAACTTCAAGCAGGTCAAATTATGTGATAAATGAGCAATTCAAAATCCTCTCACTTATTACTCAGCCCCCTAATATCTATGTACAGATTGTTAAAAAATAAATTCCTTTCAGAGCCTTTGTTGAGAACAAAATTAATCAAAGCAGTAACTAGATTTTGGCTGAAATTAACATTCATTTACTTTACTGAAAGCTATGCAAATCTTACAATCTCCTCATAAATAAGACCATTATTCCACCAAACCAAAACCTTTTACAAAACTAGCTGCTTCATTCACAAGACAGAAAACTTTGACAGAAATAATTTGAACTTTCTTCCCCCTCAGCTACTCAGAGTTCCTTCTGTGTAGACCAGAGTTTAGCCATGAAACATTTTAACACTGACTTTTGTAATTGTCAGTGAACTCTTGCGCAGAGATACCTGGAAAGGACACAAAAGTCACATTTTGCTTCCCAAGTTCTGGAAAACAATGCACTCTTCTATTGTTTGTCTGTCAGTTGAAGAACATTTTTTTTCCCATTCTTTTTAATAAAAATTACTGTTTCTGTCTGTCTTGACTTTTTGGAGATCTCTTCACAAGCCAGTTTATCTTTCTAAGTTGGCTGGAGAGCCATGCACAGGAATATCTCATGTAAATTTTTGTTCTATTTAACTGGATGAATTTTTAAAGTGTTGTGCAGTAGTCACTTCGAGAATATAACAGCTAACTGCCTTTCATTATATCAAATCTTTGCGATCCTCTCCAGTCTTGTAGTTATAGTTTGCCTGCTTTCTTGATCTTCCAACTATTTAAAGTACTGCCTGGTCATTTTTTAATCTTGAACTGTGAAAAATCTTTTATAGCTTCCATTATCTCTGGTTGTTTCATAGTATTTTCCATTTCTGTTGAATTTCAGATGGAAATATTGTCCACGCCAGACACAGGCCATGTTCTCTGTCTAGAGATACAGATTTCTCTTACCTAGAGCCTTGCAGAAGACACTGTATTTGAGGAGTTAGTGAACTTGACCAGGCCATGTCCTCTCTGTTGGGCCCTGAGACGCCCGTACATTAGCAGGAGTAGCCACTGCCTGGGAACCTGCTGGAGTGCTCTGTGCCAGCCTGTGCTGCACACTAGTGGCTGTTATGATGGAGATAACCTCCCAACTCATCAGAAGACACACGATTCTGTTTGCTACACAAAACAAAAGCAGCACAGAACAGGAGGGAGATAGGAACCCCTCCACAGAGAGGATCAGTGCAATGTGCTGTGGGAAAATGCATCTGGGGTCCACGCAGTGCTGCATGAAAACGGAGTTCCCAGGAGCTGAAGGAATGTAAGATTTATTCACTATCTATATTCCTCTTTTTACTCTATCTTATTGAAACAGCTATTTTATTAAGCCATTTGTTGTCTAGCCTTATTAAGATCCAGAAGAGCCCTGCTTCTCCGACCTCATTCCCCTTCCCTGGTGCAGAACACATCTAGCCAGTACAAGGGGTCCAAAACCACACTGGAATAAAACACATACTTTATCAAGTACTTTTACCTTCACCCACAAGGTCAGCAAATACTCTTCTAAGAGATCTATTTGTTCCTCGTACTAAGAGAACACTTCATAAATTGACATGACAAATACTGAGAAATATAGTCTGGGAAAACACACCATTAATCAATAAGTGTTAGAATGATTGATATAAGTTGAAAGCTTTGCAGCATCAATTGGCATTTATTTCATAGTTATGTTATTTGTCATCTGTGTTTGTTCAGGCAAGGGTTTTTAGGCAGTATCTGTAACTATATATATGTTACTGCCAGTATGTCAGAGGGTCCCGTGTCACATATCACCTGTACAGTGCCCTGGCGGAAGAGTGGGTGCTCCACAGCGTGGAGGGGTTCAAAGTGACAGCCTTACTCGTTCATTCACTTTGAGCATATTGTGACATGCTGC
The DNA here is from genome assembly GCA_008921705.1 of Burhinus oedicnemus. Classification (NCBI taxonomy): domain Eukaryota; kingdom Metazoa; phylum Chordata; class Aves; order Charadriiformes; family Burhinidae; genus Burhinus; species Burhinus oedicnemus. The sequence goes on from VFFE01007246.1 coordinate 1,596,932, forward strand.
AGTTTACGTGTGCCTGGTTAAGTGGATTTATGCATTAAATTATCTACTTTTAAGTAAACTAACCCTCACAAAATGGACAAATGGCTTAAAAAGATTCCTGCAAAGAAACCACAGATTGATGGTAAGATTGATAATGCAAGCAAAAGTGAACAACAAGAAAATGGCAGAGCAGACACTTCTGTTCCTAGTACAAACTTTTCATCAGCCACATTATGAAGTAAAAACAGTGACAATCTAATCAGATCTGACAAGAACTTGGCCAAAAAAATTTGAAATTATCAAGAAGATCATTTGAAATCTGGATTTTCATCCATGGTCTTAACAATGAACCTCACCCTAAGTGTATCCTGAGCCCTGAAATATTAACTAATGATAGTATTAAGCCACCACAATTAGCAAGACATTTAAAAACTAAGCATCCAGAACACGAAGACAAACTTTTAAATTTTTTTCAGCAGTTTAAACTCATGTAATATTCAAACCAGCACTTTACAAGACCTAATAGTAACTATTGAGCAGTAAGAGGTTTCTTACTTAAAAGTGAAAGAAAAAAAAAAAAGCCACACACCACTTGGGAAACACTTGTTCCTCCTGCCATGGTGAAAATGGCTGGAATAATACATGGGAAACAACATGGCGACAAACTCAAATGCTTTCCGTTGTCAGCAAATACTGTTGGAAGATGTATAGGAAACATTGCTGAAGATTTGAAGAAACAAGTATTCAAACAAATTATGTGCTGCGGGAGGTTTGCTCTGCAGTTGGATAAAAGTACAGATGTTCCTAACATGTCTCAGCTTATGGTATTTGTTAGATTCTATTTCAATAATGAAATACAGGAAGAACTGGGTTTTTTATGAGCCACTAAAGGCAAGATATACCAGATAATATATATTTTCAACAGTAAGTGACTACTTTAATAAAACCAATGTTTTATGGAAAAACTGTGCAAGTGTAACCACTCCTAGAGTGGATGCTTTGACTAGAATAAAAAAAACGCATTCCAGGGTAAGGTTGCAGAGATAGCACCACACATGAAATGTATTTACTGCAACACTCATAGGCTAACTATTGCAGCAAAGAAGCTGGGGCCAGAAGTGCTACAGGATGTCATTGATGTGGTTCATTTTTTTAAAAACAAGACTTTAAAACAGTAGAATCTTTACAAAACTTTGTAATGAGATGGAGAGTGACCACAGAAATCTTTTGTACCACGCAAAAGTTTGCTGGTTATCTTGTGGCAAAGTGCTTAAAAAAAAGCTATCCAACTTAAGCATGAGTTACATATTTGTCTTTTACAAAAAGACAAGAGTGCCAAATTTGCTGACCTTTTCTTGGATGACAAGTGGCTGTCAGTGGTATGCTACCTAGCAGATATGTTCGAAAAAATAAGCACACTTAACGTGTCCCTTCAAAGTAAAGGTGACATTTTAAGAATGTGTGCAAAAAAGTTTACTGCTCTATAAATAAATAAAATAATTATTTTTAAATATTGTCATCTTTACCTCATCCTTTTTTAATTGCTATTTTTATGTACATTTCATAATACATACATTAGTACAATAGTACATGTATATGACTTATGAATAAATAAACAAACATATATAGGGGGGGTGCAAGCTCAAAAATTTTTCACTTATAAGGATGTGAGATCATAAAAGTTTGGAGACCACTGCTCTAGTGTAGTAGGTCAGCAGTTAGAGAGTGACATATGATCCGTAGCATGGTATAGGATAAAGAGTGGTTAATAGAGTGGAAATGGCATATAATAATGCCAAAAAAGAGAGAACTAGGGAACAGTGCCTTGCAGACAGCCTGCAAGGAATAGTTGATTGAGTTGGTAGAGTGGCTGGCAAAGATCAACCTGTGACAGAGCTGAGGAGGAAGCAGGGTTAAAAGGCAGCGTGGACTTGCAGAGCAGGAGTAGCAGCCTATGGTATGTGCTTTATGCACTTGGAATCACAGACATTCATACATCAGCTGTGAAATGCAGCTAAAGCTGTGCTGCTTGTGATGAGATGCTGCTGAAGGGCATTTCTATGAATGTCCTTTGCTTATATGACACGATGGCTTTATCTCTGCATATAAACACTGCAGCTGCTGAAGAGGAAATAAAAAGAAGCTTCTTTCTGAGCAGTTGGAATCATATTTTTAAAGCGTATCATTGCCTCTTTGGTAGGTCCTTGTGAGAGAGCTGAGAAATGATGACTGAGCTTAAAATACTTCCTTGTAAACTGCAGAATTTCATCATTAAATCTATCAATCAACGTTACACTCACCATCCATCCTACACTTGTAGTAATACTTATTACCAGAGATGGGAAGCTGCCACATTCCTGCCTCACAGATAATCCTTGTTGTTAAGAACCACAACAGCTATTTACAAACAACTGATCCCCTTACCACCCTTATTCACCTTGCCCTCAGCGGCCTTCTTCTTATTTGACTAAAAGAAAAGGACTAAAAGAAATCAAGGATTGAGTATCCTAAAAGAATGGAAGGTAGTAGAGTTAAGGACTGTTTGTAAGAATGATCCTCACAACTTTTATCTGAATGTGTGACCATCTACATAAAGAGCATGGGTGGGGTTTTTTTGTCTTTCCCCTTTTGAATATTCTTTTAATATTCTTGGTCAGTTACACCAGAGCAAATTCTGAATGCAGTGCATGCTTTGTATGGCAAGAGGCACGAAGTAAGATCCAAAACTGGCCATATGTTTTTAAGTTAAGCTTTTCTATGTGGCAAAAAGATTATTAAACCCAAAACTGCACAACATGAAATAGGAATACAGAGAATTTGGAGGAAATGCCTGGAAACTACCATAGCAACTTCAAACAGAATCTAATATTAAGAGCAACAAAGAGAAAGTGTAAGAACTATTGTATTCATGGCAATGTAAATTGAAAACAATAGCTACATACAGTAATTGAATGGATGAAGCAGTGAGGCACTTATTTCTTTACTGCCTTCTTTCACCAGCTACCTGCTTGTATACTCCTTTTCAGCTGACTAGGACAGCAGCTTTCCCTTTGGAATTAAAGTTGCTTTTCCCTTGGCAGTATTACTACATGGCATGAAATTTTGATAAAAATAGTCTTCCTTGATTAGTGCTGCCATGAAAGTCTGCTCCTTTCTGACTTGTTGCAATCACCACTGTAACAGTGAATACCAGCAAAATACAGGCAAAAATCCATAGTTCGGGACAGGTGAAACTGCTTTCATCTCCTCGTAATTGTGTCCACTGGGGGGTGTTACTAGTTCATACTTTGGCTTTGACCCCGCTCTTCAGTTTTATGGTTAGTCACGGCTATCTGGGACCTACTGGCTTGTCACTTTGCACATTGGCTATTTAGACCTGGGTTGAAACATGAGCAAACTTCAGACTTGCCCCTCCCTTCCCACCTCTAACACAGTATCATGCCCTATACTATCTTCAAGGTCTTTCAGAGACACAGTACTAAGCCAGTCCTGTGACAGGCCTACAGTTTGTTTCTTGTTATTTCTCAAAGCATGGTTTAACAGCAGCACAGGTTCTAGCGGCAGAAAGGACTCATGTAGTTAGCTATAGTCCAGTTCTCTCCCTTTTACAAGTCTCCCCCCCTTTGGTATTGTTTGGCATTGAGTATTCAAACATAAAAACAACACTGGTTTGCTCAAAACTATTCCACCTCTTAACGTATCCCAGGACCAAAGGAGAGAACATTTCCCTCTGAAATGAAAATGAAAGCGTGATACTGTGCTTGTACCCTTGATCCATTCCTCATGGTTAAATCTTCTTCATCTAATCCAAGTGATTTTTCTTCAGTGTTTGCATTCTTCAGAGAAGGCGATTGAAAGTCGGCAGTCAACATTTACAGGTTCTTAATAGACAGAGCTCTCTGAGGGCTGACACCCTTGCTCTTGGAACAGGAAACAACACATCTCAAATACCATCTCAAATACCACGACGGCATAGTTGTAGGTATATCTGACATTAGGTAGGTATTAGACTGACATGAGACTGACAAGCATCTACTGGACACATGGTTATCTCACCACTGTACTCCCTCAACGTTTTTCTAACACACATCTTTGTGAACACCACAAGAATCTATCAGTTGAATTATGTAAATTCTTTTCTTGTAAACGCCTAATAGCTATTTGAAGTGACTCTAATAGTTAAATTTCCCTGTTCAGTATTCAGCACATTAAAATTTCTGTTTTATGATTTGTTCATTAATGGCATTATAATAACTCAGCACCTCATCAGCCGCTCTAAACAAGCATATTTTTAATAATAAATAATTCATAAATATTTATAATTAATAAATTAGAGAGCAGAAAGATCAATTGTTGTGTATGCTATATGAAAAGGACGTTCCATTAAGGCATCAACACCGCTGTTGGCTGCAATATTAAAGAAGGGAGAAGAGCTGTGTATTGGTGAAAATGTAATGCCTTCAGTACAGTCTCTTCTTGTACCAGATTCTGCCTCGGTTTTTTTACAGTATTTGTAACGATTCACATCTATGTTTCTACTGGATTTTGCCTACTTACATTTCAACCTGACCTCAGTCTAGCCTTCTGGCCAGCTTGTACACAATGTTTAGCCTTCTTGCAGACCTCCAGGCAAAAGGTTTCTGGACTATATGTTAATATGTCTGAAATGGAGCTCCTCAACTTACCTCCCCAAATCTTTCCTTTCACTACCACTAAAGACTTCTTCCTACATCCTTTTCTATCACTTACATGATTAGAACAAACAGAAAGAAGTGTTCCTTCTACCCTCTCTGGCTATGCCCAAGTTGGGCTGCTTCCTTCTCTATATCTCCTTCGGAAATACTCCCCCTGTTTCCCTTTGGACTACTACTAAAATTGCCTTTCCTTCTCAGTTAATACAACCCTTTCCCTTTCCAGACCAATAACAAAATGCTTTTCCCAAGATTATCTTTGTGGGCCCCATCCTAACCATATTCTCTTGCAAAATTCCTCTGCCAAGTTCTCTTTCTTTCTGGAAAAACAAACAAAACAACCCATGCCCCTGCAAGTGTTTCACCTCTAGGGTTCTGCAGCTTGTCCCATTTATTCCATCTCACACCTGACACTACTACTGCTCTATTCTATTCCTCCACTTTCAATGCCACTTTCTACTGGTTTATTATGTGCCTCTCTTACATAGAACTTTGTCTTCTCTGACATCCTAAAAAATAAAGAACACAGCTAATTGCTATTGGCAGGAGTCCTGCTGGTAGAACTAGGTCATTAGCTGATTACTTGACCTTCTTAATCTTCATAAGCCTCCCAACCAATATGACAATGAACTGTATTAAATTCTGAATGTACAGAATACTGTATAAAATGTTAGCAAAAAGCCAAGATTCTTCTGCCATGAGAGTTCAATTTTACCATCCTGCTCCAAAAAGGAAACTATTTGGCTAAAGTTTTCTACTTCACTAACCAGTATCTAAATATTCTTAGCATGTGCAGTAGTGTAGCTCTTTTCACTCCCCAGACCCTCAGGTTTTTGCATGCTACAGATACAAGAGTCCATCACTGAAATGGAGGCATCTCATGGGTAATATATGACAGTTTTTCAATAAACTGCAACACAACATGCTGTAATTCAGGGCAGGAAGTGAAGAAAATTCCTTTAACTGAATTCAGAAAGATGATGATATTACTTCCAGACATAGACGTACTGGGATACCTAAAGTAATACGCTTTTATCTTGACTATCACATTTGGATGACAACATGTGGGCAAGTAGGTCACCAAAGGAGCAGTACAATGCCTGTATCCTACATTTCCTTTTCCTCACACGTACCTCCCTCTTGATCCTTCTGTCCTCTCTGCTGTTAATGTGTGTGTGGGGGGGGAAGATTTATTGAAGCAATTCTGAAAGACTTACATAATTAAACTTCAGAAAAAAAAATAATTCCAATTACCTTTGTCATCAAGGAAACTTCAGAAAAAAACCACAAAAGCTAAGATATGCCTCCAATGTATGAACAATCATCTGTCATCAGTCACTGCCACGGATTCTCTTCTGTTCTTGATTCTTCTGACTGATTGCACTAAACTTAACCTATTAAATATTTAATTCCTATCTTTCTTGGCTTCCGTAGTCACCTTGAAGCTACCTAGTTTTGTACCATGGTAAGATTAAGTCCCTATGACTGTTCATTTTCTCATCTATCACTTTCTGAAATTACATGGTCTTAAAGTATTTATTTTTTTTCATGGTGCACTGGGTGAAGGCTGAACAGCAGGACCTCAAAGGACTGTACTAAATGGAGCTACATCTGGCTGGCAACCAATCACTGGCTGTGTTCCTCAGGGCTCAATCCTAGGGCCAGTTCTATTTAATATTTTTATCAATAATTTGGAGGCAGGAGTTGAACGCACCATTAGCAAGAATACCAAACAGGGAGGTGCTGTTGACTCTCTTGAGAAACGACAGGCTTAGCAGAGGGATCTAGATAGATTGGAGCATTGGGCAACGATTAATGGGATGAAATTAACAAAACCAAATGCCAGATTCTGCACTAGGCACAAGCATAAACTGGAGAGGAGTGACTGGAGAGTCGCCCTGCAGAAAGGAATCTGGGGGTGCTGGTTGACAGCAGGCTCAATATGAGTCAGCAATGTGCCCTGCCAATCAAGAGGGCAAACCGCATCATAGGGTGCATAACGGTATAACCAGCTAGTCAAAAGAGAGGATTATCCTGCTGTATTCAGCAGTGGTGTGGCCTCACCTTGAGTACTGCGTGCAGTTCTGGGCCCCACAATTTAAGAAGGATGTTAAGGTACTTGAATGCATCCAGAGGACAGCAACAAAGCTGGTGAAAGGGTTGGAAGGAATGTCCCATGAGGAATGGCTAAGGACTTTGGGCTTGTCTAGTTTGGAGGAAAGGAGGCTGAGGGGCGACCTCATTGCTCTCTACAGCTTCCTGAGGAGGGGAACTGGAGGTGCTGATCATTTCTCCCTGGTATCCTGCGACAGGACATGTGGGAATGGTTCAAAGTTGCTTCAGGAGAGGTTCAGACAAGACATTAGGAAGCATTTCTTTACCAAGAGGGTGGTTAAACACTGCAACAGGCTTCCTAGAGAGGCAGTCGTTTAAGAAGCATTTGGACAATGTCCTTCTTAATATGCTTTAACTTTTGGACAGCCCTGAAGTGGTCAGGCAGTTGGACTAGGTGATTGTTTTTCCAACTGAAAATATTCTAGTCTAAACCGGCATGGGAAAATGGAGATTTGGAGGAAACCAGCTTTATTGCAGCATTTTCCTCTCCTATTCTACAATTCCTCTAATTCTCCAGTGTTGTCAGGCTACTCAACTCTGTCCCCACCTCATGCGTGAAATCAAACTTCCTCAAAGTTAATGTCACTAAAGTTTAGTAAAAGTACTTTCTTAGCAGCTTGGAGGTTAGTTACAAGAAAGTAAAAGCCAGAGCTGCAAGATTCAAATGCTTAGTCACCTTTCTGTTGAGATTACTGGGAGACAGCTAAAGGACTACGTTCATAGAAACAATTATGTTCTTGTGGTATTGTCACCAACAGCAGAGGTGAGAGGACTATGAAATTAAACACTTCAGACTTCGTCTTTTGTCTTATAAAAAGGGTGAAAAATCCCTTAATCATCTCCAAGCACCACTACCCTGCATCACAAATATCAAGAATACAGGTGTCAACTTGCCAAGAAAGTTGGAATTAACAGTTATTTCTTTGCATTCACAGCACAACTGTCATTCTGCATAAATTATTTCTTCTTATTTCTAGTTTCATTCACCATTAAATCTCCTGTCCTTCTGATTTGAAAAATACTAATCTTAGAAGCAAAGGACACAATGGGAGCCAATGAACTGGTAAGGAAGCAGTTATAAAAGTAGTTGTCTTTAACCCTTTATTAGCACGGAGAACAAGTGTTTAAAACCCTTAGAAATACCAGGACTTATTGGTCTTTTGTTTGTTTAGTTTTCCTCTAGAACCTGAGGAAATAAGCTCATTACGGCTCTGTCATGCATATCTCTCTCCCTCTTCGCAACTCTTCTTTCGTGTTGTCACAGTTCCAGCAGACATCTGCGTTTTTCTTATCTTTGCCATATCTACATTACATTGTAAAAGCCTTCAGGCTGCAAAGGGAGCTGATTCATTGCTAAAAGCTTGTCTGTGGCTCACTTTCTCTTCAGCAATATGTGCTTTTCAATAGTATTTTGAACAAAATATACACTACATAAATAAATGACTTAATCCATGAAAAAAGGGAACAAGCCAGCTAGATAGGAGTTATATTTGATAGTTTTCCTTTAAAGTAGATTTTTGAAGTCTCTTGAAGAGAGTATGAAAACAGATGAGATACAAGTAATTGTAGTTCCTGGTCAAGCGCTGACCATTTCTGAGTGTTTCAAGAGATGCTTATTGGAAATCCAGGGAGCAGAATAGGCCATGCAGTCTGTTAACTCCCGTTCCTTCTGAGATACGGGATCTCTTCCCAAAGAGGGAGACGTCAGGCTTCAGCTTTCTTCCTTCAGTTCTTACCTGCGTGACACTTGGTGTTTCCCCCCCCAACCCCCCGCTTTTATACTTATTAATGAAATTTATTATCGATTTCCTGTTTACAAACACTGGATTGAAATAACAAGAAGATTCTAATTAAGTGTTTCTGTAAATGGCTCAATCCCTTCTATTGGCTGTAGTGAGAACAGTCCACCTGTTTCATGCTGTGAACAGCTAAACAATTCAGCACAATCACAGCCTGACATCTTTGGAGTGAAAGGCTCAGACAAATTCTGAGTGACACTACGTAACAGTATGGTAAACAGGAAGGTGGTGACTGCATACTACTACGAAGATCTTTACTGTCATTTTTGATTGGGTCTTTCTACACATTACAGTAACATATAAATTCAATTTCATAGCAGCAAGTTTGCACATTTATGAAATAATGAGTTGGTAATAATACCCAAAGTTAATAACATAGAATCATAGAATGGTTAGAGTTGGAATGGAGCTTTAAAAGTCATCTAGTTCCAACCCCCCTGCCATGGGCAAGGAGACCTCCCACTAGACCAAATTACTCAAAGCCCCATCCAACCTGGCCTTGAACACTTCAAGGGATGAGGCATCCACAACTTCTCTGGGCAACCTGTTCCAGTGTCTCATGGCCCTGACAGTAAACAATTTCTTCCTAATATCTAACATAAATCTACCCTCTTTCAGTTTAAAACTGTTACCCTTCATCCTATCACTACATTCCCTGATAAAATGTCCCTCTCCAGATTTCCTGTAGGCCCTCTTTAGGTAGGAAGGCCACTATAAGGTCTTCCCAGAGCCTTCTGTTCTCCAGGCTGAACAATCCCAACTCTCTCAGCCTGTCTTCATAGGAGAATTCAGAACATTTAGAAGTGCACTGTATTTATGCAGTGTGCATGTACTCTCAGTATATACTTCTCAGTATATAATCAGTATAAACTTCTTGCAGTGGTAAACATTGCTTCCAATCCTGTCCCCAAAACATACTGCTTGCAGGAGTATGTGTGATGAATGGGAACCATTAAGGAGCAGGTGTTTTACACCATGGTGATGGGCCCAGTGTTCTCATAAACAAATGTTACCTAGAGGTTTTTAAGACTTGGCTAGATAAAGTCAGCCCCGCTCTGATTATGAGGTCAGACTAGAGACTTCCACAGTCCCTTCTGCCCACATTGTATTTCATTATCTCTTTCGATTTCAAAGGACTCCATAACACTTTATAACTAGGAACAATTTTATCACAGCAAAGTAGCCACCTTTGTCTGACTAGTTGCTGCATCCCACCCCAAAACATCACAACACTACAGTAGATTTATGGCAGGAATCCATCCTCTGATGGAAGTGAAATAGCATTTTTAGGGATAGATAAATTTTACTTACTGCAAATATGATGCTCCATGTCTATGGCTAAGAACATCTTTTCATAGACTGAGATAGGAAGGACCTCTGCTCATTTTTACTGTTCAAAAAAAATATTCTGCTCTAGTACAAGAAAATGGTATGTTATATACAATATTTAATCTGAAAGCAGGAAGATCATGCACTGGAGTCAAACTAATCGCTGCAGTGTCTTGGGGATTGCCAAAGGAAAAACACAAGAATACTGACTAGTTTCAGCATTGGGTAGCTCTTGAGACAAGACCTTATCATTATTTCTGACAGTAATGTCAAAAAGACCACGTGGAATTTTCTTTGGCCTGAGCCAATATCTGCCAATTTAGCCCACACCCCATTCTCAACCAATTATCACCTTTTCCTGTCCTTATACCATGGTGGTGATAGGGTGCTTCACACTTCATTTACAGTTATAGGACCCTTACTGACAAACAGTACCTTATTACTGTAGATGTAGTCTATATAATAGGCATTTGCTGTACCACATTTCCTTAACCATGGTCTTATTCTATCAATTTTTCCTCCTGTTGCCCATCATGCACCACATAGTCCTTACTAGGACTTCGCCCTGGACAAAATTATTCAGATGCAACATGTAGATGGAGATAGAGCCATGTGACTAAATCCTAGAGACTTCAGTAATGACATCCCACCAACGTATTTTGGAAATCAAATACAACCTGGTCACTGTTGCTATTTAATGTAATGTTTCACCGGGTACAGGAAAAGTAATTAAAATCTTGAAAACTGTGCTAACATCCTCCATAATTCAATATTGACCATCACCAGCAATGCAGTATGTGATGAGACTGATAATTATTTTTTTGTGCAAACTCTGTAATAATGCAGAAAAGAACCAAAAAGAGATTGGAGGAAAGACAGAGATGTGAGTTGGTAGTGTTGTGGGTTTGTTTGCATGAAACAAAACAGCGCTCCACAGAATTGACCAGCTGCATTTGTCCTTTAGTCCTTAGCACAAAATAGTTCCAGCTTTCATAAAATATCATTAGCATGTTTACAGACAATGTAATTCACAATTGCTCTAATACTAATATGTTCCAAGACTGCAAAGAATATACTCTCATCATTATTCCCAGCAAAGTTCCCAGGAAAGGGATTCTGGGCCTTACAAAATGCATGAGAATGTGTCAGGAGATGGAGTTGAGAGGACTATGAAAGAAAACAAAGCAGTTAAGATATTTTCAGCTTCTAGTTCAAAATTATACACCCTTTATACAACATTGTAATTAAGTCAAACCAAACCAAAAGCCTTGACCCAGGCACTATATCAATAAACTTATAGTATCTGAATAATGAAAGTACCAAAAGTAACAACAGAAGGTCATCCCAACATACACAAGGAAAGTAAACTCAAGGCCTTCCAAGCAGCAATGCCTTGATATAATACCAGATTCCCTGTAAATCATAAAGGATCTTACTGTTGAAAGATTTTGGAACAGCATACATAGTACAAGCAGTGGAATTTTCACTTAAGTATTTTAAAATTAAAGTGAACAAAAGACAAATAGAATAAAAAAAACCCCTCTAAATGACTAAGCTGTGTTGCAAGAAAGGGACAAAAATACTAAGAGTCATTGCTAGAGGAACTAGAAAACAACACAAAAAACAATTTGCTTAAAATTTATCCAGGATGTTTGTAGCAGTTTTGGACATAAGTGGATGACATAACTAGGAAGGATTCAGGTCCCTAGTGAAGGCAAGATGCCTAGGCTGAGAAACACATCTATGAAAGACTATCTACGGCCAGTCTGTGCTCTAAAGCTTTCTAAAGGTCTCTGCATTAATTGGTCTTTCTGTTTACACTCATAAATAAATGAGTAGCAGTCCTTCCGTGGCCGGATCTTGTATACACACTTTGTCTCTGTGGCTTGTGTTGGAGTGAAATATTTATTTCAAACAGCTTCACTGCATTTCTTCCATCTGAAAGAAATATGAGCAAACTGAAAGGTGAAAGTTTGAAAGTTTCAAACAGGATTCATTCAGTGACAGAGGACAAACAGTTCTATCAGATTATGACACACAATTTACAAAGCACCTAAGAATGCCATGAAAGCTAGTTATGGGAGAGCTAACTGGTGATTTCATAAATCAGGTAGCCGAGGGACAATGAGGCATCGGAAGGCACATGCAGATGTGGATGTGTGTATAAACATCTGTTCATACGCATTGCCTCCACAAGAAAACATCAGGACTTCTCCTGGAAGATTTTTTAAAATAAAAAATGAACTAGTTGTAGTATCTCTATTGATGGACAGTGTTGGATGCACGTTACTATAAAATTATTTATCTTGCTCCCAAGGAAAGGTGCACACAAGCATTAGTGAAAATTTAACGCTGGGGGGATGGCTATACCAATTCATTGTGGTAATTACAGTTCCTATTTCGTCACTGTTCTGAGGACTGTACAAGAAAACCGCAATCAATTATCCCTCCCTTAGGAATACCAGTTTCTAACTGATCTCTAGATTTTAGGTTAGGTTACCTTTTCTCATGGTCTTCTTAGACTTGGCTAATATGAATAACTATGCAGGAACACTGTCCAAAAAATGGTAACATTTTTGGTGACAATTTTCTACACATACTGCACATGTCCTGTTGTCAGCCTCAGCCATTTAGGTCTCCTACATGCACTACACACAGCCAGACCCCAAAGGAGTTCAGTGTCACTACCATATAACCAAAGCTAGAAACAGGAACTGTGAATCAGAAACATATTAACCACTATGGACATTTTCATCCTTAACTGGGACTTTGTATCATTCCCAATGCAGCTAGTAGCAAAGTTGACATTGACTTAAAAAGTACAGGAGTTTGGGCTGTTACTGGTATTATGAGCACTTGGCATGGGAAAATAAAGAAGGATGAAGCCCACTGAGACCTCAGAGGTGACTTTCTTACATGTGATTTTACTCTACTCATTTTCTGTTTTTGTTTAATACTTCTTTCAATGTGCTTCATAAGGCTCCCAGAAATATGAAATTACTAACCTTTCCCCTGATAGCAGGTGGCTCCCAAATTCCCTGAGCTTTCCTCTTCCTATACACTAAGAATGAAAAGAACATAACTTTTGGTTTCAATGTTTCTGTTTCAGGAATGTGCTTTTTTAGGGATGCCTGTGTACATTTTGTGGTTTAATGATTAAAGGAACGTTTGCTGACAAAAGTTTAACAGAAGTGTAGCAATTCCTTGTATTTACAGATCATCATTTGCCAAACATCTCAAAGCACTCTATGAATATTCATGACACGAGCCTTTTAATTGTATTTTGAAGAAGGTATCAGGTCTATTTTGCAGAGAGAGGAAACTGCAGCACAGAAAAAAAAAAAAAAAAATTAAAACCTTTCCAGGCAATATGATCAAAACTATGAACAAATCTTCCAATTCCTAAATCTTGTGTTTAATTACCAACCCATTGTTCACTGACACATCAAGTAGTTATGCTTCTGTGTCACCTCTTCTTAGAAAGGTTGCACTGCAGTAATTCAACCAAGTAGCACTGAAGCATTATAATGTCCCCTTCTCAACCTTTCCCTTCTCCCTGCCTGTCACTGATTCATACATAATCTACTGATGTCTCTTTCTGCCTTTTGGCCTTCTGCTTGATGAGCTGGTATAACCCATGATTTTTAGCAGACAGACTGACAAGAAGCAATGGGAAGGATCAAATATGCTTCACCCACATTTAATTAGCCTTCAACATGACTGCTTCGTGTGAGAGTGAAGAAGGTTCAGAAACATCAAACAGAACTACAGCCTCAAAATAGTTCTGCATTCTTAATTTACTGCTGCCATCGACACGAAGGCCGTGGTACTGAGGAACAGCCCTGCACTTATGGGTCAGAACAGAATCTCCAGTTAGAAATAAGCAGATGTAGGTAGTCCATTATTCTAAAAGACCAAGTCACATCATTCCCCCAGATCATTGCTTTTTTCCAGCTTTGTATGTTATCACTTGAAATAACTTTACTTCTCATACCATACCTCTCAAGAGCTAAATTCACATTTACAGATGAGGAAACTAAGGCCAGAAAGCAGCCAGCTGCGACAGATGCCCAGAAGAACATACTGCAAAACAGTGACAAAGATGGGTCTGTTCAGGAATACTCACTTACAGTCCTTGAACCTCAGTCCATTAAACCTTCGCAGATTCCTCAAGCTAAAAAAAGAGCAGAACTTGTATACTACACTAGGTCACTGAAATAAACACTAAAAATGAGACTTGTCAGTGAAAACTCCAGCTCTTGATGAATACACACCCTATTTCTAAGCTGGTCTGGAGAACAGATCAATGCCAAAAACATTTCTGTGTTAAGGCTCCTGTTTAGTTTCCCATGTATTCTGGTAGCACACAAGTCTTCCACTAGTCACTTTTCACATTAGAAATAGATTTCCAGAATGACTGGGATGGAGATTTCCCTGATGTTTGCAGCCATAGGACCCATTGCTTAGAAAAATTTTGGATAATTTTCAAACCACTTCTCCTTCTCCCCCTTCAATTAGTCTTAATTTACCTCTGTCTTTCTTCCCTGTACTCCCACTCTTTTTGTTCCCCCACCACAATCAGTTTGGTTTTGATTACGTGGTGATGATGGAGAGAGTACGTCTCTGCATTTCAGCAAGACAATTTTGCTTCAGGTAACAAAAAGACATTTGCTAATTTCTCTCTTGAGTGGGTCTTGGAGACTTTCCAAGGCTCAAACAAAGAAAGTCTCGTTAACTACTTCTACAGCATACAACTGTTAAAAAGCTTCAGCTTAGAGTTCAAGGCGTTTTTATTACCCAAATTAGGCAATTCTTCCATCAGTTCAGCACGACCTGCCAGCAAGAACTCCAAAGCACATTTCTGCTGCACCCCTCTTGTTCCAAGGTTTGATGTAATAGCTGGCGTCCTCTCCTTTTCTTTCATGCCTGCCAGCAATGAAGATGGTGCACACATGGTACCCTTCCCCCACCATCACAGTCCACCTGCCGCAGAACAAGGCTACTGTGGTGCATGGCTGCAGACACAAACACAGAGACCAATCCTGACAAAATAGGGCCAAGTGTAGGCACTGCTGTCCAGAAGCGATCGCTGTTCTCAGAGCAAGGTGGAAGCAAGCAACCCAGCCAGCTGCTCCCTGAAGCATCCTCCAGGCCACAGCTGCTTCCACGCGTGCACCCAGGATGTTGAATTTGAAGGAGCCGCAGCATGGGCCCCAACAGCGCTGCCCAAACACACATCACTGATGTCTGTTCTATATTTGCATGTCCTCAGCTCGCTGAAGTCATGCACGGCATTCAGGAAGCCACCTGGATATTTCCTACTGACTTCAGTTGGATCTGAATCGTGTCCCCGCTGAGCAGTATTGCGGTGGCAGCCTTAGGAATAGCAGTGCCAGGATAGCTATTAGCTGAGACAGTGAAGCCTCACGTATGACACAGAAAGACAAGCTGGGAGTGTGCTAGGAGCTTAAGCTCTATGTCTGTCTGGGAGGACTGCTGTACTGTTTGAGTGATGTGCTACAGCTGCCACCTGCAAACAGCTCACATGTTTAAGCGATCAAGAAACATTTATCTATTTAAATAATAACTGCCACCCAAGGATATTCCTTAGCAAGGGTAAACACATCCTTACTGGCAAGTTCTAGGTAGCCTAACCGATGCACCATGAAGACAGGAGCCAACTCACTGCTTGCGCAAGGCAAGGTTATTGTGTCGTTAGCCCAGAAAGATACAGCTTTCACAGCCTTAACTGATCCATTAAAGACTAACTTGGAAGACAGAGAGTGATCTAACCTGGATTCTGTAAGGGATAATACAGTGGTCAGAGGAGCTTCTTGCTGTTTGTAATGGAAATTATTTTCCCTGCATATATAAACTTCTTTCATAGCATCATTAGATGCAGCTGTCTTTATTAAAAAATTTGGCTTTTATTCAACCCTCTAACCCTACTCTAGGCCTTCACAGATCACTGGGGAATGAGAACTTTTACTTTAGGCTTTATTACTGCTTCATAACTGGACACCTTCCTCTCTTCCTTTCCTCCCTAGTCTTTTTGTTACTGTGCATCAGCAACAGTAAATTTATCACTTTCCCTGTATACTTTACATACTGCATGTGCCTGGTTTGCCTAGAGTTTTTTCCACTGTAGAGTAGGAATTTCTCAGCTTGTTGAAGAGGTCCCTGGTAGTGCAGCAGAGAAGGGAGACTATGAACAGAGCAAGAATAGGTGAGTCCCCCAGACAGAGGAAGATGGTTCCATGACGTAACAGTCCTTTTACTAAGAATTTGGCCTTCAGTTTGTATTGAGACAGGAGGAATGTGCTGTGTCTTTTTGCTCTCTGCAGTAAAATCCTGCTTAAGGAGTCAACCAAGGAGCTTTCAAAACTCTTCATATGCCTTCCACATTTGATAATCACCATCCCAAATTGTCAACACCAACCTTGCTCATCTATGCTCATAAACAAGACTTGCCTAAATTATCTGCTTTCTCCTATGAGTCTCTACGGCTAGAAGGAAAAGCAGAGTATTACAGGAGAAGGAAACACTCCCACAAAAGGGAGGTAGGTGAGAATTTTTCTCTTCTGCTTTCCATATTAGAATTATGCAGGAATTCTGTAGCTGTACCTCCCAGAGAAGTGAGAAACATTCAAGTATTCTCCCTTGCCATTATAGAGGTATCAGAGTAGAGTTGAATCTTGCATCTCAGACCCAGACCATTATCAAATAGAGTGCATGTCATTGTAATCACATTTTTACTCTACTGCTTTGCAATGACAAACTGCCAAGTCATTTCTACATAGTAGCTTCTATTCACAATTTATTTCCTAAGCTCCGCAGTTTTTCTTTTCTGATTCTGCCATTGGATTCTTTAGCAGCATCACCAACTGCCTTAATGGAGACACATCCTTTCAACCACAGCATCACGCAGAGGACTGAAAGTTCAAGTACCTCTCCCCCACGCTAGCTCCTACAAAACTGCCACGCGTGGCCTCCACTTGCAAAACAAAAAGAAAATAAACAACCATTTTCCCTCAGCTTCACTCTCAAACATGGCTGAGTTATTTTGCTTGGATTTTTAAAAAATAATTTATCATTAAAAATTCTCCCCTTAATGCTAATAATCGCTGAAAGTATACAAGACTGAAAACAAGACCTTAAAAGTGATGGTTTCACAACTTCACCTAGAAATGCTACACTTCTCCCCTACCTTTGATATACCTCAAAACCTGATAAACCAAAGGATATTTAGTTACTTATGAAGATGTTATCTTTACATTCCCATCAGCTTTAGCAAAAGGTGAAAAGTGACCTTCCCAGTCAACTCCTTAGGTCTCTTCTTTTCTCAGACCAAACTTGTACCTCTCAAGATTACCTGCAAATATATTTGCCAAAATGTAAGTGATTCCCTTTAGGATTATCACGGTTGTACAATGTCTGTTTCTTGAGCACAATTACTTGCTGTTACTAAGAGTTCACAGCAATCCTGAGTCGGAGATCAGCGCTGCAAAAGGTTTCAGGTAACTAACATATTGAAAGAACATTGACTATGCTAGAAGTGAAAGAATGTACAAAGAAATTCAAGTTATCTTTGTCAGGACAACAGTGAGTTTGCAAAAAAGAACTAGAGGCAAGACAGGCAAGCAGCATTTACTGATACATGAGATGACAGAAATACAGCTATGGCATCTATGCTGTACCTCCCACCAGCAGTTCAGCGTTCTCTAGCAGCAGCAAAATAACAGTAACTGCCTCTTACACTTTCAGTGGAATTTTAGCCACAAATTGACCACTTTCTTTGCTCCTCCGAATAGGAAGGAATGAAGACTGAGTCTCCCAGAGAAATAACTTGGATGCACAAAAACTAATGTAAGCCATTTATCACCACTCTGATGGCCTTTCCTAATAAATGTTCTCCAGGTACTGAAAAATAACATGATAACGTAACACATATTTTGTTACCTTAGTAAAGTACCTCTAGCATCTTCTCTTTACTTTAACTATAGAATACAGAACAATGAAGATTAAACCATGTAATACCTTCTCTGGAGTGAAATAGATTTATTCATACAAGGTCCTCCAACAAAAAAATGTTTTATTGGAGCTAAATTGCTGAAGGGAACAAAATATTAGATGCCTATAAGAAAAGCACTGAAACTTCTAGCCTCTGGCTTACCAGTTCCAATTTGATGTATATAGACAGAGGCTGAAAGCCACCACTATCTACCATATGTTCAGTGGACTGCATGAAACCAGTAGGTGGAATTTAGTTTAGTTGCCAGTGGGCAGATATGTCCATCTTACAGAATCAGTGAAGTGAGCAATAATCACTTTCCCTTGCTTCTGACACTTTCACCAAAAAAAACCCCAACCCCCAGACACCGACTGTCTCACAGACACCCAAGAAGCCACCCAATCAGGTGCAGAAAGTTGGAGATACAAGATCTTTTCCATAGATCATGCCTGTGATATAATTGCCAATCAAATTAACAGAGACCTTTTCACAGCCATTATCAGCACTAAATTCAGTTAAAATACTAAGCAAAAATATAAAATCATAACATCGAAATCTAAAAAAAACCCCACCACAACCCAAACCAAAACCTCCTAAAACTTTTCAATTAATATTATCTCTAAAAAAACCACTGGTATTTGATAATGATCTATGAACACAGAAAACTACCAATTAGTAATTATTTCTGGGAAAGGTTCATAGGGTTTGGTTTCTACGATTATTTTGCCTATTACTACATTAATTATTTGTGTGCAAGTTTAGTCCAGAATTGCACATTCACACGCCCAGCAGCTCGAAGTTTGATTCCTGCTGTCATCTCCCACTTCCTGGCTGTATTGAGCAGTGAAGCTGTCCAGCCATTCTGTGGTGTTGAAACAGTGATTCAGTAAGGAGGTTATGGCACCAGATTTGATTTGTTAGCTTGTAGCACAGTTTCTAGAACCCATGAATCCTTCTTATTAAATAACCATCCATCGTGTCGGAGATGATTAACTTCTGAAGTCAGAATTAAATCAGCATTGAATCTGCACTGCTATTAGTACAGTTAATTTTCTGTTTGATGGCTGATATGCCAGGTGTCCATTGTTCAATGTAACTTGAAAAGTGAAAAAAATAATTGCGTGCACATGCTCTTCTTATTTCAATAATAGGCTAGATTCAATTTTGTTTTAAAGAGTGGGTGAGAGCAGTGGGAGTTATAATGGTATTGACCTTCCCCTCTGTGGAGGATGTTAATGCTGCAAAACAATCAATATACTAAGAAGACAACCTAAAAAAAATGAGGCCACATTTTTCCCTTTCCTCTTTTAAGATTTTTATACTGATGATGTGCCAGGAAACTCATTTTACATGAGGCCAATAATTCCTTCTATACAAAGTGAGTGTTACGTTAGCAGCTCACAATCCATTGGGGTCAAGAGAGCCCTCTTGAGAAGGAATTGAGAAGAGACAGGTTGTGGTATGGACACTTTCACTTATTTCATGAATACAAGAAATAAAATTCCCTAAACAATAGTTACCTGTCACAAACAAATACCTAGATCACACACCAATTCTCTCCATCTTCCATTGAAACCACAGCTAGAAACCTATGGGCTGCTTTGAAAGGAGGAAAAAAAGCCACCGGCTTGCCAGCTGAGCATTATTCTTTCTGCTGTTGCCAGTGCTCTCCAAACAGAGTATAAGGTTTATCCTTTTGTTTATTAGGCCACAAGTCTCTGCTAGACGTATAGTCAGAGCCAAAGTTTTCATAGTCAGGATTTAGGAAGTCAGCTTTTGCACAAGAGCAGGAGATGGTGACCATATTGTGGATTTTTCTTCTAAGAACAATACAGAAGAAGCTGGACTTCTTGTTAATGCTTGTGTTGGGCACGGGCATGAGATATCCAGAAAACAAGGCATCAAGTTAGCTGTAGGTACTATGAATAGTAAACAGAGGATACTCCGTGCAAAGGCCTAGAGTCTCTTCTACTTTGCATTCAGCAGATTTTGATGATGTTACAGTTTTGTCTGCCTCACTTTACTCTTTACTGCTAGGTAAAGCGATGCAAGTCTACCTCAACCAGTTATACCACTGTTATATGATCAACACAATTACTGAAGCCAAATAGGCACTTTCATGATACCAGTCAGAAGACAAAAGAAGCAACATTTGATGATTAGCCAATTTCACCCAACTTTCAGCTCTCTTGAAGTGCCTAACCTTAGGAGCACTTGCCTTGTATCTCTCTGCCTACACAGTGCAAAACAAGTTAAAGGACAGATCGGGCAGAGGTGCGAAAGAGAGACAAGCTGAGGAAGAGGTCATGTCATGGGCATACACCTTCAGAGCTACAGCCTGCCCGGTCAGAACACACCACCAAGCTATCTGACACATGGATGAATGTCACCCACTGAGAGACATCCTTGCCATCTTGGCAGCAAGCATTAGGAAGTTAAGCAAATCCAACCTATCTGCAGCATGGAATTGCCATCATGACAGAGAAGGACATCTTACAGAGGCCCATTAGCCTTCCTAGAATTTATAGATACCATTGTTTTAAAAAAGTATAATTAAAAAGACAAGAATACATGTAGAAGAAAACTGTAGGAGCAAGTTGACGGAGTGGCAAGCATTAGTGTAAGCCATTAGACTCTGTTTGGTAGGTGTGTTTTTATCATGATGATCCTTTATTAATTCAATATTTAACCATTCAGAACTTACGAGCTGTACTCATCTTCGAGTACTTAACCACATGATTGTTTTAACTACTCCTTCTTCCTTCTACTTGTTAAATTCATTTGTCACACTGGACATTGGTAAGTTGTCAGGGCTAGAGACTAAGTCTTACTGTGTTTTAGTTAGACACCTGGCATAATTTAGCCTTACTACTGAGTGTAGCCTGTAGTCATTGCAGTATTAGGAATGGAAGACTGGGAGAAATGTTGTCATCTGAAAAGTCTCAGTTTATTCAAAGAGATCATAAAAGACCATATAGAAGAGGAAGGACTTTAGAGAACAGATTCCTTGGCATTACTTCCCCCACCCTCACCAATTTCCTGGGACTTAACGTGGAAAACAGCCTAACAATTTGTATACATATAGTATCTGTCCCCTTAACCTCTTTTAAAAGCCAAAATCAAATTAAATACCTTTCCTGAAAACAAAAACAGCCTTACAGCCAGAGTGCCAACTCAGCTACATTAATGGAACATCCACACACCACACACCAAATATTCAATAGCATTTACTTGATTTTTATTACAGCCTTCTGCCATGCCATTGTTGTTATTTTACTGTACAGTTGTAGGCAGCTCGTTTTCACCATCAGGGACTCATTAAGAGTGAGCAATTTGGTGCTTAATGAGTTGTTAACCCTGAGTAAATATATTAAAATAATAGAGTGATAAATTCAAATTGAATTGCATTGGGCTTGGTTTTTTGTTCAATAATGTCTTCTGTAGCAAGAGAAAGTACCATTTAAAAAGCAATTTTTGATAAAATATATTCCAGATTGCTCACACTTAACTTTCAACATACAATCCATCTTTCTTTGTGGTTTTTCACTCTTTCATTTCCCGGTATTTCCTTTTGGTTTATATAGTTTCTTCAGCCATGGTGTAAGCTCTGATATGGAAGACATTTGGTTTATTATTAAACATTACTTTTAAATATTTGAATAATAATTTTCCCTGTGTTGCAGTTTCACTCCATTCCAAATACAATCTATACAGGTTTAGAAAGAATCCGCTCCTGTTCTTTCGCAGGATTTGGATTTATAAGCAAAGCCATGTGAAATAAAAATATCAACACGCAGATTGTTCTTCTGCTTGGATTTGTCTATGCCTAAGGACTTCTTAGTCCCAAGTGTTCCTATACAACTCCCTTTTCATTTATGCCCTAACAAGAGGCACTTACCATACTCTAGCTTGTTCAAAACAACTAGGTCAACAGAAGGCCAAAAGCAACAGCTGCTAGACACCTGAAAGTCTTAGACTTGGTCCACTGAGTGAATCATTTAAGTGTCTGAAGCTTTAAAAGGAGCTGTTTACAGACAGTTTGCATTTTTGCCTGCTACAAAGCTCCTACGGCCAACTCAAAATTACCTGTGCACAACTGGGAACAAGGTACGACTGCTCTACACCATCAGCTTTCAGGCGCTGCCTGCGGGTATGGAAGTTTGAAAGGCGCCAGACCTCCAGGTTATATTATTCTGATTACCACCTTACTTTTTGCTCTCCACTGCACTTTTCTCCTGAGTTATGCTGCTCCTCTCTCAGGAAGTACGACCAAATACCAGAAGCTTTTTTGTTTTATTTAGTAGAACTATCCATGCTTGACAGCGTACAGTTGATGTGTTACACACCTGTTGGAAGCAGCTCTCAGAGTTGAAAAGGAATGAAATCTGCTAAACATTACAGTATTTTTTTTCCACAATATATCTACTGAATTTACTGGCAAAACTAGTGTTGAAATCATTAATTCAGAGACAACATAACTGCAAAAGAATAAGCTAGATTTTACTTTTCTTGTACACCAAACAAGTTCTGAATTTGATGTCGGCTGGGCCAAAATGCTGACATGCTGACCTGTCGTGGTTTGGCCTCAGCCGGCAACAGAGAACCACGCAGTTGCCTGCTCAACCCCCGAGGGCGGTGGGGAAAATCGGCAGAAAGAGGCAAAACTCGTGGGTTGAGATAAAAGGCAGTTTAACATAACAGCAAACGAAAGAGGAGAACAATAACAGTGACGGAGGGATGCACACACAGGGTCACTGTACCAGCGCTCACCGACCGCACCGCGCAGCCCCAGCCCGCTCCCGAACCGCGCCTGCCTCCCCCTCCCGGCCAGCTCCCTTTT
The DNA here is from genome assembly GCA_008921705.1 of Burhinus oedicnemus. Taxonomy (NCBI): domain Eukaryota; kingdom Metazoa; phylum Chordata; class Aves; order Charadriiformes; family Burhinidae; genus Burhinus; species Burhinus oedicnemus. The sequence continues at coordinate 1,619,696 of VFFE01007246.1, forward strand.
ATGGACTGGGCATGGCGTCACGTGGTATGGAATACCTGTGTCCCGGGCCAGAAAATTAACCCTATTCCCGCCGGAACCAGGACATGACCCCAGATCAATCCTCGCTATTGTTAATGGGATCTTCAACTGAACGGGTCTTCAGGGCTTAAAGGAAAAAAATGCTGTAAAAGTAAGTTGTAAGAAAAGGTTAAGGGTGACAGGTTGAAATCTGAAATCAAACCTTACAGGTAAACTGAAGGTTAAATAATTTTAACTATTTTTATTCCCTAATTTTGATTGTTAGACTTTCAAATTTATAGAAGCTGTTACTGACTTGTAACCTTAAAACACTTTTTACTTATTTATACAAAATTCTGGCATTTGCACCTAACAAGTTCCTGTACCACCCTCTAAGAAAAACCAGAGGGAGCACAGCACAAGCGGATAGTCTTGAGTGGAAGAGCTTGAATAAGATTTGCAATGGCTTTTTTCCCCCATGGTTTTACTTGACAGATGTCACATAAGAGAAAGATAAAAAATTGTCATTAAACACAAGCAGAAAGATGTTTTCTTGGAGTCAAAGACCACTGTTTAATTTAATGGCCGTCTGTTGCTCAAAAATAATTTCCACAAAATAAATGAGATTTCATGAGTAAGTGAAGATGGTCTCTTCTGGATCTCTTGTGAACCACGGGTTGACCTCAGTTAAGCATTATACTTCCCTTACATAAAAGGAGCAAGGGGATTCTGGGATGAGTATGGAATGAAAAAAAAGGAGACTCAGAAAACAGCAAAGTTTTACAGGTGGAGTTATGCACTATTTCTTAAGGAAAACACTTTGATACTGTGTATATTTTAATTTGAGGGTATGGCTTTGATTCTACTTATATATTTAATATTGAGAGAGAACTCAAAGCACTTCATATAGTATCATAACAGTGCTGTTTCTTGGATAGAACACAGCAACTGTTGAGTTCAGAAAAAGAACAAATACCAATTTAAGTTGTCCTGTAAAATTAAGGGAAGCAGAGACTGTGTACCCAAGCTGGAATTTGATGTAATACAGCAAGACTAATATCACCGCTCTTGGAAAGAACTTACAGTGATCTGACCAAATGCAAAAGACTTGAGGCTGCTGCTTTACTTCCATGCAGAGCTGAACTAGGAGCTATTGCTTCAGCTTATTAAAAAACCTGCTGTTAGAGGATTCAGGTATTTACATTTACGGTTTTGACCATTTGTAATTTTAAAGTTCCTTATGGATGGTTTACCAAATAAAAACCTAAAAAAGACTTGCTATCTTAATTGTGGCTTCTCTTTGCAAAAGTAAAACTGAGAGGATGGCTCAGACATGCCAGCTAATTGACACACACATTTCTCCAGAGTGAAAAATAGAGAAGAAAATAGTTCCTTCACTACTGTGGTAAATAATCAAGCAGAAATACAGTTATAAAAAGGGAGTACATCATCATATGCTAAACCAACTGTTCTGACCCATATACTGTTCACTCAGAATCAGACTAGTTTATGAGAACAGGTAAGTAAATGAACAAGAGACGGAATAGCCCACTGTGGCAGATCCTTGCAACAGACACAACAAAAATACACTCTCTTCTCCCAAAATGGTGTGCCAAATAGACAAATCAATGAAATGCAATCTCCTCAAACTGGGCTGGGTTGGTGTAGGCTGTATGACAGAGAATTGGCTGACCTAGTCTCATCTGATGCAGTGCAATGATAAGCTTGTGCTGACCCAGAGGCAGAGAGAAAAGAGCATATAAATTGTGCAGTTTCTGCTAGAAACTGCTCATCTTTCCACTGTTATGTTCATTTAAGGAAGCCTGCTAATCTCATGAGAGGTTAAGACATATTCTAGATTGCTTTTATGGACAACAGGGCCTTTATTTCCTGCACGATATCCCTGTCTCTAAACTGGAGAGACATAGATTTGATAGATGGACCACTTGGTGGATAAGGAATTGGCTGGATGGCCGCACTCAAAGAGTTGCGGTCAATGGCTTGATGTCCAAGTGGAAACCAGTGATGAGTGGCATTCCTCAGAAGCCAGTACTGGGACTGGTGCTGTTTAACATCTTTGTTGGTGACACGTACAGTGGGATTGAGTGCAGCCTCAGCAAGTTTGCTGACAATACTAAGCTGTGTGGCATGATCGACATGCTGGAGGGAAGAGGTGCCATCCAGAGGGACCTAGACAGGCTTGAGAGGTGGTCTTGTGCAAACCTTACGAAGTTCAACCAGGCCAAATGCAAGGTCCTGAAGCTGGGTTGCGGCAGTCTCAAGCACAGATAGAGGCTGGGCAGGGAATAGACTGAGAACAGCCCTGAGGAGAAGGACTTGGGGGTGTTGGTTGATGAGAAGCTCAACATGAGCCAGCAATGTGCGCTCACAGCCCAGAAAGCCAGCCGCATCCTGGGTTGCATCAAAAGAAGCATGACCAGCAGGTCAAGGGAGGTGATTCTGCCCCTCCACTGCGCTCTGCTGAAACCTCACCTGGAGTACTGCATCCAGCTTTGAAGAAGGACATGGACCTGTTGGAGCAAGTCCAGAGGAGGACCATGAAGATGATCAGAGGGTTAGAGCACCTCTCCTATGAGGACAGGCTGAGAGAGTTGGGGTTGTTCAGCCTGGAGAAGAGAAGGCTCTAGGGAGACCTTATAGCAGCTTTCCAGTATCTGAAGGGGGCCCACAAGAAAGCTAGAGAGGGACTTTTTACAAGGGCGTGTAGTGATAGGACGAGGGGTAATGACTTCAAACTGGAAGAGGGTAGAGTTGGAATAGATCTTGGGAAGAAAGTTTTCACTCTGAGGGTGGTGAGGCAGTGGAACAGGTTGCCCAGGGAAGCTGTGGAGGCCCCATCCCTTGAAGTGTTCAAGGCCAGGCTGGATGGGGCTTTGAGCAACCTGGTCTAGTGGGAGGTCTTCCTGCCCAAGGCAGGGGGGTGGGAACTAGGTGATCTTCAAGGTCCCTTCCAACCTAAACCATTCTATGATTTTATTTCACCTTTACATATCAGAAATGATTTCAAACTTTCTTGTTCATTAATTTTTATCATTACAAAGCCAGTTTGACTCTGAAGACTTTGCTTACCTGCTTCTTCTGAGGTCATTCTTTTTGTTGAAGAAAAAGGATTAGCTTATTTCTACTCTCCATCATAATAACAAAAGGTCTGTACCTTTTCCTTTCCCTCTCTACAAAAATAGGTAACAATGTTTTAATGTGCAATACTAGGCAAAGTATAGACTGATAAAATGTGGGTTTTTATGGGGTAAAAACTATGCAACTCCTATTGATTCCTTTATTAAACAGATTTAGGCCAGCATTATCTCATCTGTATTTAACAATGTTACTTTCAGAAAAAGAACCTGGAAGGGTAGAGAGAGATATATTTCACCTTATACAGCAAACTAAATCCAATGACAAGAAAATCAGAAAAATGGTAACGTGTGACAGCAGCAAGTTTTACTTGAAATTTTCCCTGTATATTCTTGAGAACAAGCTGTGAAAAATATTATAGGCATTTATTTCATCTACCTCTCTCCCAGTGCAAGACTGTCTAACTTCTACTAGTACCTTAGCTTCTCTGTTACTAAGACAGGTTTTAATTTCCTCAGGGAAGATATGATGTTTATGAAGTACTTTGCTTATGAAGCACTTGAAAGTCCTCAGGTGAAAGAGATGACAGAGATTCAGACCATTTAAATTATTTAGTGCATTTCCTAATGCTTTGTCCTGTTTTGTTTTATAGTATTCAAATCATTCGCAATACAAAGTGAAGTGGCAAAAATCCCAAATCTATAGCACAAACACAAGGGAAACCACTGTAGCATTTAAGCGTTTACATTCCCCAATTTGCTGAATCTCAACAGCAGGAAGTTTCTCCTCCTAAGCAGTACCTGCATTTTCCTTTGCTTTAATTGCCATCCTTTCCTTCTTTTTATAACCTTTTGTTCACCCTACCAATTCTTTTCCTTTCTTGGTGGTTACACTCAGAATGTTTTTTGAGATAGGGGACTGGATGAATTCACATCTCCAGTGGAGTTTTATTTGCAGAGATTGAAAGTAAGGACATTACAGTTATTTCTTTTATTATTTCAAAGATGCATTAAGTTTTGGTTTTGCCTAAAATTTGTTCCAAATTCACTTTTGCATACTAAGCAATTAGAATGATGATGAATTAATTTCTGAGCAGTCAACCTTACCCACCTAGCCTGCTTCTCCTGTAATATTGTTGGCATTATGCCACTGCAGCCATCATCACTGAAAGAGCAGCTGTCTCTCACAAACACAAACAGTCAGTAAGTTCCAGGAAAGCTACACAACACACACAGCTATTGCCAAAACAGTTTATGGGCAAAGTCAAGTTCAAAGGGAAGTAAGTGCAGGGGAATGGGCATTTTGATACTGATGCTGAAGTGGGGAAGCCAGGCTGCGGTATTGATTTCACAGAGTACTGTATTCTCTTCCAACATAGTTTTCACCTACCTTCTTTGTTTTTTAAAAGGATGGAGAGGAATAGTTTTCTTTGCAGGTGAAAAGGTTTGTTCAGGCAAATTGCAGATCGACAGGGCTAGCTATAAGACAGACACAGGGCACATCAGCAATGTAGCAATACTTCAGGTGTATGCTGCAACTTATTTGCAGCATTTTTTGTTTTTCAGCTCAGTCTTACCCTTCAATGTTGCCCATATAGCTTTTATCCACGTAATAATCATCGCTATTACTTGCACTGTAATGTTGCTTCAACCTTACAATGTTGCTGCACTGTGATACTCCTATTTGAGCGTGCTACAAGGCTCTGTTAATGCACGAGTCCTGACCTGCCATTCCAGTACTTGATCATTCCTGGATCAGTTCTGGCAAACCACTTCTGCTGTTTCAAACATTCCTGCTAGCTTTGGAAACATACCTTAGCCTTTGACCATCCCTGCACTGCTTCAGTCTGAAGCCCTGGACACATAACTCACCTTAGTCTTAATTTTCACCATGACTTTTGTTTGAAAAGTTACTAAGTACATCAAAATGCCCTTTTTCTAGCAAGGTGCGCTCTTTCTTGACTTCCAGTCCAAGACCTTTGTACCTTCAAACTCAAACCCCTGAACTTTAAATACTCCATGAAAGTTCACAGTGATTATCCATCCACCTTCAGGCAATGACTGCTGCTGCCAAGGTGTGGGGTCTATTGCATGCTCTGAGGCTACTGGTCCCCCCTCAGCCTCCCTACCTCCCACGTGCAAGAAGTCTCTCACTGTAATTCAGAAGCATAAAACCCGGTCACAATAAAGGAAAAAAAAATGGACCTCTCACACTCTTCTGATCCCATTTGCCCTCCCACAGATGCACAGCACAGGGACCGTTACATGTTCTGCTTCCTGAATAGCTGATGCTGCTGTTTGTTGTTGCGGAGTATGTATGGATGAATCTGTTTCTCACAGATATAAGCACATGATTTATAATGGACAGGAAAAAGCTGTAAGGGTGGATTAGACAAAATACAGCTTCTATCCTTTGTTCCCTCCTTCCCCCACAAATAACCAAGTAAAAATAGTCTTTGTTCAAGCCAAGAAGAAACAAACAAAAAGTAGAATGACTAAACCAAACCCTCCTCTGAGTAAGTCATCTACAAAAGATAAGCTTAGATATGCTCCCACCCAACGGGGAAGCAGACAAAGAGGTTGTATATTTGTATTATTCCTCTTATTTTTAATACCTTTACCAGAAACAAGACTGTATGCAAACAGTTAAGCTGAAACTGTAGCTAAATAGGGGTGATGGAGTGCACTGCCAACAAAGTGACATTGAAGAACCCCGAGGTTCAGTGATATAGGAGGGGGACAGGTGAGTTCTGCAGGTGAAATGATCTTGATTCTAAATTGCATATAGGAGGTACGCATAGAGAACAGAGTCACAGCTCAATTATCTAGAACCAGGAAGTTAATTTATGTGATAAACAAAGGCAAAAATTTTTGATGAATAAGAACAATAGAGAAATGGTCACTAACTTTGAAGATCAGCTGTCTTCTGCATAAAATGGGAAAAAGGCTGATCTACCAAGCACAGACCTCTGATGTTTAGTTCATGAACAATTACAAAGCTTTTTCAAACCATTAGCTCAAAAATGCTTGGGACCTACAAATAGTAAGATCTGACCCATTACCTAGATGACATAGCATACTAACCAACCCAGCAGCTCTAACATAGGTCAAAACAAGCTGTTTCCTTGTAGATCAACTAGGACGTGAAATGCTTCTAAGCAAAATATTTCAGCTCTTTGACAGACCATATATTGATCTTCTCTGACTGCTTTCTGGCTGGTGACGTAACAGACAATAATTTATTACCTATGTCCTGATCAGAAAGAGACAGGCATGTAGTAAGGTTATACATAGGAAAAGATTTTCTTCTTCATTTAGTTGTGTTGGTGGCCTGGAGCCCCTGCCTTGCTAACATTTTGGAGAGTATTCACTGTGGAAAGGAATGAAATCCAAATAAAGGAAGAGTGTTTCTCGTACCATCAGAGGGCCTCGGGGGATTGTGAGAAGTATCTACTCTAGTCAGACTGGCCATGGTCACAATAATGCCTACAGATTAGGATATAAATGGGCTGCCTACATGGGAAACAAACATATGTCTTCCAAGTATCTTCATAGCCTTTGTCAGGTAGCTCTTTTCATACCTACACATTCTCTCTGTGTCAGTAAGTCCACATACATTTCTCTGCAGCATATGTTCATCTCTTTATGGCTGCCTATTTTTCTCTGTATGTTTCCCTATTTGTGAAAAGTCTGATCATATGTCTACAACAGCCATACAAGTACTATCCCCATGTAACTACAGCTCATAAGCTTTTAAATTCACTTGTTTGAATAACTCCACGGAAGCCTTGAGGAATGTGAGCTTTAAAATTAACTATCTTTCTCTTTCTTTCTCTTTCCCCCTTCGGTCCAGATCAAAAGTTATAAGGTAGTGCCAGGGTGGGACAAGTCTTTTTCCAACATTCCCAAGCTGAAGCAATCCTACGTGCCTTTGCTCTTTTCCTTAAAACTGGTCAGAAAAGAATAAAACTGGTTTTGCACAATTTCTTGCTGTGTAGGTTTCTTCCTCCTCCTCTTTTCTGGGAAGAAAGGTAAGTCTGTTTAAAAAAAGAATGAAAAAAAGGCAGCTTTGCTGACTGCTTTCCCAGCAGACAGCCTACTGCATTTGAATCACATCTTCCTACTTGGACTGTGAATGGGTGATTGACTGAAGACGTTTGTTAGTGACTGCAAATGGGAAGTCAGTCTTCCCCTATTTTGAACAGTCAAGAAGCAGAATTTTTTTCCAAAGGCATATTTATTCAAACGTTTATGCAGTGGAATACATGTGTGCTAGGGATGAGACTCAGAGGTGCTTTGTGGGCAAAAAAGATCAATGATATTAACAGCTTTCCTAGATGATGGAAAGAGACATGCAAAGTCCTGAAAATATCAGCACCCATCATCTTCCCTCTTCCAGCCTAGCCCTGACATTTTCTTTTCATATCTGTTCCGGAATATCATCTCTCACTGCCTTCAAGTCATTGCACTGTACTGAAGTGTAGTGCCTCTGTGCACCGTTAATCTGCTATTACATCTGGTTTTAGAGGTGACTAAATTATACAGATGGGTGAGATGACTCATGTCAATACAAAATCTTAATGTTCTTTCTGAATCCATTAGGACGACAGGATCCAATGAGTAATATTGTTAGAAGAGTATCGGTAGCATGTTTGTCAGCATAAGAACACCTGAAACTCCGGACTTGGCTGCAGCACTTAGAGTAGTGGAGAAACAAAGATTTGGTTGGGAATTCTGCAGGAGCTGGGAGCTGCTACATATCACAGAGTTCAGATACATCTGTGATAAGCAGATGATTACCTGATTACAACCAGGTAACAGTCCCTGCCCTACGCGAATGTGTTATGGGGTTCCAAATCCCAAGGTAACAAGCCTTGGACTCTTGATTTTCTGAGTGGAAGCAAACCTTGAACCAATCTGACCCACATTACCTGTAGATACACAACAGGGACAGCTACCACCGGTCAGCTACAAGTTGCTTTTATGCAAGGAAGTGGAGCCCCACTGAGGTCCTGGGGAACTGAATGTCCTACAATGATGGCACAACGGTGTTCAACAGAAATACCACAGTGGACTGCCTGGACAGAAGACAGCATTCAGCCTGGTGAGGAAGCGACAAAGGATTACAAGTCAGGGGGTGCCTATAGCAGACCTCCAGGCCAACCTGATTAACCTGACTTTAACCCACATGCCTGGTCCAAAAGCAACAACAGCAGATGAAAACACTGAAAATTCTTTATGATCTGCTTCAAAAAGTGATTAGCAAAAAGCAGCAGGAAGGATGCCAATGTGTAACTCTGAGTCCATGGTGCAAGGTACAGCTGAAAGGAAATGCGCAGAAACTCTTCAAAGGAGTCATCTCAAGGAATTTTAAACAGTACAGCTAGAGAAAAACACAGAGCAGGGAGATGTTCTATTATGTTTGTTATATCCAGGATCAATGGCTAAAAACAGGCAAGTGTCTGTCACCCAAACACTTTGAATTTGTCATCCAGAATTCTAGCTGATTCTGGATTTAAACTTTTTGCTTATGTTCAAGATGGCTGTGCTTGACTTCAAATTCTCAGTCTCCACTTTGAGCAGAAGAAAGAGGCAGTGTTAGAGCCGAGTAGTTATTAGAAAGTAAAAGAGGGAGGAAATTACCATTCTAGTCCTCTTTTTTCTCTGTCACTCACCTACAACCTAGTCCTCACTCTTCCCTCCCAAAGCCACTAACCACTTTTAAGAAGCTGGAGGAAAATGGCTGTAATTTGCTGTAACTGCATATGTACATCATCCTCTTAACCTTTCATTGCAAGACTAGCTTACCATGAGTGAGAAATTTTGACAAAGTTCTGTGAGATTTTGTTATGGTGGTGAGGTATTATTTTCTGTAGCCATTTACAGTGTGAAACAGTGAGGAATACAAAACATTTTGCAGGAAGGTCTACTGTAAGACTTTTAGCCCTGGTTATACTCTCAACTGAACAAGAGAATTTGATTCTGGTCTTCAAGCATCTCCACTGAATGTTGTGATGATGAGCCAGAGCATTTTGCAGCATTAAACCTTTATTAACAATGCATTATGGGCAGTTGGCTATCTTTGTCTGTATTTAATATTCTTCAGTTTTTGCTATCCCAAACTCACCAATTTCCACAGCAGTCAGTCACCTGCACTCTGACAATCTGTCAGCTTATTTAAATGGCGAAGCAGGAGAGTTTTCTTACTAAGGATAGAAATGCAGGTCCGTAACCTTAAAAAAATACTCTTCGTGATCTTGGTGATTCCCACGATGTGCCCGCTCTGGGGGACAGACTTGATGAAAGCAAAATTTAAATCAAAGGTAAATGATTGAAAACAACTTGTGAAGACCTAAATGCACTAGGAAATAGAACCCATACACATCCTAAGTTACCGTAAGGCAAGCCAGAATTAACATATATCAAGATAAAAAAAATGAACTATGGTTCCTTATGACACATTTTGGATTTTGCAGTTCTACCTTCTGTTGTCTTTTTTTTCTTGGGGGGGGAAGCTACAGTAATTGTTACCAGATATAACTTTTGAGACTTCTGTTCATTTTGAAATGGTACATCGTGAACTGTGACACTTTTGCTTCAGACCTGACCACAGTACAGTGGAAATTGTGTTCTTTCTTCATTGTGCTTACAGAGTGATGCAAAGTCTTTACTTATATTGGTTTAAGAAGCAGGCGAATCAGCTCTAAGACTTTAGTGATCTCTGCGTAAACCTGAATTTGTTCTTTTTTAATGAAAACCTTCTAGTTATTCTGTTTCAAACAAGGTAACAGCAAAAAACAAAGTCGTACTGTAACTGTTGGGCTGAAGATACAGTCATTGCAAAGGATAAGCATCTGCTTAGCATAAGATACATACAAATGTAAATCCAAAGTGAAAAAAGTTACAGGGGTTATTTCATTGCACAATTCTTTCTTCCGTCCCAAGACTCTGAAAACACCGAAGCTAGCTGAAAAAAAAAATCACAGGCATAGACAGTATCACAGCTCCTTTGATAGCTCTAAGGTCTCCCTGACATGTTTTTCACTCTAAATTGTGGTGCAAATGTTAAGCTTTCATTAATAGGAAAGAAAAGAGACTTTTTAAAAATCTCTCTTCTTTGGAAAGAAATAGCTGTCAAAATACAACTAGATCTTGTGATGGTGTCCTGTTAACCCAATTTTACAGAAAACTCTCTGCAGCCAGACAACAGCAACCTGTAACATGGAATTCAGCCTCCATCTGTGCCATTACTGTCCATTATGGACCCTTTAAATGTTAATATTACCAAAGAGAAATTTTAACTAAAAAAAAAAAAAGAAAGAAAAAAAAGCAATACAATTAAATGCAAAATCCCCAACATTTATGCAGCATTGGTACACAGTTAAATAAGAAAGAGAGAGATGGTGGTTGGGGTGTTGTGTACATTTTTCTAAAGTGTTATTTAACATTAGTCTGCACCTGAAGTAAGCCAATTTAATTTCCCCCACAGAACAAGTCTTTTGGTTTTCAAGACATAGCAGTTTCTATCCATGCTAAGAGAAAGAGTGGGTGTTGTGAAAATCAGAAACAATCGCATGACAGGAGGTCTTACGTTCCACCTATGTTACCCTAAACATTTAGCTAACAAAATGAAGGTTAAAAAGCTGTGCCTTTTCCTATCCATAAATTTCCCTAAACTGAAAAGGGGCAGAAAGAGAGAGAAAGAAAAGTAAAGCTAAATGATAACACTGGCCCAAAAAGAAATGGCTTTACATAGATTAAAAATACACTATGGGATGCAAATTGGAAACTGTGACTCCTCATTACAGGACTCAGGTTCTGTAGCAGCTTTTCAATAACACAGTAGAAGAAGAAATCCAATGAGTTAAGAGACAGAGTAGTATTACTATTGAAAGGAATTTAAATGACACAGCTACTTGCAATAGCAATGGCTTGGACTCCATGACCCACAGGTCTTTTCCAGCCCCAAGGCCTATACTCTTAAGGAAAGAAATTAAGCTATGTCAATAAGGAAAACCACCACCTAGATCACAGCGACAATGTTGTACTTGTGCTTCCTGCAGCGCTGATGCGCGTTCCTGCAGCCTTGGGGAACACTCAGGCAAGGAGCTCCCACCTGAAGCTAGGCCCTTACAGAACAGGACTATGCTCACTGATAACACCAGGGTTCATTCCTGTGAGCTAATAGACTGCCAAATGCAGTCAGGGAACTAACTGGGAGGATTTACTGGAAAATGGGAAATGGATACTATGCTGTGCCATTTATTTGCTGTGAAAACTCATCAGCTGGCCTGGCAAGGTATAATCTTCCTAGACAACCCAAAGTAACAGCAGTCTGGCAATACAGATTCCCTGTCAGAACAATCACTATCGTGCTATTATATAGCAGGCCCTGTGAACCCAGATGTCTTTTTAGTGGTGGCAGCTCAAGATCTTGCTGTAGGAAACCCATTCTTTCTCTCACTCCCACCCATGCTAAATGCCATTACAAGCCAACATTCCTCTATTAATATCGCTCCACTTCTACATTGCACATGACGCTTATGTGTAAATAACACCCTCAGATACAGTGGGAGCAATCTGGGCTTTCTGATGAGACTGAAAACCGGCTGCAGATTTCATGTTTTACATGTAATGACTTGCTTTTCTCAGTCTCTGCTGTACACAGCATATCTGGGAGATGGGGTTCAAAGTTTCTGTTTTAGTTTAACAAGAATTACCATTTCAAGCTTTAATATACTACCTTCCTGGAACAGAATCATCTCCCAAGCACACAAATGTCTGCTCTAAGTAGCAAACGCTACTAACTAATTTTGAGATTGTGTGTAAGGAAAGGAGAAAGAATGTGAGGACACATACAAGCGTTGCACAGCAGGACCAGCAAGGTTGCAGGACAGCTTAAATGTGAACATCTAGGAAGAATAGGATTCTGAAACTGGTTTGTTTCCTGGTTGCAAAGGTGTCTCTTCCATGACACTACACTTACCTGAAACCTCTCACCTGTTTATACCCCGTGCTGCCATTCCAAGTTACTGAAAAAAAAATAAATTGGAAGATGCAGAGCTGCCCACCTGGCATCCCTTCCTCCTTAAAGCTTATCAGATTGTTCCCACCTAGAAGGTTTCAGTTCTGTTTTGGTCCAGGCAGGATACTGCCTTGTCCAAAACAAACTATAGCAGGAAGCCTCCGCTAAACGCTTAGAAGAAAAGGCTAGCGTTCTAGACTGGCAAATGCTTACGCTCCAGCAAATCATTTGTGGCATGTAGACAAATGAAATAGTGCAAAGAAACAACAAAACACTTTTGTCTCATTAGTGCTTCACGTAGCAAAGCACTTTTTACTCCATCCATTGACACTGGAGTGTGCATTACCTCACAGGGAGCACAGAGACAGTTTCCCTTCTAGCAGCTGTCTACAACACAGGAAGGCAACACTGCAGGAAGCAGCTTTGATTGGAGAATGACATCTCAAAGTCTATGCAAGCCAATGCATGAACACCACAATATGACACTCCTCATGCTGTACAGAATGTACCCTTAACAGCAAACCTTAATTTGTAACTAGTGGGACAGAACCAAAGAAAGCCATTTGTAAAACCTTTGCTTTAATCATAAATAAATCTTGCAAATCCTGGATAGTTCCAAATCCAATGACTTTCATAGAGTCCAAGAATATCCAAAGATAAGATTGTGTCAAAGGAACATCCGTTATAGCATTTGTTACTAAATTACATCTAAAACTTGAGAATAATAGTCCCTATTATGCAAGGCTTATAATTCAACTTTTCATTTGACATCTCCTTTGTATTATACCTCTGAACCAAACAGGCTGCCGTTTCTGAATGGAACAACAGTTCTCATTTCATATATCTCATTGAAGCAACACCTCTATAGAAGAGATGGGTCTCCTTTGCACTATACTCTATGAAAAGAAGTGTCATTTAAACATGAGGCCTTTATTACAACTGCAAATGGAAAAATAACCAGCATGGCTTTCTGATCCCAGTAGAACCTTTGTCTGCTTGCTTCTCCTTGTATGTAGTTGCAGGATGAAAGTCTGAGGAAGAATATAGAAATATGGATAATCTTAGAAAAGCTAAAAGCCAATACTTATCCCCCCAAGTTGTTACTTCTTTCCCCTGATGCTAGCTAGGAGATACTGGTGAGTTGTGTACATGCGCACATGTGCATATAGACCCCTTGCACAACTGTAGAAGAAAACCTAATTTCAGGAGGGCAGTCAGCTGCACAGCCAAACTCAACAAGCAAACTATATCTGTACATAATCCCACAGTGCTCTCAACAACTCCAACAGTGTTTATTGGACATCTGCCCTGGTAGAATAACATTGCAACATTTACAATCCCCAACGCTCTTTCTACTGCGCAATTCAAGAAGAAACCAACACACTACTTAAGCAATTGGTTTTTGTCTGGCTGCTGCTTGATGCCATCTGGGCTACAATTTTCTTTCCCCAAGCTATGAAGGTATGGCACAGAGGTATTTTGGAGGATCGCTCCTGCATACCCGTCACAACTTGAAGCCATTTGCTTCCACTGATAGAAAGACACTGAAGTAATGCAGTTTGTTTGTGGAATTGACTTTAGCTACCTAACTCTAAATGACTATAGCTTGCCTTCCAGTTAGAAAAAGAAAGGGGAGCAGACAGGCACTGTTAAATGATTATGTTAGCATGCACATGACAGCTGGAAAAAATCCTGTGTGATAAGAATGAGGCACTTTCTAGGTTCTCAAAGGTAGAAATGCACAGCAGTGACAACTGGTGTAATACCAAGAACACACTTCTGCCTCTCCCCTCTGAAGAAAATAACCAATACACAGTTTAATTCAAAACATAACCTCATACTCCCACAAAAGTTCAACATACACATTGTACAAGTTACCCCTATTCCAACAAAAGGAATCATCCACAAAAACAGACATTCTCTTCCACACAAAACAAACAGACAACTATTGAGAAATAGAGCTGAATTGCCAAGCATACTGAGATTCACTGGTTTCTAATGTCAGCTGTCCTTCAAGGAAATATCCTGAGGTACCCACAGGTCAGTGTGCCCCTTATCTACCCCTTCTTCAAGGGTAAGTGTGGTGGTGGCTCAAACCGTACTAGCTTCTGCAACTGCATCAACCATAAACGCTTAGGCCATTGGACTGTCCCTGTGGATATGCGAGACTTGGGAAAAAATGACTGGCCAATTTGATGAACTAAGAAACAGACTAAATTTTCAAACAAAGCTTAAAAAAGTTCTGCTTTTTCTTAACAGAAATACGTATTTCCTGGATTAGGACAATGCTGGAGCTAGAAGTCTGCAGAAGGGTTTGTCAGAACTAGACAATCCCAAGTTTATGTGCTAGTATGTCTGTAGAGAGAAGGAGGAGCATGTAAAGGAATAGACAGATCAAATCCAAATTAGATTACAATGACAACTTCCTGAGGGAAATACATTTCGGTGAGATTTCTAGCCCATTGATCTCTTACAGATCTTTATATGAGAACTCTTAAAAGAGATTCATATCAGGCTCCGTACTCCAGAGTCTTCTCAGTTGTCACTGTTACAGGAGGATGGGTTGCAGCCATAAATCAGCCAGGGAGCAGAGGCTGCTTGTGGCTAGCACACGACTATGCTGGGACAGTCATCTTTGCTCTCTGGCAGCTGTGTCAGCTTTCCCACACTACACAGTACCCATTTTCACATAAGACAACCTGTCTTAGCGATCACTGTCCTAAACACTACCAAGATCAATGGCACAAGTGATCTTTTTATTTTAATAACATAGGCAACACTGCTCAACAGACACTTACAACTGAGACTTTTTTTTTTTTTTTAAAGGACATGAGCCCCTATATTCAGCAATGTTTGATACAGGCACACATATCTATGAAGAGAAACTGGTTTAAACCTAATGATCAGAGATTGTAACGCTTAGCCTCTCAGGCCCTTTTATTACATCTCAGAAGTGAGGAGGTTGTAACGAGTGTATCGCATCCTGTGTGCGCTACAACCAGGAAAATGGTTCCTTCTGTTACTGTTTCCTTTCCCTTACAATGGGAACTATACCAAAGAAGAGGTTTCTGTCAGTGGGAGAGCAAATCATGCTGCTACTTTGTCACATCTTGCAGCTAGGTATCCTCCACTTTTCTCACTACCCCAGGTAGCTCAGACCCCATTGCTACCTTTTTTTCCCCTAAACATACAAGATTTTGTCTCTTTTCCGCCTACTACTCTTCTCCACACTGCATATTCCTTTTCTTATTTTGTTTAAAACTAGTAAAGCTGTTATTCAGCAGCTGGGAGAAAGGAGATTTGATGAGACTCATCTTGTTGAGACCATGCTGACCTGGATCTTTCACTCTTCTCTTTCTCTCCCCAGTGAGCTGCAGTAATAAGAGCTCAGCAGCTCTAAAAGCAATCGATACAGAGATGACGTGAGCAATTACCAGCCGGGACAACTCAGAGGACTTCCAGTAAATAAATAAAGAAGAGACAAATAAGTTTTCTGAAGCCAAAGTATTCCACCAGAAGCCTTTGTTGGGGTGGACGGCCACAAGGGGTGGTGGTGGGGAAATAATCAAGGTCTATGGCAGATGAGGAAGACTGCAATGAGGGCATGAGAAGCAGCATGGAAACTGGCACAACAGAAAGACAAGGATCCAAAGACACAAGGACTGAACCTGAGTTTGTTCCAGCAACTTGTCTGCACCGTTGTAACTCCACTGACTAGAGCAGTACAGTGGAAGAACCAGAATATCTTCAGAGAAACTAACAGGGTGCAATAGCAGGGATAGCACATGGGCTAAGAGAACTGATAATTCAAAAATCACAGAAGTGCACAGTAAAACACATGTGATTTTGTATTTATTACGGGAATTCAACGAGGACAAGAAGCGCCACTCTGACAGTACTTTCTCATAGGAAATTGTGATTCACAAGACAGGTATACCATAACAAGACTTTTAGCATGCTTCAGTCCCCATCTGTTGGACAAAAATGGTTTGTCTGCTGCTAAGTTCAACTGCACAGCAAGCCAGAATAGAACAGAGCCAGCCAGGCTGAGAGTTGCCTTAACAACTTGCAGCTATTCTGTCCACAGGTACAAAGAAGTGCCTTTAATCAGCCTAGTGAATACGGGTAAATTCATACCTGGCCATAAGACATTTCTCCACGTATAGCAGTCCTCAGATGTAGTAATGACCAAACTCACCTCTGGAGCAACTCCACTGAGGTTACTCCATCTCCTCACTTCAGATGCAGATTTTGAGAGACTGAAGGCAGGCGGTCAGTAAATCAGTGATAGCTGGGAACATGCTTTGAGTTCCTAGTGTAACTGCTGTAGGCAACAGAGAACGTTGCCTTCCCAGCTGAGGAGATTGCTGGTTCAGACCTCACCACCAGGAGAATTATTTTTAAAAAAGAAGAATAAGCTCTTTCCACCAGCCAGTTACTCCTCTTGGACCCTTCGAGAGCTGGAGCTGACAAACAAGTAGGTCTTTGAGGTCACTACTTGGTACTTAGAGCAAGAGGAGGTCAAGTGTTGCCTCTGTTCCCAAGCTGTGCTACTCCCACTGCTGGAACCAAATGCCATCATGAACTTGGTATGTTTACAAACTCAGAGCCATACCAAGGTATACCTTGAGGACATATTAACACAGCTATTCCACTTCTCTCCATTTCAACCCCCACTCAGAAAGCCTGCAGCATCACAGCAAGCAGCTCGTACTTCAACTCTTCCCCTTCCCCAGGGCCAAGACTAAATCCATTTCCTTGAGGAATGCTGAGAGGGAGAGCACTGCAGTTACAGCAGCTTCCCAGGTTCTCCCATCACTCTTCAAAGTGTTAATATAATCCTGGAGTGTCAGAAAGCTCAAACCCCTCATATTCATCATCTCACTAATGCTGTACTTCCACCAGTCCCATTAACGTAAAATAGTGCTTATTGAAAGGAATTTTTAATGGCTCCCCCTCTTCCACATTGGTCAAAAGAAAAATTCTCTCAGATCAAACTGTTTGCATTTGCTTTGCTTGACTGGTTTCTTTTGCTTTCCCATCTCCCCCTTTTTATTTATACAGACATTCCTTACTCCTTCAACTATCTAATTTCCTTCCCTCCTTTTACCCCTCCATCTCTGCCACAGGGTGTTTGAGAAACCCGAAGCCTCTCTCTCTCTCTCTCTCTCTCTCCTATCAAAACCGTGCCAGAGGCAGCAAACGAGATGTCCTGAGACTGCAGTGCAGCCCAGCGGAACTGTCTATCACAGCTCGCAAAGCCGTTTCGCCACATGGCGCTCTGCATCAAACAGCTCTATACAAGCCTCCTGCACCCTCAGGGCGTTCGACCCAGGCTTCAGTGGCAGCAGACAGGTGGTCTGGAGAATGTCTGACTCTTCAGTACTTACTGTAGGGCAGGAGGTGGGGGGAAGGAGCATAATATTTCTTGTCTGTCAGTGACAACAGAAAAGGGAAAACAAGTGGCACCTGCTGCTAATGACAAACGATGAGCTCAGGTTCAGAAAGGCTTTCACACTGTAAGCAGATGGGATACATGTGGACTCAGATTCTGAGCAGCTTAAGACAGCGACAAAATCTGGATGAGGGAAGAGAGGAAGACAACCAGGACAAAGCAGAGGGAGCCGCAGCTGGTGCTGTCTGTGCTGGGTTCAGGACCTCCACCCTGGCATGTTTTTCCCCCCCTCATCTCACAACTTCCCTGAACTAAAATTCTGGCTGCATACAAACACTGGATGCTCAGCTGTTGGTAAGGGATCCCAGTGTTGTTTGAGACCTGTAAAATTCAGGAAGCAGTGACTAAAAGTGCAGACTGTTATGCTACTAATCGAAGGGCAGAGGCTGGGTCAGGATTAATCTATGATGACAGAGATAAGGGGGGCCTTAGCCACGGGAGTTCTAGTATCAACCTCCAAATATGGGGTTTCTGCCTGTTCATTAACATCCATGTATGATCCTGGCACCTCTGCTGTGATGGAGTCCCCAGTAGTTATTACTGTCTCTGTGAAAATACTGTGCCCACGTGCCTGTGCTGTGCCAGGGGCATACGCGTCTGGTCCAAGGCTAAAAAGGGAGCCAAGTCACCATGGTTCCTATAGTAATGAGATTCTCTAAGGCGGCAACTATTGCATCCATTTTTGCAACATCAACTCTTCTCCAGTAGCAATTGGACTGGCTCACTCAGTTGCTCATCACTGTTTCTTTAAATGGATGGCCATTAAGCAGATGGCAGCAAGAGGGCAATACCCAACAGGGTTTAGCTGGCAGCCTTTGGAGACTGTGCATCATTACACAGATCATCTCCAATGCTTCTTGGAGACCATTCAATGGACAACAGTTCCTCATACCTATGTTCCTTCCGTTTTGCTAAATCTGAGGCAAAAGCAGCAGGAATACTCTTGTGGCTTTTTTTTAGAAGTGAATCATAAAAGTGTAGCTTGCCGACTTAGGCTTGGATTATCGACAGGAAGGTTGATGAATAGTCCTGGCTTGAGTGATAAACTCGGATATCAGAGAGTAAATCTAGTGGAAAAGAAAATCTATCTGTCATTCTTGGTCACAGATGCAGAACCTGAATTGGCAACTGGGATTTATTTTGTTAATTCTGAGCAACTCAGAGCTCTCCTGTGACCCCCCGTATCACCCCTTAGGCTCCACAGATAATACACACTAGCATGTTTCATTTTAAAGCAAAAAATTTCACCTTGAATCACCCTCCCTCTCAGTTTATCTGGTTTTTTCCCCTCTTTTTTTCCCCCTTGTCTACATTTATCTCATGTATTGAGAGTGTCATGTGCATAGCCTATGTCCTTTGGCCAAAGTCAAGAGAGAAAGGCAGCTGAAGATGAATTCAGAAAACAGCCAAGCCAGCTGACACTGTGCACCAGCAACCCCAAAGCAGGTTCCATTTCAAGTCTGCAAAAACATAGCTGGGCCACTGCGAGTTTTATTACAGTATAGATTGTAGGATCAGTCCCAGAGTATCTACTGACATCTTAAACCCTTAGCCCTTCTGCTATGGGGGCATCTTGAGTTCTG
This sequence comes from Burhinus oedicnemus, assembly GCA_008921705.1. Lineage (NCBI taxonomy): Eukaryota > Metazoa > Chordata > Aves > Charadriiformes > Burhinidae > Burhinus > Burhinus oedicnemus. The sequence goes on from VFFE01007246.1 coordinate 1,638,851, forward strand.
GTTTATTAGTCTTAGAAACATATCCTTCAATGGCAGGCACTTGTGGCAATAACTAAGCAGCCTAACTTCAGGAATCTGAAAAACAACAGTCTAGCAGAATTGGCCAACATCCAGGGATTTATGGACACTTAATGCTAGCGCAATTCAACAACAGCCTGCAAACACATTGTATTCTCTTTCACAACTTGCTAGCTGTCCCTTGGTTTCCATCCTCCAGACATTTGCTATAAAGACTACTTCAGGTCAGATGACCTGAAGTAAAGTCACATTGACCCTACAGAGCATTCAAGATGAGTACAAGGTAAGTACCTCCAAGACGCATGCCATGTAATGGCCTGGTGTAAAATTGGATTTGCTATGGCTGTGCTTACATTTACCATTTAATCTAAAACTAGCAATCAGAATCGCTCTGTCGCACAAGGAAGTTTGTGTGGTGTTAATTTTGCAACAGCAAACAATTTTGCAGTGTCATACAGAAGCGAGCATTCATTCGTACAGTGCAGGGAATGAGTGACCAAGTCATAAAGAAACAATCATAATAAAAGCACAGGTTAAAGAACAAAAGCCCCAAATCTCTCCTGCAAAGTAGAATTTTCATCCATAATAGTTCTACAGTATAATCTAATTGTGAGTACAGAATGCAAGAATACATATTGGCTAGCAGTTAGGACATGATTAAAAAGAGAAGCAAAACCTCTCAAAAAAGTATTGCATATGTCGATACTAAACTTTTCATTCAGCCAAGGAAGTAAAGCAGTGCAAGGAGGGCATCTTGAAGCAAATCATCAAATTGTCCCGACTTCTGAGGATTTGCTTCACACCACATGAGTGAGCTGAAAGACAAGCTCCAGCACACCTAACATACTCCTATGATGGACAGCAATTTTCTCCTCAGCCTCACATTACAATTAGCCCAGAAGCAGCCCAGGTGGACACTGCATCCTCAGAAACAGCTCTTTCACTTTACAGATATTCTCCCATTCTGCCATCCAACGTGCTAATGTAGACAACACTGTTGTTTATTCTTTTACACCAAGAACCTGTCACAGTTATCCTGACATGTACAACTCCCCAGTCATGCACTAACTTTAAAAATACTAGCCAAGTGGTTTGCCACCCTTTCCCAGGAAAAACCTATTTTTAGCATGCTGTAAACCTCTTCGCCTGTAACTACTGCTGCAGGCTTTTCTCCTCGACCTCCCTAACAGACTTTTCTAACCGCAGCAAAGATCCAAGGCCTATCTCTGGTATGGCACAGTTGCACAAGCTTGGATAAAACAGCTGAGAAAGCCAGGAGAAAGAATGCAGAAAGACAGAAAAGGTAAAAGTTACAGTGAGAAATAAGGCTAGCAAGAGCAAATCATTCATACCTCAAGGATTCAAGAGGGAAAACACCAACATGGAATGCTAAGAAATCCTAAAGAAAAGGCAATAAGCCAGTCAGGCTTGTGGCTCTAACTGGAGACCAGTCAAGAATGCGTACTCAGATCACACATGCTAAACATCACCTTCCCCAGGCTGCTCCCTACAGACCCTGGACTTTACTCGCTCTGCTTCTAAAGTACATTCTATATTTCCAGGAGATTGGGAACACCCACAGCATTGATGCCCAAACAGGTACCCTACAAGAGAGTATACACAGTTGCTAGAAGAGTCACTTAAGGGTAGAAACAAAAAAGAACTCATTATCTTCAAAAACTATTGCCTATTTACCTCATAATGGCCGTTACCAGCTCTGTGTCTCTGTGCACCCTGATGCATGCTCATTCACGCACATGAAGTGCGCACTTCATTCGTTTCCTGCCTCTTACCTTATGCTTACATCATAAATTCACTGAGGCAGGGAATATCTCCTGGTGTCTTTCCAAGGTGGACAACGAACTCTTTGTTTCATTATTAGGGTTCCATCACATTACAGTGCTATTGATAAAAATGAATAAAATTATCCATGTGGCTCAGATAAGTCAGTGCTGCCTCATCACAAATTTTCCAATAAAAATAAAGTTAGGGCACATTCACTGAAACATAAAACCTGGTGTGGAAGAAATACTTCCAAGTGTCTAATGACTGTCCTGAACGTCTTGCCAAGTGTAGAAACCCAAAGCTGCACACTCTCTGCTAGATTGCACCCAACCCATGGTTTATTCAGGTTGTATCCACCTGTTTAAATTTGATTCTATGCTTTCATCATCTTGCAAACACAATCTCACCTTTCCCAATCATCTTCTATTTCCTCTACTGACCTTTACAACTTCTAAAATTCTTCATTCCCAGCAAAAACAACTTGATTTGCTTCATGTCTCCTCATACAACAATCCCTTCAACACTCATTTCCATGAGCTACTTTTAACGTTCGCTGCCCTTTATAGACCTTTTCTATTTCAGCCATTTCTTTGTGATCAAACCCCCATCACCAAACCTTGTTCTAATTTTGCCACTAATGTATTTAATGATTTTAAAAGCAGAAGCATGTGGGTGACCTTTTATGACCTGCAGTTCTAGCACCTGGACTGAAATGGGACAAGGTAGTGGGAAAATGAAACACACTGGAGCATGTGCCCTTACGGAGGTACAAACACCTCCAAGGTGTTTTGCTGCTGAACACTACCATTGGATAGGAGGTAAATGGAATAAAAATCCTTGGAGAAATCACAAACATTTGAACCAGCATTAACCAGTTAATAATGACACTTCTGTAACATATGGACAAGCTAATGGGGGAGAGTATGACAACATTAACAAGCTGAAAATGCTGGTGACTGCAGGGAACAAGCAAATCTGTTCTGACATAGCGGGAATGGATCTGAACTTCTGCCACTTTAATGATAACTAGTAGAACCTTGGTAATTGGCTTTTTTTTTGTTGTTGTTGCAGCAGGGGGAAAAGGAGAACGCAGAATATATAATATGGACAATATGACTGGTATTTGTTGTCTGTAGTCCTCTTGGAAAGACAGATAGATCTGCTGAAATAATAAAATTTCCAGCTTTATGTTTCCCAAATATCAAGGGATAAGCATGCTCTCTGTTGTTATTGTCATTAAATATTTATACTGCTGCACCACAGAAAAGACCACAGGTCAGGACACAACTGTGCTGTGCAAATATTACAAAGGATAGCCCAGACCCATGGACATAACAGTAAAAATAAAAACAAAAATCAAAAGACACAGAAGGAAGAGCCAAATACATGGGTCAGGTAAGAGACTGCACTGAAAAATCTTTGTGTTCTCTCCTCCCTTTTAATCTGCCCCATCCTCTCCCCACCACTGAAGAATCTGATTAGTGTCCTGTCATAAATCTAGAGTTCACTGCCCCACTGAGGGGAAAAACTTCAAAATCCCACTCATATCACCTCTTCCACAAGTTTGGCTTTTTAGCATAAATCCACCTATACCCTCTGTCTGTATGGACCTAAATTCCATTCTCCAACCCAGCCTTCAGTGTCTTCTGCCACAGGAACGATCAAGAGTCAGAACTGGCTGGAGGGCAAAACAGGTGCATGAAAGGAAGGTATTCAGAGCAGAGGAGATGACTTCTACTGTAGAGTCCTAGCTACTGCACTCTTCCTCTCTGGCACTCCTCTGACTTGCACCCCAGGGACTACTGGGTTCCAATGATGTACAGCATCTTAGGACTCTTTACATTCCAATAGCAAACAAATACTTAGATGTTCATTTGAAACAAATGCACTGCTACACCAGGATGTGCCCTGAAATCAGAAGAACAGTTAATTTCATCTTTGCAGGGGAAAAGATCAAGGCTAGGAGAAAAGGAAGATAGGAAAACCCCAACCTCACCATCACTTGTAAAAATTTTTGTAGAAATTAAAAGCTATTTTGCTTTAGAAGCACAAACACTCCTGGAGCAAAAAGTACTTTTGCTCCCTAAATGAAATATGCTTCTTAGTTTCCCCTAGATGTCTAAAAAATTGTAGAAGCCTTTTCCAAGCATGTCCGTATGTGATCCTTTTGTATTTCATGGCACCGGAAACCTCAGTCAAAAAGAAATCAGGAGCTTAGGAGTCTGTAGATGTCCACGTTCCAAGTTCCCAACAAGGCAAGTTGTCAAGAAGTAATCATTATCACGTACCTCTGGGACCTTTCCAAGCAGTTTCTTTAGAATACTAGAAAAGAAGGGAAAAGAGATGGCATGCAGGCAGCTGGATGGGTGCCCTTCAGGAGGCTAGACAGATTTCCATCCAAAATCCACTTGGTTTCTTTCAACGGTGTCTCCAAAACGAAATACTCATCTGGATTTTTTTTTTCCTTTTAGGAAATTAACATTTCCAATTAGAAAATTCTTGACCCAGATCCAGTGCTCATTAATCAGTGTATATTACTGACCACAGAGGACTAATACTTCTGTGCATATACAGACATGCACTTCCTTCCCTGGAGCACTTTGATGTCCAAAACAGTGGGCTACAATATTTCAGAGATGTACGTGTGGCACAACCTCAGGCATACTGCACCTGCTGAAAGGGTTGGAGAACTGCCAAACATATTTCTTTTGGAAAAAGCATTTGCTTTAATATCTGCTAATTCCAGGAAGGGGGCTGTGCTCTTCTTGTTTGGCTATGTCTTTGCATTCACAATGAACAAAAGGAAGGGACAAGGCAACCATCTGTAGGTGCTTCATAGAAAAATAAAACCCCAGTGGGCTTCCTATTACAGGGAGAAAGAGAGAAAGGATAAGAGATAAAACAAGCCGAATGCCACAAGCTGAAACCCCGAGCTCACTTCTCTACAGCAGGCTTGTTAAGCATTCCTGGCCAGACACCCTGGAAAGCCTTTGAAATAAAATTTAAAATCAAAAGCTTTCACCAAAACACGTACTTTTCCTTCCAACAGTTTTGTCCTATCTAGTTCATCCCCCTCCCTACACATTTCCATGGTCCTAAATGGAACATAGCCTGGGCATCTGCCAGACATCAATGGTCAGATATATTAGAGCCATTTGCATTTGGCAACTGAAGATGCTGATGAGTACGCTGTGGGATTTTGAAATAATACATATGCACCTAATTAGAAGTATTTAATTGCTATTCTGTGATCAGATTCACTCAGCATCAACCTAGAATGTGGTAAACTGAATTTTGTAAGCCCCCCTCCCTTCCCACCATGTGTTATGCTATCTCCGTTCACATAAATAACACAGTAAATATTAGCAAAAAATAGCATAGCATGTCTCCAAATATGGTCTCACATCTCTTAACTTTATCAGCATCTCAAGATTACTACTAGCACGAGCCAAAATGCAATGCTTTTAGTACAAAAACTAAGGCTTCACACTAAAACAAAAGAATGAATCAGCAAAAGAAAATGCAGCCTCCTCCTCATACTGAAGAGTGAAGTAACAGCCTTCTCTCTGGAGGTTTCCGGTAATGAATTCCTGGTTTAATTGAAGCTGCAGCCAATGTGTGAGCTCCAAATGGGCCTCCCTCTCTTTCTCTCTCTAGGTGATGCTGTGCAGGAAAGAGCTTTTAAATCAGTCAGTGAACATAATGAACTTCAATTTCCCTTCGACAGGGGCAAAATTACAAACATACACTTCACTTCCAGACAATTAATTAATTTGTTTACACGATTTCTTTGCTTTGTTTTACTTTCATGATTTTTTTCCCCTCCACTTCTTTAGGCTCTTTAACTCTCTAAGGTGTAGGATTAGCTTTTCACAACTCATCCTCTCTCAGGCATGCAGAAGTGAAACTACAACAGAGCTGTTTGCAGCAGGGGAAAGAAGCCGATGCAATTACCGGTCAGGCTCACTGCTAACACCCAGTGACAACGTTAAAGCACACATGCCCATTCTGTGGATGACAGCATTAGCATTTGCCCATCATTAGCAAGGCAGACACAGTTGTTGCCACTTGGAAAGTGTTTGCCCACTTACCAGCATGAAAAGACCTGCTTCTCAAACTGCTGCTGTCTGAAAAGACCAGAACCTGACTTTCAGAGATGAACGGAAATGACTCGCAGGGACAAAATTCTCTGACATTGAAGTAGCCAGCCAGAGTCAGCAACCACCAATGCTGCACACAGGTATGTACGGTTTTGCCTCCCAACACTGTGCTCCCACTCCTGTGGGATAAGGAAGCCAACCTCCAAAGCACTTCAGAGGAGCAGTAGTGGGGAAAAGGGAAAAAGGGTGGACTTGTTAAGAATAGAAGGACTGAGATTTGAGATAGTGAATATAAATTATTTTTCTCTTGTAGGAATAATGTTTATTCTAGGTAATGCCACAGATTAAATCCCTCTAGCAATACCAATACTGTCTACATTACCACAGTGGTGCATGTTTAATTTCATTTCTCCTGCTACAAATATAGGCCAATAAATTTGACAACACATCTGTTATTTACTTGCACTCAACACTGAAGCATATTCATGACATTTACTTTGCCAGTTTCAAATTTAACAGCTTTTCTTTTATTTATATCTACTTAGCGTTAGTGAAAAGTGCTCTGGTGACTTTCCATATACGTGCAGGAAGTGCAGCACACATAGCAACAGTAAAAGATTCCCTTGGCTATGTACCATTACTGTACACATTTCTGATTACATAGAGCTAAAATATTTGAAAGTAGTACAAGACCATTGCATCCACTCATTTTGAATATTACTAGTAACTGTGTAGCTAAAACATGCCTGCAGTTGTCTCAACAGCAGACACCCAGGAATTCATTTCACAGCATCCACTCAGTTGCTGACACACAGTGAGGTCCTTCACAGACTTTGACTTACACAGAAACAAGTTATACCATGAAATACTGGCTCATTCCTACCCTCCCCACCCCTTCATTATTCTGTTAGATCTTTTGTTAGAGTGAAAGGTGAGTAAGGGCTGAAGAAGTAGTGACCACAGGTAAAGGAAACACCACTCAAAAATATTACACAGCAAATGGTCCTGAGCAGCGTGACCGCTTTGCAAAGGCAGCGCAGACAGGCGGGGAGTGTATCTAGGTCAAGAAGGACAATCTTAGCATAGGAGCACCGACAGAGATTAGCACCTCACACACACTCATGCTGCTGACACAGGAGGAACCAGGGATGGGGACAGCTAGATTGCCTTGCTCTTACGCTGCCCCTGAGATAACTTATCTGTCCCCTGTGGCTGTCAGTCTTCTGTCTCCAATACCATAAATCCAGTATTAGAATGGTTAAGGCCATATAAGTTTGTGAATGGAGTTAGACAAATTAGAGAAGACCGAGGAGGAAGATGAAAATTCATAAAGCACTACAAGAGTGCAGATAGGTGAAATTGCAGCAGAAAGATGACTTTTCCTCTCTGACCTCCAGCTTGGCACTCTCTGCATTTTGATTGCACTACAACTGGAACAAACAAGTTCACTGACATTTGAAAAACCTATACAAATACTACGCATTCTTGTAGAGTGGCCTGTTTCTTTTGGTGTTAGTTGTAGTTGTTAATTTTACAAAGCTGACCCCTTAAAAGATCACAAAGGCGTTAGAACAACTGAATAATTGTGCTATGCTGTCCTGGTTGGAGGTAAAACAATTCTGAACAATTTTCTGTTCAGTAATTTTACTTTTTAGCTAAGCTTCTTCTAACTGCCGAAATCAACAGCATGTTGTGCAGAAGGCTGTTGGCTCTCAGAGTGACAAGACCCATGTTTATAGTTGATGCCAAGGAATGGGATGCAGAGAGGCTCTTCCTTATACTTACTCTGTAACACCCAAGGCCAGCCAACTTTGTTACTTGCCCCGTTGGAGGGCCGGAAGCGGAAAAGCGTAGAGGAGTCACCCCTGCGGGGAGGAGCGGACAGGACAGGTGACCCAAAACTGACCCACAGGGTATTCCATCCCATCTGCATCATGCTCAGTAGAAAAGCTGAGGGATCAAACGGTCAGCTCTCCTTTTTTCAATGACCAGCATCAGAGGAAGACTGTCTGTTCGTCTGCCTTTGATCCCAATACGTGCATTCCTGAATCCAGATCCGGAATCCAGTTCCCGTCCATCACTGAGTCCAGTCTGGGACTTCCCCACTGCCTGCTGGTGATGTGATTGTCATCCTGGGAGCTTGATACAGTTTTGTATATATTTCATTATTTCCTTTTTATTATTAATATTTTCATTAAAGTAGTTTAGTTCCTTCTAAACTCATAAGCCTCTTTCTCTCTTTCCCTCCTCTCCTTGAAGAAAGAGGTGGGGAAGAGCATCTGTCATTTGCCTCAGTGGCCAGCCCAGCCCAAAACATGACATACGCTTAACAAGGCCCTTGGCCCATGGTCAGACTTTACAGTTCCCTCAGACACAAGTACGGTCTGTTGCAACAAAAACATGCTCGTAAACTGAAGACCATACTACAATAACCTGCTTTTCTAAAATAAGGTGTATACAGAACTATGTACATCAATACACTTCATAACAATATGTCTACCGTACACGCAGTATGGGGTCTTTCAGAATCTATTTTGCAGCTTTGCAGAGAGAAAGAATAAACAGTGCGGAGAAACCAAGTATTTATCTATTGAGTGGATGTGGATACAGCAGCTGCACTGGAAGTGTGTGCGTGTGTCTCTGTGGGGGAGGACAATAGGGGAAAAAGAGGTGGGAAAAGATGAGGTAAGATAAGATATGCCCCACGCCCCCCACCCGTCTTTCTGTCCTGCGCTGATCAGGTACCTATTTCCCAACCTGGAGAAACCTCATTAGTTCAGGTGGGGACACTCAGTTGCCTCCCAGCCCCATGTTTCCACCATTAGCAGTGGGATTTCTGCTTCTCCAAGCCTCAGTTCCACCAAGTCTGAGACGACAGAGTCACCGCCATCCTGCCCTATAGCTTGGTGATTATGCTGGTAATTCTGTCAGATTGATAAATGTCCTCTACAGTCTAAATTATGACTCCATCAGTCTCATTTCGCTTGCTCTCTTTTACTAGGTTACAAAAATTAAATGCATCTTTTATAAAGAACACTGCAGTTTATATAACACTGCCTTGCACACTCTGGAACACACGCATTCTAGGAGCAGAACTTAGCATGAACTACAAATTCTTTTGTTGCTGCACGCATGCTTTTGGCCTTGCACCATTGCTGACTGTAGCAGACACCGGATAAGAGCTTTATTGATTAATTGGAACACACAAGGTATCATTAAACTACCAGCTTCATCCTCATTTCATAGATAAGGCTTTAAGAATTACTCTTTTTAAAAATTTAACTCATTTAAGAATGACTCCCATATGATAAAACTGCCAAAATGATAAAGCAGTGTTACACACTGAAGAACTCTATGAACCATGCCATCAACACAAGCTCGCCCTTTTCTTCCCCACCCAAACCCCGTTTTCCCCCCCGCTCCTAACTGCCACTTAATGCGCTTTCACGTTCTGGGAAAAGAGCAAGCAGGACAGACAGGAATCCACAGCAAGGCTGCTCTATGGCTTCCAAACAGTTACAAAGAGACTTTCAAGGACTTCCCAAGAATCAAGCACTACCATGATCCCATAAACTTACATCAGTATGTACAGAAGTCAGAGAGGATCCATCACTAAATGTTTTCTAGGTGGTTATCACCACAAAGGTTATAGAAGGCCTTGCATATAGGGCACAAATTTTGAATTTGTTGCAGAACAGAAATTACATTTCTACTGCCCTAAAAAGAAAGCATTATGAACTGCAGAACACCATCAGTTTTGGGTAACTAGCCTTTGGCTTCATTAAAAAGATTCCTGAAGAAAGTGGACATCTTTGGCAAACTCATTACACAGAGAACCTACTGTGCAAGAAAAGGTGAAGAACAATCTCAGTGTTTTGGTCATTAAACAATCTCACAGTGAATCCTCACTCCAAAACTGTACAAAGTTTTACTGTACAAATGCTAAAGTCACAGAATACTGTAAAAACAGACGATACCTTTGCATACTGAGAACAGCTAGCTTAGTTAAAAGATTTTTCTACGGTATTGTCACTCATCAGTACAGTTACAAGGCCATGACCACTACACTGCTGATGGTCAAATTTCAAGAGACAGAGCCATAAAGTAGTACAGCACAGCCTTTATCTTAAGGATGACATTGCTGCAAATGGATGCTCCAGTTCTCAGAAAATATTGGTTCATATCAGTCCCATAGCGACAGCCCCCGAGGATGACAAGCCACCTTTGTAAGCCAAATCTCTGTATTAAGAAAAAGTTTTCTAACAGGATATTCTAGGGTGGGAGGTTTTTTGGTGTAAATACTGAGCGTCATGGTTTCCATTCAAGTTACTTCTACAGCTCTCAAATGGGCAAGGGTTTGTTGTGCTAGCTAGCATAGCAGAAATCTATACACTTTCACTGTTCTTTTCTCTGCATGATAAATCTCCTCCTCTCCTCACACCATTCTATAGTCATGTGACTATATGGCTTTATAGTCAAGCTAATTTTGATTTAGATGGGTACAAACCAATGCCTCTACAAAACTAGAGGTAGCTAGAAAAATAAGTTATTAAAACAAACATGCCCCTTAGTCATTGCTGTTTCAACAAATCCCCTTCCTTCTTGCCAGGATACCTTATAGAGAGTTACTGACGCTGCATTGGAAACTGCTGAAACTGTAAAGTAATGGGAATAACCCCTGTCCCTCATTCTTTCTTCTTTTTCACAAGCAGTTTGTCTTTTCGTCCTTTGTTTTTTGCCATTTCTTTCTCTTTCTCATTGCTAAGATGAAATTCCAACTGTCCATTTCTCATCACTTTGTACAATGGCAACCACTGCAGAAAAGCGTACAAAACTCAGCACCAGTATGGGGGTGGGAAGTAAAAGCACCACTGCCTGTGCAGACTACGTGTTAGAGAAAGAGAGATTTGCTCCTTATCTAACTGCCCAAGAGCAATTTCCAAGATGAGTTGAGGGAAGCTTGGAAGAAGAAATGCACAAATACAAAAAAGCAGTTTAAGGCTCTGTCATTAGCTGAATGTCATTCACACACAAAAGGCTATTTTATTTAAATAATCTATCATTTTTAATTTGCCTTTCAAACTCAAAGCCATTTTTCAGTTACAATTGGCTTCTGGCATGATGGAAGCAGCCAGGGAGCATATCACAGAGGGCACATGCAATCTGGTATCAGACATCATTACCAATTCAGCCTGTTTTCTGTGCCTTTCCACTGGTTCTGCTCTGGCTGCCTTTAAGCACCCTCTGCAGTGAGTCAAAACAGTTTTACAAGTTTCTCTCAAGCTTAGTTTGCTGCTTACACAGGTAACCGAGTCAAAAGCTTTCCTGAACAAATATAACTGTTTTAACTCACTTAGTGTTCACATCACAGATTATTCGTTTCAATTTCTTGCAATCATGCCCCCGTTGAGCCAGATCTTTGAGATGGAAAAAAACCTGAAGGCATCCATTGTGTCACCCGATCCTTTTCTAGAAACAGTTTCTGGGGCAAGTATTATCAAAACCTTATACCTGAGATAGCTGTAATTCACAGTTTGTTTCCCATAACATCCTGGTAAGATCCTCCCTAAGTTTTACCGAAAAAGGTGTAAGGTAACTAAACTATGAACCAGCACCTTAAAGGCACATGCCACTATACCCCATAGTACTTGTGATATACCACAGAAACTGCCTTCAGGACAGAAGAACTCTGTTGTGATCGTTATATCCTAAATAAAGAAGTGGTATCGATTTTATGTAAGTTCATTGCAGATTGTGTCTCTCCTAAGGCTCTGTAACAGAGAGTGAACCAGGAAGACACGTGGTACTGGTAGCAAGAACAACCAGCACTACTTCCTTCAGCCTCATCTAATGCTGCTGGCTGAAGAGAGCATAGCCAGATTCTGTTCTCATTTTCACTGGTGAAAATCCAGGCTAAGTCCTCTGATTTCACTGGAATCACTACAGGTTTACACTAGGCAAAACTCCAGGCCTACACCTCTAAATTCGAGAGTCAAGGCACTCTAGATATCTAAAGTTCACAAAACTTAGAGTAAGCAACAACGAGCAAGACTGTCAGATTTACATGACAGATACATTTTTCTTGCAGAGCATCTTCAAAGATCATCCAAATATTCCTTCACAGCAATGGAACAAGCAATATTAACATTTGACCAGTGCTATTTCTGAACAGGTAGCAGCCCATGCTTCTCTGTGGAACTGAAGACAACATTCAGCTCATTTCATTAAGGGCTCTGGGTGCTATGCACAAAACAGCAGCCAAGTCAGGTCACTCAGAAGCAGGATGACGGCAATGGTCAATTTCATTTCCAAAAGTCTGGTATTTATGCTACCAGTAGAGTATTTTAACAACAGCAGGTTACATGCCTCTTAGAACTCTTGTTAGGCATACGAGCTAGTCTGTAGATGAAAGACGCAAGTTAAACTATCTGGCCTCCCATTCCCAACAGGTATCTGTGTGCACTACAAGAAATGACAGAGTCATATTCAGCTGGTAGTCAGACTGCCTTCAGCTTGCCACACAAATAATACTAGCAACTACTACCCTGTCCTGGTTTGAAGTAAAACAGGACCAATTTTCTGTTCAGTAATTTTACTTTTTAGCTAGGTCTCTTATAACCGCTGAAATTAACAGCGTGTTGTGCAGAAAACTGTTGGCTCTCAGAGTGATAAGACCCATGTTTATAGTTGATGCCAAGGAATGGGATGCAGACAGGCTCTTGCTTAAGCTTATTGCTATAACAACCAAGGCCAGCCAACTTTGTTATTTGCCCCGTTGGAGGGCCGGAAGCGGAAAAGCGTAGAGGAGTCACACCTGTGGGGAGGAGCGGACAGGACAGGTGACCCAAAACTGACCCACAGGGTATTCCATCCCATCTGCCTCATGCTCGGTAGAAAAGCTGAGGGATCAGAGGGTCAATGCTCTTTCTTCAATGGCCGGCGTCCACGGAGGTCTCTGTCTGTTCATCTGCCTTTGATCCTGATCCTGAGTCCAGATTCGGAATCCAGTTCCCATCCGTCACTGAGTCCAGTCTGGGACTTCCCCACTGCCTGCTGGTGATGTGATTGTCATCCTGGGAGCTTGATACAGTTTTGTATATATTTCATTATTTCCTTTTTATTATTAATATTTTCATTAAAGTAGTTTAGTTCCTTCTAAACTTTTAAGTCTCTTTTCCCTCTATCCCTCCTCTCCTTGGAAAGAGAGGTGGGGAAGAGCATCTGTCATTCCGCCTCAGTGGCCTGTCTGGCCCAAATCACAAATCTGGCTGAGGGGAGGCCTTATCTCTCTCTCCAACTACCTGAAAGGAGGTTATAGCAAGGTAGGGGTTGGTCTCTCCCAAGTAACAAATGGTAGGACAAGATGAAATGGCCTCAAGTTGCACCAGGAGAGGTTTAGATTGGATAGTAGGAAAAATTTCTTCACCAAAAGGGTTGTCAAGCATTGGAACAGGCTTCCCATTTAAGTGGTTGAGTCGCCATCCCCGGAGGTATTTAAAAGATGTGTAGATGTGGCATTTAGGGACAGTGGTGGACTCAGCAGTGTTAGGTTAATAGTTGGACTCAATGATCTTAAAGGTCCTTTCCAACCTAAATGATTCTATGATTTTCCTGAAGGAAAGATACTTATAACAAGAAAGCATAATAAGTTAAGGCAGGCAGGCGTAAAACAAAACATGAGATTTCTCCCATCTTGTAATTTCTACAATAACCATAGGATTCAACACATCTCAAAACTCCTGCTCACAGCCATTAAATCAATTTATTCTTCTTTCCCTATCCTGTGCAGAGAGCAAGTGAAAGTCGAGCCGAGGCTAACCCCTATCTCACTGAAAACAAAGCATCACTATTTCAGATTCTCACTATGAACTTTGAACACACAGAAGTTTACATCAGATAACACCGCACTCCATCTGATTTACTTCCCTACTCAGCTAATACAAGCATCACTTCTTTGTGGTAATTCAAAATTCCACCTTCCCCCAGACCACTGCCTGGCCCCACATTTAAATCTAGAATTGACAACCTTTCTAATGGTAGGGGAAAATCTCAGCAGTCCTGAGCAATCTCAGCTTCTGTTTTTGATCTGCCTTGGGTAGATGGACAAGACCTGAGCCAAGACTGCTTCATGAAACCTGGCCCTGGAGATCCAGTCTCACCCTCAGCTTTTCTTCCTTCCCCATAATGTAAGCAGAATTTACACTTAGAAATACAGAGCATTCTCATTCTCTCCCCCACCCCCACCATGCACATGCAGAAACACATACTATACATGTATTCATTAATAAATACACAAATAAATACGTGTACTGGTTTAAGGCAAATCTCAAAGGCCATTTCTATGACAGGTATGGAAAAGGGTCATGAACATTGCTTCTGAGATGCTCTTCATTGCTCTAAAGAAGAAAGATGCTCTAAACTGTCCCAGACAAAACAAGCTATTGTTAAGGACTGCTGAAGAACTAAGGTCTTACTAATTAGACATCAGTGTTATCAAAATGTCCACTTCCCCGCAAAAGTGTTCCAGCTGAAAGACTATGCACATCCAGGGTTTTTTGCTTCTCCACCAGGCTGCTTATCCGCAGCCAGCACTTACAAGAGTATCAGGTGATTTCAATGGCTTTTGCCATATCATTCTTTTTAAACTATAAATTAACTGGTCTTCTATCTTTGACCAATGCATTGTGCTGCTGTCCCAGTGACTCCTACTCATGATCTGATGTTGATTTTACTGACACTGAAAGGGAAACAGTAATATCTTGAGGGATATTGGTTTTAAATCATGCCTTTTAACCTCCAGACATTCCAAAGCATTTCACAAAACAGTAAATTTGTTGTTTGAAGCACAATGGCACCTGGACAAGGCAAAAAAAGCAGTAGGCACTATGTATTTCAGAAAAGCTTCCTCAGTCTCAGAGGTAAAATCATTTCATACAAGTTGCACCAACACCTGTTTTGATACTGGTTAAAGTACTACGATGTATCTGGGTATGCCAAGTGGGACTTTATGCCATCCTTGGTTATCAAGTAATTGATACTGCAGTGTAGCATCAGCAATGGGAACTACAACTAGGAACTCTCTCACTCATTAGCTTGTTGGTATGGTCAATTATTTTGTGATCTTGTGAAGATCTCAAGTAGGAAGAAATAGAAAGAATTCCAGGTAACAGACTTCAAGAGAAAAAGAGGAGAGGTGGGATATTTTTTTAAACAATACAGAAAGCCAGTAAGTGCTGTGATCCCACAACTGCCTGCAAGTTTATCAAATAAACACAGTTTGAGACTGGCCTTTGCTTGAGTGCCTAAAGAAAAGTAGAATGGAAAGAATGCTTCATCCAGCCTTATAAGCCCACTGAAAAATCCAGATGGTTATTGTAGTATTTGATTTTGCTTCTGCTGATGACGTCATATGAAAATCTGGACTCCAGTATCTTGACCTGCGAGGCTGGTTGTTGGCACTTATGGTTTGCATCACTAAGGATATTGCATACATTCTGTATAATCTATTGTATAATGTTTAGTGCATATATAATGGTATTCTATAGAGCCACAAAGAGTTAGACTTATTTATACCTGCATGATTCATACATAATATGATAAGATCTGCCTAAGATTCCTCTTTCCCCAAAATGGTGAAGCCCAGCATTTTCAGAGAGGTCAGTCTTAACACTTACCAAAATACTATTGTCAGTGTAGGCACCCATGACGTGTAGCAAAGATACAAAACATGGGTAGTCATGGGACTGCTGACATGTAGGGTTTTCACAGGCATCTCCTTAACTTGTTATCTATAGATGAGTAAATTCACTAAGCCCAAACAGTGGTTTCCTATGCTTTGCAAGAAAAGCCAGATCATGACCTTGACTTTGCTTGACACTAGTCTATGCTTTGTTTCAAGATCTCATATACCTCTGTAAACAAAAAGATAAAATTCAGAGTAAGAACAAAAGAAATCAGTTGATGAAATTCATCTGAATTTAAGAGTTCTTATTACAAAAGTTTAACAAGCCACTAACTTTTACAGTCTTCAGACAGCTGCAAATACAACACTCATCTCTGCTAGCACTTCATAGCCATCTATAATTCTGTCACAAAGATTATTTTCCTAATCTGTCACTGTGACATGGTCACATGTCACAGTCACCCTGGCTCTTCACTGCTCCACAGATTCCCCCTCTCTGTCCAACATACATGGCCCGTCTCTATTTTCACAGCCTAACCTATCTAGTTTTTGTATCTTATTAAAAGGTCACCTCTGATCCTCCAATGATTAATCTCCACTCAAAGTTACACACAGGTATCTTTTTGCCAGTCCTGTTCTTCATACTTGGGAGAAGCTCCCAATTAAATATGCCCAAAGTACCCTACTGCTCTCCTTCAATTTCCAGTTAAAATTCTTAATCACTCATGAAGTGTGGCAATCGCCACCCACAGCTGCCTCACTGTTATTCCTGTCTTATTCCTTATTCCCTTCATCTGCCTGTGAAGGTGTATGTGTTCTTTCCTGTTTCCCTAGGTTGCTAGTGTAACACTATTAGTAGGATAAAATATGTTTTCTTTTACACAGAAATTCAGCTCCTTAGAGAATACCTGACGCTCAGTTCCAAGTTCTTCATTTCAAATCTTTCAATCATTTTCTTTCAAACCATATCTTCAGTGTTTTCTTCTGAGTAAGTAACAGGTGATAAGCGCAGAAAAGTAAGCAAGAAACTGCTAGAGCAAATGTGAAAAGAAAGGCACTAGACAGACATTTCTGAGCTAAGTTGAACTTCCCACCAATTGTGATAAGGGATAACTTCAAACTACTAAATCCTCTTCCTCAAAGCCTACAGCCAGCTAGGTTTAGCAGATTCCACCTCCTCATAAGTGAATAGACACAGCACAGATCCCCTTGTTCAACACTTAAAACCTGAGAAACCTCACTTTTCTGCGAGCTAAGATTTCCCTCCAACCTCCTGCTGCGTGTGTGTGTACACGTAGCCAGCCATCCTATCAAAGAGAAAAACTGCATCCTCCACTAGCAATGAACTGTTCCTGCAGCTGTTGGCACGATGTCTCCCTTGAGAGTGCTCTGAAGTGCTAACAGATCACCGTAACTTCCACACCACTTCTTCTCTCAGGTTTTTTTCCCCAATCCTATTTAAGAAGCGAACTATAAGACAGGCAAAAAGGACAAATATCTTCTTCTACATTTGGATTTTTAGAACCCCCTTTGGAGAAAACAGCTTTCTTTTTACAGTTTCTTCTGCCTTAGAAACAAAGCACACTGAGAAGCATGCATCCAAATTTTTATTTACATATATGTAGAAAATAATCACCTTAAGATTGGTTGGACTACTTAAAACTGAACGCCTCTGCTCGTAGCAGCTGGGGACTCAGTCAGAAACATACGAACAAAAATGTTCAGGGAAACAGTCTCTCCGCTGTTGCCTGCATTTAATTACTCCTCACCACTCATCTATCATACTGCATAATCTCAGTACATAAGAAAAGACAATACCATCCTTTGCTGGCAACAAAACAAATCTCAAGGGTTTTAGTACAGGCTTTCAACGTCTCCCCAAGCTGGCAGAGAAGAGGAGACTGGCTAGGTTTGCTGACTGACCCAAGTTACATGAACATGATTTTCTTGGAAACCTTTTAGCAGCAGCATTTTTCAGGCATGCAGCAGGATGGGTTCAGATAAAGCACTGCAGTCCAGTGGTTAGGGTGTTACTCTTTGATACCATGCACCTCCTGGATTCCATATCTGGCTCTACAAACAACTCATTGTGTGGCCTTGCTTTAGACAGCTCATGCATATAAGATTAATTTGCTGCATCTGTAAAATAGGTATAATAATAACCATCTCACTATTTTCCTATCACCTCCTGTCAAGACATTTTCTGAGGATTTTTTTTTTTTTTTTAGTGCACAGACCAGCTTGTGAAACTTGTGTGGTTTCCAGGCAGATGTTCATGCCCAGATTGCATTCAACCCTTCTTTCACAGTCTAAGACATCAGTTCCAAACCTGAACACAACCCCTTTTAATTTTGTAGTAAGGGATATTTCTCTTGGAAAGCACCTACACAAGACAGAACTGCTGCATTCTACCTTGACAGAATGTGCTGTGCTATTTAAGGTAAGTCATTTACCCCTCTGCCTCTTTTTGCCCATATTTATTGAAAAGAAGCATTTATGTTTTACTGGCAGTACCTGCAAGGCTGTTTTTAGGATCAGCTAGATATAGCTGTTCATTACCTCAAAGAACCTAAGCAATGCCAACACACCAAACAGCCTGTTCCAATGGTATAGTGCCTTCTGCAAAAACGGATGTGTGATTTCTTGCAAAGAAAGGAGAAGTGGTGAGACTAGCTCTAGATTAAAGCACCATCTTTTAACAACCAGGTATCTGTTGCCACTGTATACTTGAGGAAAGGCTACTTGTAACTAACTGCGGTCAGATGGAAGAGCCCCTTTTTGAGTATAAAAATACCTGCATGAGTTTTAGCTCATGTACTCATTTAGGCATACCACTAAAAGAAGAGAGGCTGACAAGTGATTACTCAAAGAGATTAGACATACATTACAGACAACAATAGTTTGGGGTGTAGTTCAAACCACCATCAAGGCAGGAATCGCCACAAATAACTGGAGAGTCACTATGTGCCTATGGAATGACCTACAGAGCACTTAAAATTTCCCTTTATTATAGGGATCCAATCTACTTTAAGAGGTGTTATGGTTTGGGCTGGATTGGTGCAATCAGGCGGAATGACAGATGCTCTCAACACCTCTCTTTTCAAGGAGAGGAGGGATAGAGGGAAAAGAGATTTACAAGTTTAGAAGGAACTAAACTACTTTAATGAAAATATTAATAATAAAATAAAAAGAAAATAATGAAATATATACAAAACTGTATCAAGCTCCCAGGATGACAATCACATCACCAGCAGGCACTGGGGAAGTCCCAGACTGGACTCAGTGATGGATGGGAACTGGATTCCGAATCTGGACTCAGGATCGGGATCAAAGGCAGATGAACAGAGACCTCCGTGGACGCCGGCCATTGAAGAAAGAGCATTGACCCTCTGATCCCTCAGCTTTTCTACCGAGCATGAGGCAGATGGGATGGAATACCCTGTGGGTCAGTTTTGGGTCACCTGTCCTGTCCGTTCCTCCCCACAGGGGTGACTCCTCTACGCTTTTCCGCTTCCGACCCTCCAACGGGGCAAATAACAAAGTTGGCTGGCCTTGGTTGTTATAGCAATAAGCTTAAGCAAGAGCCTGTCTGCATCCCATTCCTTGGCATCAACTATAAACATGGGTCTTATCACTCTGAGAGCCAACAGTTTCTGCACAACACGCTGTTAATTTCAGCGGTTATAAGAGACCTAGCTAAAAAGTAAAATTACTGAACAGAAAATTGGTCCTGTTTTACTTCAGACCAGGACAAGGAGAAAAGGCAGCATTACAGAACTTTTGGTCAAGGGATATGACTAAATGCATCACTGCAGCATAACAGAGATCTCAACTACTGCTCATCTGTTGGAAGCAGTTCATGCACAGCATGCAGACTTTCATGTTGGCTAGAAACTCCCTCTAACCTTAAATATATTTGCACACTTTGATACCACAGCATGACTCTCAGTAGTAGCTGCTTTAAAACTAACTCCTAAATGTTTATTCTAGAACCAGCAGTCACAGTGTTCATTGCAGGATAAGGTGATCAGTAAGGAGGGTGTAGATGCCACAAAGGGCATAAAATTATAGGTCGTATTTTTTTTAAAAACCTACCAGAAGGTATCTGAAGCTCCTATGTATATGCCCTGGATAAAAAACAACACAGTCTGTCTGGAAGCACCGGAGGAACAGACAACTTCAAGAGCGAAGACAAAAAAGAAGAATGTGCGATTTTATCAGGGCTGGTTCTGGAAATAGCAGGGATTGCCGATGTTACTCTTGTGTGGGGGCATTGGGAGTTTTTCTGGTTTGGGT
>VFFE01007246.1:1658751-1769196 GCA_008921705.1 Burhinus oedicnemus
GGATAGGGGATGGGAGGGGGTTAGTTCCCAGAAAGCTTTGCTGTAAACTTCAGCTGAAAGATGGCAAATCCAGTTCATTGTGTTGTTACAACCATCACAGGCTCAAATCTGCCTGCAAACTATGTGAATCCAGATGCTATCTTCCATCACATCTTTTATTACTGAAAGATTTTTAAAGCAAAAAACCACTGAATCAAGAAACAAAGGTTGTGGGATATGCTATTATATTAAAAAAAAAGTTCCCATGATTTTAAAAGTGTGGCGTTCAATATCTAATCCTCTTTCAGTGATAATTCTGCGTGCATTTCAGATACTGTTCATGAAGAGCTACACCAATTCCTACTTTCTCTTTTCAAGTCTGCATAGAAATCCGTAATTGTACCAATGAGGGGTTTTATTTCTTTCTTTCCTTTTTTCCTTTCCTTTCTTTTCAAAACATAGCTGATCTTTTTTCACTTTACTTTCAGTCTTTGTTAGATGGGAAAACTTCCCCTCACTGCTTCATTCTTCTCCCATCCCTAATGCCTGAGGGGTTATCTTGCACAAGCTCCCCTCAAAAAATTCACAATGAGAAAGCCCACAAGCAGGATTTTGAAGTTACAAATTAGAATTAAACAGAAGGATCTGGAGCAGTTAACAATTATTTTTTCTTTATTGAAAATATAATTTTCCCCGGATCTGCAGGCCCTCTCTCCCCAAATCTCATCCCCACCCCTCTGCACATGTACACTGTGCCTCCTCAAAAGCCTACACATAACAGCTCAGCAAGGTTTTAACTGTTCTTTCTTGTTAAAGTGATTAATTGCAAATTAATCTCAAGTGAATTATGTACCAGGAAATGGATGCATTTGAGCCTTTATGAAAGGCAGAAGAATGGTTTCCTTTTGGTTCCTTGTAGATAACACCTGAACCACCAAAAATCTGTCAAAATTACCAATAGAAATTGCTTCCTGAAGTATGAGTGTCTAATGCAGCTGTCCCCCCAGTAGAAAGACAAAATGGACACATATTGGAGCAGACAAAAGATTACAATAAGAAACCCTACCTACCTATCCATACAACAACCTAGGTGGTCAATATCTATGAGTGTCTTCATCATTAATCACTTTATAGAGACTTAAATATATATTTTCCCACAAACAGTTTGCTACTGTATTCAAAGAGATAATCCTTTGAAAGACAGAGATATTGAACAGAGGCAATGTATACAACATAAAATGATCTGGTTAACAGCTACAGTTAGACTTCACATCCATATGCAACATTACAATATCCATAGTGCTACAGGGGATAGGAAAAGGCTAGAAAAAAACTTCATACTATCCAATTCTGCCTACTGATAATATAGGATGGCTTTCTCAGATACTTTCCAGGTACTCATTACCTGACCCATTTTGTGTCCTGCTATAAATGCCATCTGTCTTTGAGGCTCCTATGTTGTATGTGCATGCTTGCACCCAAACCAACATAGACAAGTTAAACCACTATGTTTTTGAGGGCAAACTGGCTAGTCCTATCCCTTTTATTTAGGCTAATAGAATATTTGTGGTTATTGAATTAATAAAACTTGGACAACTGATTGAGTGCCACGGTAGCATCCAGCATAAAGTGGTCCAAATTCTGATAAGGGCACCTGTAATAGGAGTGTTAAGCATATATGGTTTTATACAAAATCACACACCCCCTCCAATAAACTCTAGCCAAAGCTAGTCATTGCTCCTTAGCAGAGATACTTTGTGGCCCATTCACTAATTCTATTTATGTATTTCTAACAGGCATTTCTGTTTTATTTCCAAATAGCTTTATTCATTTATTAGCAATGTGAACTGGGATATACAGATATTTTTCTCTGTAGTCCCCTGGAGAGCAAAGGGCACAAACTTGCATAAAGTAAGAGCCAACAAATGAAGTGAATGAAATATAAAAATCCCACAGAGTAAATTAAAACTGGAAGAGGAGAGGGAAAAATCCCAACCAATTGCCAGATATTGAAATTATTGTTATTGAAAAGAATAGTTACACAACCTCAAGTAACAACCTAGCAGTTTAGCTTCACAAACATTCAGCTAACCTCAGGCCTTCTGTAAATATATTGCTACAAAAGCCTCGTTTAACTACTTCTTGCCACTTCTCTGCCTCCTTTTGTAACACTGCTAATTAGCAATGTGAAGAAATATCACCCTGCCTTTTTGTCATCATGCTGTTCAACTTGCCTGATTTATTTGATGGCATAACCCAGTGCTTGACATATGACAAATGCTTCTGCAAGATCAAATTATGATGTAAAACATCATTATCAAGCAACATCTGAAAGAGGACTACATTAATGAGACTCAAAGCCTGAATTGGGGGATACGTTGAATAGAAACAATGGGTCCTTTTACTACATTAAAGACTATTACAGAGGTGAATTCTTCCTAATAAAAGATGCTTGACATTCCCCATTAAAATAACTTATTTCAAGCTATCACAATTACAAAATAAAAAAGGCTTAGGCTGAAGTTTCCAATACTATATGTCTGCCTTAAGTCGTTTGCTTCATTAAATTTTAGCCCCAAAAGAACCTCTGCTCCTTCAATACTGTTCCTCTTTGGAGCCAGGAAGAGCCCCCAAGACTTCCTGAACCACAACATTTCTATACTCTAAATAAATATTTGTGAGAGACTGATCCAATTAATTCTCCCAACTCACTTGAGTGATTGCTCAACACAAAGAATAACAACCTTGGAAAGGTTTATGGAGTGAGGTGACATCCTTTATTAGACCAAACTGATACGGCTAGAAAAAAAGAAGTTTTAGGGATATAAAAGTCCTTTCTTCATATCCCAAAGGAGAAGAATGTTAGTTTACTACAGCTTTCAAGAAGAAAAGCCCATTTCCCCAAAAGCCTGTTGGCATTCATCTGCTAGGTGGTCTAGTAAAAGTTATTATCACCATACAAATCCTGCTTTGATCTTTAGGACATCACAGCTACAACAAAATAACAGTATTCCCATCAGTTTCTGTGTTAGCTCAAGCAGCAAAAGTAAGTGCAGTTACAGCTAAAATTCCAGTCCTGTTATGACCTGGAGATGTCCCATGGTAGAATCTCAGGTTTTTTGTTTGTTTGCTTGTTTTGGTCAAAGCCAAGGAAGAACTACACACACAAAACTGTTAGAAGAGTATCTGCACAGTCAGATACTCAAAATAGGTAAAGAGAATTGTTTTACTATTCATTTTTACTTGCCAGCTATAGGCCCCAGGATATGATTTCCAGAACTACTGATCATTTAGAGCTGCAACTTAAAGCAACAGGAGCTATACGTAAAAATATGAAAGACCGTCCTGTACTAGAACAATTCTCAAAACAATTTCTCAAAAGCAATTTAAAATAAGGAAAATAAATCTGTCCCCCGGCCCATGGCAACTCTTGACTTCAAAATTTCTGATTTTCCAATATATCTGTGTGCATTGGTGCTGACAGTAGAGATGGAGATACAGTGTCAACAGATGAGGGCTTGGCTCACTAGAGTAATGATGAGCTTATATCCTTGGGAGCATCAGTACATAATAATACTAAAGCATTATTCAATCTATAATGTATTAATAATTTACAAGCAAGAACAAACTTTGCCCCAAACATCTGATAGCCTCCATAAAGAGGTTAGCTAGACTGTAACAACAGATAGTAGCATTGCATCAATATGCAAAGAGAGTGGTTTTCAACAGTGCTCTGTGATGTCTCAGAGAATGACCTTGCATCATGCTCCTGAGTCAATAATGATGGCAATGGCACAGTAGGTATGAGACTGAACCCTAATGTTGAATCAATAATCACTATGCTGGGTCATGGCACTGCATCAATCGGAGATAGTTTTGCATTATGATGTTGCATCAACTTGCATGATACTGCAAGGTCACCCTGCATCAGTTCAGTGATACTATGCCATGATGTTGCATGAATATACAGAGATACTTTCCTGTGACAGCAAATCAGTATAGAGGTATGCTAAGTTTTGACATGATCATCACAGAGTCATTATGCACGATATTAATGTTGATGAGTGGTGACTCACATGTCACAAGGCCACTTAATTTTCTCTTCGCAGGACAAATTCAGGTGAGTGCAAGTCCTAATTCAACAAAGTTTTGTTAACACCAGCAAAGGCACCCCTTTACCCAAGACTGTCCTTCCACATTTTCACTCGAACCTGCATGGACAGCAGGTACTTTGTCCTAGCACACTTTTTATCTGCTCAGCCATTTGACTGAATATGATTGACCTCACTACAACCCGTGGAGAGTAACAAGATTCAAAAGGAAACCACTGTGACAGGGAAATGGCCCAATTATGCTGAGCCTAGCTTTTTCCCTGGCAAAGCAGATTCAAAGCATAACACATCGAGACACAGAAGGAAGCAGGCACCCAGTGATTGCTGTCTAAGGAGGAGAACAAAAAGATGGCAATTATTTTAATCATCTTCCAAGAGGTGGCAATAATGTTTCTTATAATTGCAAAGAGAAGCAGAAATGTCAATAGTTCCAACCAGCCATTCTCTCTGAATGGAGCCTGAATGAGCTCTTCATTTAGGCTACTGAAGCATCAACTATTTCCCATTAAACCATACGTGGGTCAGTCTGCTTTGGTCGCACTCAGCTCAGATTGAAGTTCAGAGTGATAATTACCATAAATTCACATCACTTTTCTGGGGTGAATTTATTGCGATTTGTTGATAGTATTTTCTTTCTTTATATTTCCCTATTATTGCTATAGTGATGATTGCTGTTGAAGTACATTTTTCTGATCTCCATTCCATGGGTTTTTATCTTTAAACATAACAGAGGTTTATTTATACCAATATAATAAAATATAATAACAGGGTTTTTTTTTAAATAAATACAGAAACAGACCAATAAGACTAATGACAGATGGCACAGCAATTACTAGTTCTTTTGTCCTCAATTTCAATGGCACCTAGTGAGCAACAACCCAAATTGGCAGAAGATCTTGAACTCCTCTGCCTTTTCCTCTGTGTGTGTGCATACGCACTACGTTGGAACAGTGGCCTTATCTCTTAAATATCAGTCTGAAACTGGCATGCAAACTAACCACGTATGTTTTGAGGTATACTGTCCTCAGCAGAAAAGCAAAAAGTACCCGTGAGGAAGACTGTATCTCTGTGCAATACTTGGCCTGAGGCTGGACACGAGGACTTCATTGAAAGGTCTGTGCACCCTGGCCCCTCTCATGTTGCATACAAGGCTCTTCCATAAAGGGTTCCAGGATCAGTAAACATCCTCCCTTCTATCATTTACACAACTGCTGTGGCATTACAGGTGGACTGAACCAAAAAGCTGATATAACACAAGTATATGTAATGAAGTTGGCACACAATAGTGAATTTTAAAGAGAGCTTTTCTCTGTCTCCCAGTACTGTGTGTAGTCTGTTCAGAGTTCCCAGCACATCACTTCATATTTCATTTTGATAGTTCAGTGTATCCCACCCTGAGTGCTTGATCTGAAAACGTAGACGTGTTTCAGATGAAACAGGAGGTTAATTACAAAGGCTGAAGCCATTAATGAAGGCTATCAATTGTTAATCAGTTGGTCCACTATTCTCTTTTCCCATATCCAGAAGTATTTATAAGCCAGTGACAGGTTTTTAGGGCTGATGACATCTCTTAGCAACTGTATTACTCTGGTTGTATGATTAGACCCCACAAGCAAAGTAGGAAAACATCAAATACATTTTTAGACAAGAGACTTCTACAGAAAACTTCAAGGTGATGGAAGACAGAAGATGAAACTACTTCCCACCACCAAAACCTTCCTGACCACTGCATTGCAGTGGGCTCTGGTCTTGCATCTGAGTCACTGAGTGCTGCTGGTAATCAAGCACTGAACCATGGGGCAACACAAGGTTTTTATGTAGGATTTGCATTGTTCATAAAGAAAAGTTAGAGCAACACCTGATAAATTTTAAAATAAATATATCAGTCAAAGCAATATATGCATCCTAAGGCAGTAAACGATCTACCAGGTGTTTGCCACAGACAGGTATTTTTGAATAATCATAGACAACTTTGAAAGATGTCAGAATATCAGCAGGGAAAATTATCCTCAGAAAAGGAAAGCAGAGCTCCTATTAATTGTCCTCGCATATATGAAATTTATTTCCCTTGCAAAATAAATCTGTCATTGAAGAAAAATGTTTAATTAAGAAGTATTAATAGAAACATGCCTTTTCAACAATTTATATTAAGATTTTATTACCACGTTAAAGATGAAAGCCTACTCAGTTGTGAAATCGTCACTTATACAAAGTAGTAAAATCCTCATCACTTGTTAACTGTAGAGTAAGGGAAAAAGACTTGGGAAATGCAACACAGAATCTGTCCTGAGAGCAAATAATGATTATCTTGGTCTTCTCTTACTACAGCATTCTTCATTACTGCTAGAAGCACAGTACCTTTCTGCTGCCATTTTTCAAATCTTCAAGATGCTTTTAATCTTATTTGGGTTGTTGTTTGCAGCATTATAGCTAAATTTTAACATGTAACTTGGATGATTATAAGTTTGTTACATAACATCAGATAATGTAGCAGTCATTTTCCAATAAACCAGTATATGATATTGTCATGAACTGGCAAAACGACATCATATTCCTCCCCCCTGAGGTCACTTAAAAATAATCTAAGCCTACCTAATCAAAAAACCCTATTGTACAAGCACTATTTATCTTTCTACTTCCGAAAAACTTCTATTCCTTTTTGCATCAGAAGTCTAGAGAACAAACTTTATCTTTAATAATACTCTGCAAATTCTAATCTTTAGTTTTTATACTCAGGAGACAACTTTCCCTGAGGTAACTGCACTGCTTGATTTTTTAGTGTAGCCTGTAGACCATTGTCCAAGGCAAAGGTTTAGAGAAATTTTACAGAAGATATCCAACCATCATACTACTCTTACATCCCTTTATATCCTACATTCCATTTTGAATAAGTTATTGCTTGCAGATACTTTTCTGCTGACCTTTGGGATTGTTTTACAGCTTAATTCTACTTCATATAAAGTTTCAGGAAGGTCTGGACCATTTTAGATATTAACTTGCACCTCCTTCATCTACACTCCTTTCATCTATACTAATTTATACTTTTGCTCAGTTTGGCACCCTTCAATGATGCCATGTGTCATGTCAATGAGCTCCAAAGGTTTGAAGGAATCCCCAGCACTCCAAACCCGGGGGGCAGAAACTGACAATATGTTTGCACAGGCAGTTCTAGAAAGATTACACTACATTCAGAAGCATGGACTAACATGATCTGGTATGCTGCTTCATACTGGTCTTATCCATGCTTAGGTAATTCTGTCAGTCAAACATAAAGGACATAAGTAACAGAGAAATCTAACAACAAAAACTACCAGGTTTGTTAGTGGGACATTATCATTACAAACCTTCAGACCTAATATTGATCTCAGGGAAAATTCTCAAAAGAAAAGTCTGTTTCTATCCAGAGTAATCAAAGCACTTTCAGAAAAGTCAGACAACAGAGCTGTTTATATTAGTACAATAAAGTACCCTTTTACCTTCAAACAGTATTCCTTCCATAATTTGAAAATTAATTCCAGGTCTTTTGAGGTTTTCTAGATTCTTTTAAAGTGCTAAATGAGTATAGTTATGTTCCATGGCCTCATTTAAATTTGCCTAAAATCTAAGAGTCAGTTTACTGTTCATCCTTATAACTGCAGATTTCCAAGCACACCATCCATACTCTATCAACAAGCAGATCTGACATGGGAAGGGAGGCAGGACACACAGATCATAAGCAGCACCACAAACCCAGCCAGCCTGAGACCCAGTGATGGACCTTTGAAGACTAAATTTACTGTCTTTAAGGCAGACACCTTTAGCTATCTTGACCTATTTCCATCCTCATTTAAAAAAAAAAAAAAGCACTTAGATTCAAAGCACTTTTCAATTCTCCTCCCTTCTACTGAGAACAACAGGAGAGAGAAGACTCATGAGTCAAGATAAAGACAGGGAGATCACTTACCAATTATTGTTGCAGGCAAAATAGACTCAGCTTGGGGAAACTAATTTATTACAAGTTAATGTATTATTATTTATTTACTTGTTTGGTTAGTGGAAAACAAACAGACAAGCATTAAAACATAGGGAAAACACCTCTCCTTTCCCTTTCCCAGGCCCAACTTCACTCCTCCACTGCAGACTCCTCTCGTCCCCCTTTGCTATTGCCACAGGTTACACTCAGTCCCCTCAGTGAGGCAACAAATGCACAAAAGGGGTGGAAGGTGGGGTTATGGCCAGTACGCAGTGGTTTCTCTCTGCTGCTCCTTCCTTCTTATCCTGTTCCTCTGCTCCAGTGTGAGCGCTCCACAGGCCAGTTCCTTTGGGAATATCTATCTGCTCCAGCACGGGGTCTTCCACAGGCTACCATGGATATCTGCTCTGCCATGAAGCACCTTCTCCTTCTCCTCTCACCTTAGTGTTACCTCTGCTGTTTATGACCCTTTTCCCCCTCATTTCCACTTGGCAGTTTCTGCCCTTTCTTGGATATGCTTTCACAGAGATGCCACCAGCTTGGCTGATGGGCTCACAGAATCACAGGGGTTGGAAGGGACCTCTGGAGATCAGCTAGTCCAACCCGCCTGCCAGAGCAGGGTCACCTAGAGCAGGTTGCACAGGATGGCGTCCAGGCAGGTTTTGAATGTCTCCAGAGTCAGAGATTCCACCACCTCTCTGGGCAGCCTATAGTCCTGTGGTGGTCTTGGAGCCAGCTGAGTCTGGCATGGGGGGCAGCCCCTGGCCTTGTCCCACAGAAGCCACCCTGCAGCTACCACCTTGCCATTTACATCCAAAACATGGTTTTACATATATGATATGATACAACCAGATGGCTGCACAGCCGCCTCTCTTGTTTTTCCCAGTGTCATTTAAACAAGCTGCATTCACATCTGTGGATACCACATTTGCAGCAGATTATTTTTGCAGAGGTTTGCCTGCCTATGCTAGAGTTCATAATGCTTCCTGTCATCTCTCAACCTAATTTATACACCCAAGACAGTGCAGTTTGACAGTGAAGTGGACCACAGGCTCTTCAGTCCAGGCAATATAAGCCAAAAGTCCCAAATTACGCAGGGAGTAATTTTGTTGTTCTCATTTTAAGTTAGTGACAAGAACAGCTATTCTCCCTTTCACTCTTCCATTTGGCAAAAATGTAATTCCAGAGAAGACAGGCAATGCCACTAGGGATCACACTTCATAAAGACAAAAAGCAACAATCCCATCAGAGAGCATAGCCCTGCAGATAAACTCATCCTGCTTCATATTTGCCTGGTTTCAGGAACTTAGCGCCTATTCTAATAGACAGGAAGCACAAAGAATTTGTTCTAGTTGCACTACTATCCAAAAACCACACCAACATTAAAAATTAATGACTTTTAAAAAGCACTGAACAATGCCCAGCAGCTAAAGCTTTGAGCTCCTTGACTAGCTCAAACACATTCTTCGGACCTGGCCTTGCCCAGGTGATACAACTGACCTCCAAATCCTCAAACTACTTACTGTACTAGCAGTTCCGGGAAAGGAACAATGCAACTCATCCTCCCAGGAAAAGGGTGACTTTTGACACAGGAGTGCAAATTTGAAAGGCAAGAAGCTTCTATCAGAAACTAAATTAATTCTTTCCTTTGGCATCCAAGGAACCAGCAACTATCCAGTGACTATCATCAGTACTGAGCTCCAAATCAGGACCGTCTTTCAGTAAGCACTGGGGAACATGCATGATGAGCCAAATTCTAGCACAACTCCATGAATGCTACTGGAGGGATTGTACAGCCATAATATCCCTCTGGAAATCAAAATTTGCCTCAACAATAACAATAACAACCATGACATATTTAAGTCAATTAAAAACTAGAATTTGCCACTTTTGCACAAGACCATATTTTATTCAAAGAAGAAAGCAATAGGAATCAGGCATCATGTACACCTCACTGTAGCAATATCAAAAAGTCTACTGGACTATTGTCACTTTGGTCACAATGATGTGTGTCAGATTAAGACCCGGAGTTATGCAGAGAATACTGGAAGACCCACGCGTTATGGAAATGAAGTTGGCAAAAGAGCTCATATTCCTCCTTTTTGCCTATTTCTACATTTTAAAAGGCAAAATACTCCTTCTCTGTGCCTTTATAAAGCTTTCATATTCCTAGATATTACTTCTTTTCACAGGCAGTTTTGTAACTTAAGTTTTTCATTAGGGAAATTAAATGAGTTTGCTAGCAAATAGCTCTTGTGAGAGAAGTGGGATAGGAGTAGGGCAAGCAGGAAATGAGTTGTGCAGCTGATCAAAGGATGTTAAGACATGGCCGAAGTAGATCAACATTGGGTGCACTGCTTCAAAATTGTGTGTAACAAGGTATTACCCTCTGTTCCCAAAGATCATCCTTCAGTGCAGCTGCTCACATTACAAGTGATGTCTTTTCAATTATCTCAAAGGCCAGATTTACCATGCTGTATCACAAGTTCACAAGCCCATTAATAACCGTCTTGGGAACCACTGCAAGGCTCCAGACTACATATCACATGATGTCCTCTCTGATACAGGTTTTATAAACTGAGCCAATGTGTCATCTAATGTGTCAAAATGCTTATTTCCTAGACTGATAATAGGAAACCAAGGACAGCCCCTCTCCCTTCTCACCCAGCCTCACCATTTAATACCAGCTGCCACTGCAAGCTGGAAAAATATGAGTGCTCAGAGAAAAGAATTACATACACAAAGTATTGAAGTTACAAAGACACAGGGGATGGCAACTTAAAGCCTTTGGTTGAGAATGTGCTCTTTAAACTGACTACACTCTACTGCTGTAAAAGGATTTTGAAAGAAATGTGATTGGATGACATCTGCGTGCAGACGCACTGAGCTGGGTCTACACAGCCAACCAAGCTCAGAACCAAGTGTAAGGTACAAAGATACTGAACACAGCTTGCAAAGACCCAACTTGGGTCTACAACAAAGTAGCAATGCTTATCTGGTGTTGCAGCTGAGTGAATTAATCCTCCTGCACGTAGCTGAACATTCAGGTACAGAAGCAGTGAAATATGCCTGCAGCTGCCAGTTGTGGACTTGTATGTTTGAATTTGCATTAGCCCTGGGATATCTTCATAATGTCCCATTGTACTACTCAGATAACCCAGAAGAGCCTGGAGGAATTGAGGGGGAGTTGCTGACACAAAGCATAGGCAACACAATTCCTCTCTGTAAATGCAGCTGACAGATAAACATCAAAACCAGAAAGAAGCTGAAGGACAATATGGGCACAAAACAAATGGAAGTTAAGATGACATACATGAACACATATAGATTGGAAAATAAGTTAAACTTTATAATTGCAGGAAAAAATTTGTTTTAGAAGAGCATTTCAAGAGAAATAGCGGAAGCAGAAAACCAGAAGGGATGAGGTAGATCTGATACAGTCAGAAAAGAAGCAGTGATGGTGCAATTGCCTATAAAGGTGGGGGACTGGACTTGATGACCTAGATAGTCCCCTCCCTGTCCTGTGCTCCTAAATTAAGATGCACAGCCAGCAACTCTGAAAATCTCATCCGTTTGTGAAGCTCCAAAACTAAACAATCATTTTTGCGCCATCAGAAAGCCAGCACATTTGTTACACAGAAAACAAATTCTGATCAGAACACAAACTGATCAGGATTTTTAAATCTGTTTCAAGCAAAACAGTTTTCTAACATGTAATACAGTCTGAACTACGTGCCTTTTTCCTACAGACTCCAATCAAAATACACTTTACCTCACTTAAAAAAATAAAGGCAATTCACAGTAACCACTGTAGGAGGACTATATTTAATTTGGCTCCCCACCGGTTAAGATTTAAAGAAACATAAATGAGAAACCACATCTTCCTTCCCTTTTCCACAGAAATACAGAGCAGAGAAGACAAGGATACAGTGCAAGGGCTTGAAAGTACCACAACAGTAAGAACGACATCTCTGCATTAAAAGAAACAGAGAAGACTTGCACGTGTAAGGACATATAAGTTCTTTGAAGTAACAAATACGAGAAGAGAATTATCCAGTCTCACACCCGGACAGAATCAGTAGAGCTACACTTTAACACATCACAGGAAAATTCCTTCCATGTAACAGAACAATGAACTAAAATTCCTCTTGTAAAACCCTCCTGAAACTGTAAGGGTGCAAAAATCGAGTCTTAGTGGTGATTGAGGGCAGTAGTTCTGTAAAACTGTTACCTGCAGAAAGGTGCTGACAGTCCCACACTGCCCAGGATGCTGGATGCTGCAGAGTCTAAGCTTACACACTCAACATGATCAGACTTCCTTCTTGAAATGACCTGTCCTGCCCCAACTCTTCAGTACACCTGTACAACACCGCCCAGAAAACAGCACCCAAAGGGAACCCCTACCTCTCCCTTGACATTCCCATAGTTGCATAGCTTAATTACCTTTCAGTAAGTTCCGAGTTTTTTCCACGTGTTGCCCAGCTCGTTACATGAGCAGATCCCGTCTCAACTACTGGAATGCTGTATTAACCTCTCTGTTTTGTTGTGGAGATACATATACTTCAATCTGCAAAGCTGCAGCACACGTTGTCCACTTGAATTACGCCAAAAGATCATTGCCCATTGAGGGTCTAGTCTCTCTAAATATATTTGGGATACAACATACCATCTACGACGGGATAACCTACAGATAACATGAATGTTTGTAAAAATTGTTTTAGCAATGCACCCAAAGAAAGACTAGATCCTTTCCTCTTAAACGAGTGGGAAATGCCTGCAAAGTCAGAGGATCTCATTCCTATCACCAGTTAAAACAGAATACTAGAAGCATGATGTGGTTCCCTACAGAACTGGTTAATCCCACTATTTCTTTAAGGCTGAGCAGCATCATACTGAAGGGTTTTACACGATCCAAAACCTGCAATCCCGTATGTGGTACTGGCTTTCAGATGAGATTTTCTAAAAATAATAGAATAAGAGAGACATGATAAGATGGCAAAGGAAGCCCGAGTCAGTATGAGATGCTTTTCTTTGTCATGCTTAATGATTTCTATTACCCAGCTTCCAGAAACTGCACTCCTGACATCAGTAATTGACAAGAATAAAGAATAAGCTAAAACAGGGACTGTGTGCATTGAAAGTAAATTTGGATAGTCAGAGCGAGTAATATACTTGATTATCAGGTATAGGCAAAACATGCTCAACTGATGCTTTACACTGGCCCAAATTATACCAGTTATGTGAGGCAGTCAGTCTCTCTGTAGGCTGCAAATTGCTTAAACAAAGCACCAGGAATTTAAATGTAGCAGAAAAAAAAGATATGCCAAGATATTTAAGAGAACTTTCACACTACATAAGCTTTACTTCAACGGGGTTTCAGGCTGTGTGTTTGCAGTCTCCCCCATCCCACTTCTTTTACATAAGGAGATGGAAGAGGAAAATGCCTGTAACATATTTAACATAAAAGCCTTTCAAATCAGCAGGAAGCCTTCAGTTCAATCCTGCTTTATGTACTGAAAGGTTAACTAACGGGAGCGGCTTATTAGCACAAATAATACCACCTCAGCCTGAGATCCCAACAACATACAAGCTAAGTAAGTTCAGGCCCCATCAGCATTTAAACAGAAAGAAAAAACAGACAACAACAGAAAAACCACACACCACCTGCTGCTATAAAATCAGTCCTCAGATGTTGTGGGCAACAGCAGATGCTGTGGGCAACAGCAGCTTTCCAAGGGCACTACCCTTGCCCAGCTGTTGGTACTGAACCACTCTCTCAGAATGGAGAAGGAAGCACTGTGAAGCCTTCTAATTTAAGAAAAGATAAACATTCAGAGCCAGACAGCTCCAGTTCTGAGGCTATTGCTCCAGTTACATCATTTAATCTCTAATGCCTCCATTTTCTCATTCTATAAGGACGTTCATGTGTACCTTTCAGAGATATTGGGATGTATTGTGACTGTATAAATGGTCTAAAATGAAATGCATGTATATGTTTTAGGCATCACAACAACTGTTAAGGCAATGTTTCTGAACAAGAACTGCGGCCCTTTCTTGAAAGCTTATGGTCAGAGAAGCTCACAAGAACTTGGATGTTAGACTTTTAGCCAAAGTCCAGTTCAGTGCAATTTCTCCTCAAAATTGTCTCTGCAGTGTCCTGGTAGAACAGAAAAAGCAGCATTTTCTTTAATTTTCCATGTAAAACTGTGCAGGACTAGTCTTTTATGTTCTCTAGAACAGCTGATGTTCATCCTAGAACTGGCTCCGTATCAGTAATCAAGTTATCTTTTCCCTGCACTGAGTTTCGAAATCCTCTAAAATTAAACTCATAGCGCAAACAACATGTAACATTGTTTGGATTAGATCAAGTTTATATTTTGCTAGTAAGATTCAACAGTACATTTCTGTTTAAGATGTTCTTCCTAGAAGCCTAATAGAGAAACAATTAATTTCGCCGTAGCTGATGTCGTACCAAACAGTTGTTAACCTTTGATGAGAAGGTCACATCAGATACCAAGCCAAGGGTAAATTAAACTGACAATTGCCCTTGTTTAATTGCTTCTGAGTAGTATTCGGTATGTTTGAATGTGCAGTGAGTTATCGTCATACCCTGCTGCTATCCATTAACACGAAGATCAAGAATTTTATTTTACTTTTTTGATGCAACCATAGAGAAGGTGATAAAGGCTTTAATTACAAACAGATTTAATTTAGACTCTATTAGTGCAGTTTATCCAAGCATACAGAAGTAAAACCAATTGGTCTGAACAAGCTTGTAAGTTTAATGTTTCTTGTAAAAGACAAATATATATATTGCCAATTGTTACTACAGTCTACAAATATAAAAGGTTTTAGTCTCTTTCAGAATAAACACTAAAAAACCCTCACACTTATCTCCCTCAGGTCTTGGGTATTTCAAGAAAAGAATTTAATTGGAGATTGTCTGTGTTTCTTTCTTTGATCCAGCTGGAAAACAACCCACTCCTTCACTGTTTTGTATGTAGGACTTAAAAGAAAAATATTAAGAAGCCAAATCTCAATTTTCTCAGCATCAAAAAAAGTCCCAGTATTTCCTGTTTTACTCACTCACTGACAAGACTGTGACAAAATGTGAAAATCCCAATTACTAGTTCTGAAATACTAAGAGGAAGTACTACAAAACAACAAAGGCAACTCAGCTCAAGTTTTACTTAAATTATGATATATAATATAGCCCTAGATGACATATTCTACATAAACACTATAGCCACAGGAGAGAGTAAAATAAATATTAAGCCAAACGCAGTATTTGTTTATGCAGCGTACAAGAACAAGCACTAACATAACATCTATTGCCATAAAGGGTCTTTGCATAGATACTGTGAGATACTCTGAGATTTGGTCATTTAACACCTAATAGCAATTCATAGAACCACAACAAATCCTAAGACAAACCTTCACAAATTAAACAAGTTTCAAACTTCAGAATGTATTTTCAAACAGAGGCTATATATTTAGGGATGAATCTCTCACATAAGCAAGCCCATTAAGATTTTTGCTTCTAATTAGGAGAGTGCTTTTTTATTTTCGCACTTACCCTGAATTACTAGGGTCTGACTCTGCAAGATGTACAAGGCTAAAATAGACAAGTGTGTATTCTGAAAAAGATGCTGTTAATTCTGTCCACCATACCAAACAATGATCTTATTAGTAGAAATCTGCTTCCTTGATGAAGCAACAAAGCTCTCTCTTTCAATGGAAAATCAGCAAAGGTAGTGTATGTAGTTACCTGTATCTTTAAGCTATGTTTCACAAAATTAGCCATGCAACTTCCCATTGATTCTTCCTCCATCTCCTCCAATTCTTAATTTTCACTCTCCATTGTCCAGCTGAACTCAGCTGTTCTGCAGAGTCAAAGCCCCAAGATCATTTTCAGATGCGTCACTCTAATCAGGCTAACTCATGGTCCAACTGGCAATTTTACCATTCATGCTAACATTGCCCTATCAGCTCTTTCTTCCACATCTCTAATCAGCTTCATAACCTTCAATAACAACAGCAAAAGCACTAGGATCTATGCACAAACTGTCCCTGAGTGAGGAGTTAACGAATTCCTGTATCAAAGCACTGAGCTTCCACACCGCCTGAATGGAGCTAGGGATCTAAAATCCATCATCTTTAGCCACAGGACATCATCAGTGCACTATCTCCTGCACCATTGCATTCAGCTACATATGTTCATTCATACACCTGGTACAGCCACTGGCAACAAAGTAGGGACTGAATCTCAAAAGGTCATTGAGATAACTTGATGAGGCATAGTGCCAAATTGTGCCAGCCGTAAACAGGCACGCTGGGGTGAGAAGCTCCTTAACTTTCAAAGGTTTAGTTTCAACTCATGATCTGCTACCACAGACTCTTTCCCA
This sequence comes from Burhinus oedicnemus, assembly GCA_008921705.1. Classification (NCBI taxonomy): domain Eukaryota; kingdom Metazoa; phylum Chordata; class Aves; order Charadriiformes; family Burhinidae; genus Burhinus; species Burhinus oedicnemus. The sequence continues at coordinate 1,675,200 of VFFE01007246.1, forward strand.
AGAGCTAGTAGATAAAAATAGATGGACCATTCCTATGCGTGATGTGAAATAGTTCAAATGTATTAAAAATGGATTTTTAACCACTTTTTCAAAATAAAAACAGAAGTAAGAATAATACATTTTAAAGCTGTTTTGAAAACTGAAGGTACGATTTTCTTCTTCAAATTAGTTTTCCTTTACTAATTCTTCTGCGCTCTAGGGAACAACAAATGCAGCATTCACAAACACATGGGACTTTGTAGACCCAAAGAGTTTATAAAAGGACACGAAAAAAACTGAGGGCATTTTGGGACAGGATCCCTGAGTGTTTAAATAGAACACTTCAATTAAAAAAAAAATAAATAAAAAATCAGGATCTTTGGCAATTTCACACTAGCTGACAAAACAGCCTCAAATTTGAGGCTCATTCAGATATAGCCTCTCACAGGCAAAATAACAATGCTGAAGTCTTACATGACTGCTATGTTTTTTTTATTCTATAAACTGACATAACTGGCAAGCAGTTATCTTACGCTCTGTTTTCTGTGTGGACGATCTGCATATAGTAGCCTCTTTCTACATTCAGTATTTTCAAAGTACTTGCCCAGGAATAGAGGCCCTCTTCCAGACTATGAGCCATAGGTCGACCCTGGCCAGCAACTAATCACCAACCCAGCTGCTCTTTCATTCACTCCCCCTTTCAACAGGACAGTGGAAAAAATCAGAAGGGCAAAAGTGAGAAAACTTGTGGATTGAGATAAAGGCAGTTTAATAAGAGAAGCAAAGCCTCACTGCTTCCCATTGGCAGGCAGATGTTGAGCCACTTCTTCCTAAGGGGAGGCCTCAGCACACAGAACAGTTGCTTGGAAAGACACAGGCCATAACCACCAGCATCCCCTCTTCCTTCCCCTGCATTTTTATTGCTGAGCACAACATTTTATGGTATGTAATGTCCCTTTGGTCAATTTGGGTCAGCTGTCCCAGCTGTGTTCCTTTCCAAATTCTTGCGCACCCCCCAGCCTATTCACTGACTCCTGAATTTATTGCGGTTAGTCTTTTAACTTACAAGTTAGCCTTTAGGGTAATTTCACCATCCCCAGCCAAATATCTTCACCAATAAATCATGCACACTAAGCATGTTGTCATATACAGGAAAAAAGCCAATTATAATATACACAAACTACCAAGAAATTCATCCCTACAGCATGCACCACACCTTGGTACACAGAGACAGCAAGTGGATTTGCATCTCTCAGTAGAATGCCTGTTATGCATTTGGATAGGCTTTTTGTGAAGGAAATATCTTTGTTATCCATACTACCAATACACTGGTCTTCTGCTCACTTTCTTAGCTTTTGGTATTCAAATTACACATTAATCTGATTTTTTTTTTTTTTTTCTTCCCCCAGCAATTTTACCCCATCCAGAGAAGCCACAACTCTGGGTAGTTTTTTGTCCTTTTGCAAACAAATTCAAGCAATCTAAAAATTTACCACTCATCAAATAGAAATTACTTTTCCATCTAAGTGAAAGTAGTAACTGATTGTATGCATGCTGTTAATCTGCTTCAATGTTGATTAACACAGACACACTTAAATCATCTTCTTGTGATCAACATAAGAAATGGAGCGCAATTAAGATGCAAGTCTCAGCTGAAGATGACTCCCATCCTAAGCAAAAAGAAAGGTGTGACTTACAACTTACATTTATTAATATAAATAATTATGGAAAGGAGGTAAACACTTGTGATGTACTCTGTGATCTTCAGAACCCATCTGCAATGCAGTAAGTCAATGCTTGTTAGAGGGTCTCCTAAGTTACCCATTGTTGCTAGGGGACAGTACCCCCTATCCCTGTGGTGCCAGCACTCTATCTGGCCCATGCAGCTAAGCGGAAGCCTACTCCATTCCACACATTGGAAGTTCTGCTGGGGACATAAGATACTTTTTAAGATACTGCGATGTGTACATATATGTGTCACATCTCATATGAGGACTATCTTGCCAATCACCACTTACCTTAAGTAATATGCAACCTGAGTTAGCTTAAAGGCATCTGTAACTATTTAGTCATGACTTCAAGAATTGACAAGCCACAGCTACAAATGTTTATAAAAGATACATATATATATGAAGAAATGAAAGAGAGACTCTGCTGAATCTTCATGTGCTAACATTAAATCAGAACAGTTCTCCCACTCCTTCATTCAGCTCATCTGCCATCTTGCCTGGTAGGTTAGCAGTCATGGCCTCAAAGTCTTTGTGCATATGTTAATCCTCAGGTTGCACCCATTAAAGACAATATATTCAGAAGTCTCCGCCAGAGACCTTATCCTTAAGAGAAAGCTACATTCAGATAGTTTTTATGTGTTAATAATTACAGGAGACCTGCAGAGTACTCCCTCGAGTAGGATGCTAGATTTTGTCTTGGAGGAAAATGTCTCTATTAGACAGTCTGTTCTTTTACACCTTCTGAAGATCCAGACAATATAATCTTCTGCTTGAAAGCTCATGCTAATTCCCTCCTTTCACCAGTAGGCAATCTAGCCACTCTCATTCATTAGTTGTTCACTTCCTCAGCTAAGTGTGTTATGCAAGATGTTGCCTCCTGTAGCCAGCCAGTGAATAATTTGTTGCTTCAAAGAAGCCTCTGCCCCACTTCACCTTTTGGTGATCCATTGGCATGCTTCAGTATAAAACATCTTTCACTGAATACATATTCCATACCAATCTGTAGGGACTCATAATTTGTATAAATATAATTAGGAGAAATGTACACAGTTCTTTACTGTTTCTTGAATGAAATGAGACATGATGTGCATTAAACACTTTTGAACTGATAATTGTTTATGGGATACTGATGCTCAACCACTTCTGGTATACTCCAAGAACTGTATCAAACTCAAAGACTTACTTTATACCAGTTAAAAACCTGGAAAGGCAAGAATAATGGCACTATTCTGAATGCACATCAATGCAAACAAGATGAGGATATGGTGGAGTGAAATTATTTGTATTCACAAAAATTAAACTCGAACAAACTAAGAATTTTATACAAGACTAAAAAAGGTCTAACATGGTGAAACACACACATTAAGAGATAACTGTAACCATAAAGATAGTAAAGACAGCTAAAAAAAGCAAAACACAAGATAGGAGATCAAAGCAGAACCCCCAATTTTTTTTCCATGGTTTATAGCCTCCGTGGATATACTGTGTGCAAAATAAAATAGTCTGAAGGAAACCCTCCTAATTTCTACTTTCTCGGGTATAAAATGTAATGCTTTTAATGACCACTCCAAATTTGGCCTAAGAAAGGCTGAAATATTTTGCATCAAAGTGATTTTGGTTATAGAAAAATAAAACACAAGCTCCATTTATTACCTCAGTCTAACCCTTAAGATATTCAGTTCATCATAGACCTTCTGTGGTTATCCTTCTTCTGATTTAAATTCTTCTACTTCTTTACTCTCTGCTCAGATGACATGGCACTGCAGCATGGCACTGCAGCTTTGGAGGAACCTCCAGGAGATTCTTTGTACAGAGGAGTCAGAATTGTCTCTACAACCATAAAACCCAATCACAGTATAACTGAACAAATTTGGCGGAAAGTACACATATATTTTCTTCCATTTACAATCGTTCTCATTTAGCAATGTCATCTCTAAATCAGGGAAGACTTTCTTATACTTATTGCTTAAGAATCTGAATGTTCTACATCCAATCCTGTAGCCTTCAGTTGCAGCCTGGTGCTAAGTGATGGATCCCCATTAGCTTAGGATTGCTTAAGCAAAACTCCTCCCAAAATCACTAGCATTTTTGCCCAAGCCTAGAGTTTACTTTTTACAAGCAATTCAGAAAGTGGACCAGTCTCACAACACTATTCTGAAGAGCCAGAGGTGAGATGACAGTTTATAATATACAGCAAAATGAAAGACTGCAGAATAAACCAGCCATGCACTTGGAGGGTGATTTCTCTCTCCACAGTCATCACAGGAATGATATCCATCATCACCTGCAGCTGTCTTCCTCTCCCCATTTGATCTCTATAAAGATTTCTGCATGTTGTAAATCACAAAATAGGTGTGCTAGTGTAAGGGGAACAAACATATAGAAACATTCAACCTCAACTCATACATGTAGTCCATTGTGGAAGGCAATTTTCTGGCACAGGTTTGGACTTGGTCTGAATGAATTATCTGGGGTGGGGAATCTCATAAGGAGGGATTTGATGCTGTAACAACACTTTCTTTCCATGTGCTACAGTCTGTTCACAAAAACACCTCATGCTTCATATACAACATTGATCTGGATGGTATGCCATCCATTTTTGCAGGGCTGCCAGCTTATATTTCATTGTAAATCAGGAGAGAAAATAGTTTCAGAGGCTGTAATTTTTTGTCATATAAAACAGATGCCTTAGTCAATAAATTTCCACAATCTCTGAAAGACTCATAATTAAAAAATTAATCCAAACAGAACAACCGTAAAATAAACAAGCAAATATGTAATTTGTTAATAAGTTTGGGGTTTTTTTTCTTTTTTACTTTGAATTTTACAAAGAGAAAGAGATTATAAAGAAAACTCCACAACATAAATGATATCCAAAAAGCAGGCAAACTATTAAAAAGTACCCTTAGAGTACAAGCCACTTTTACAGTCTTTAGAATAGCATCAGATCTTGAGAAACCATAGCCTATACTAAAACTTTTGGATTAAATTTTAGATGCCCATTAGAAAACAAGGATCAGCAGGTGATTTTTGTCACCTGTTATCAACAGAACACTCAGGGAAGTGTAAGGAGGTCAGAATCCAGTAAATTGCATCCAAAATAAAGTCTGTGACTGGAATATCCAGAAAGGCCCCAGAAGAAGAGGTGTCCCCAGTATTCATCCAGGAAAACCCCTGCCACTTTTATTATTATTAAATATAATTGCTCCTGAAAAAGTCAAGTTGCTAAACATACATAAAATAAATTACATTAACATTAGTCTTCCCTGTTTTAATGCCTATTTTCTCTTTCTCCTACAATTTCCTTTATTGTTTAAGTATTTACATTTTTAGAACTTTGTTATTATCAGTTTAATCTGCTTTCATGGCTCTGATCTACAAATTTATTTTTCCCATATTTCTATTACAATTTGACCCACGCTGCCTTGTTTCTCTTGATACTTGAAAATGGCCTAATGGAAGAACCAGGTTTTGAAGAAAGGAAGATGGAGAGCGTCTTTGAACATGACAGCACAAAGCACATTGTAGTTTTCAGTCATTTACGAAAGATCTTGGTCTTATGGAAAGCTTGCATGCATTTTGCTAATTAAGAGGTCCTATATGGTCTTGCATTTTAAATGTCATTTCAAGATACACTTCAGATTTTGACTTTTTCCAAAATTATCCTCATGTAAGCTCACTTCTGTGACTTTGAACCATAAACCAGAGGTAACAAAGTCTTACAGACATTCAAGAAGCCAATAACACTTTAAAAAGTTCTCTTCAACTTTTCTATTGCACATAACAGCATGAGTCTCCGACTACATTCTTTTATCTGAACATTTAGGTAGAATCAGTGTTATATATGATGAACAGTAATACCATACCCAAAAGAGCACAGCAGCATACCTTAGCTCCTCATGAATGACTCGCAAATCCTCCTAATCTACCCTGACCACAAAAGAACAAGAGAAATTAAAGCTGAACGAGTTCTATATTTGCTGCTAGTGAACATCTTTCAGGCATAAAAGGGCCAAACTACACAGAAAGCAGTCAACAGAACTTTTAGAGTTAATATCTAAATCAAAGCTATTAATTGTTGTTGATATCTGAAATAACCTGAAACTAGCATCACACCATTCAGAGTAGTTCGAACAAAATATATTGGGAGGAAGCAGAGAAATATTCATTCCTTTCCAAAACTGACTGGCATAGAGAAACTCATGAACATTTTGGTTTTTTTAAATGAACACTCAGGTTCAACTTGTTTGATTTGTTTCAATCTATCCAGGAAAATTGGTTGTAATGTTAAAAAAATATCACTCATTAAAAAGTTCATTTGGACTCATTTTTCAGGGTGGAGTTGACAATATTTGAGACCAAGGTATAGAGAAAAAACTATGTGCCTTCATCATTGATGTTGAAAGGCTCATTGTGCAAGTTCTTATCTTAACGCAGGATCAAAATTTCCTTTTTGATGTTTGTGTCTGTTTCCCCTCTTCCTTCCATTGAGTACCACAAAGACAACCCTGACTTCCATTTTCTCTGTAACATCCTGTTAGGGAGCCAAGAGCAACAAGATCCCAACCTTAGACTTCTTTTTCTAACACTGAACAAATTCATATCTCTGTACCTCTACTCACATGCCATACTGTTCTCCAGTTAATTGATAGCATTTTTACACATGATGTATTATAACGTCTGAAGAACAGACATTCTCCTCAGTCACATCCAAACACTTTTGCCTAATGCGAGTTACAGAATTCCAACCCATTAGGCTTAGCATTGCTCACTTTTACAAAGTCTTCTGTAATTCTTTTCATTTTGTTTTTGAGCAAGCAAGAAAAAGGAATAAAAAAAATACCAGGATTTGATCTCACTTTCATTCCACTACAAAACACAAACTAAATATTTGGATATATCACAAAAAGAGAGAAACTAGAATTGGTGACGGTCTAATGGCTCAAGGCCATATTCTAGCCCTTTCAAATGAATCTGAATTTTACAATAAAATTCAAAATAAATCCACTTAAAATGCTGGCAATGAGTACATGGCAAATTCCATCAGCAGATCAAGACACTCAGTCATCCACATTAGGTCTATGTTTTGGCCCCTGGCATTCCTCCTGTTTACTTGTATCTTCAAGTTCCAGTGAAATGTCAACAACTCCCCAGCTCATTCAAAACCTGCAATTGGCCCATTCCCCTTACACTGTGAATTAATGCATAAGACATTGGAAATAATCTGAGCATCAAGTAACATGACCAGCTTCTACCTCCAGTAAACTTCTTTCTACTTTTTTGTTTTAGAGGAAAACAAAGCAAACAACTCCCCCTCCCCCCTCAAAGCATCACATAAAAGAACAAACTCCAAAAGTTTCCAGTCCTAGCGTTCTCATTTTCTTAAACAATTCAATTCTCCCTAAAGCCACCTTCATTCAAGTTTCCCTCATTTAATATTTGCTCTCACCAAAAAGTCTATTTTCTTCTTGCAAATTTGTGTTGTGCTAACAACATTAAATTCTTAAATCTTGCTAAAGCAAGCACCAGTTATGTCAGCTTGAGGATCTGTTCAGTTCTTACTTAAATTTCTCAGTGAGAAAAAAAAAACCCACCTTATCACTCCATTTCATTCTTTGCTTTCTGAGAACAGTAATATTCTTCACCATAAATTCAGCTGTGTTCAGCACTGTGCATATGCCACAGTAGATTAACACTGTTGCAAAATATTTCTACATTTTTTTAATAAACCCTATTGCTATTGAATCTCATACGGCTTGCTTTTTTTTCCCCCCCCTTGGTTTTGTGTCTCCCCCCGTTTTCTGCTGGCACCGAGACTTAGTTCCCTGTGCATCCCATTCAGTAATTCTATGAAACTCTAAAGAACTACCTCAGGCAGGTTAATTTGATGAGTGCTGAAGATACAGAAAGTGCAGAGTATGACACATACTATTTTATAGTAATAGTTTTCTTCAAATGCATATTCAGTTGACAGAAACCCAGGTCTGGCATAGACATGGGTCTATCTATACTCACTATGTGCAGCTGCAGAAAATCACCAAGCCCAGGGGCACTGTCAATCCGAACAAGAATGCCATCCTTCACTGTTGTGCTGAAGCCCACAGCAAGACGGTCTGTCCTTGTGCTCGGTCTGTCATTAGCTGGCCAGGTGTACAGGATGAGACCACCACTCTTCCCAAATATATATGTGGCACCAGCTGCAAAACAAAAACAAACAAACAAACAAAAACAACAAAGAAAAAAGTATTAGTTACCTATTTCATTTATTTATTTGCCAGCTCCGGTAATAACGCTATGACTTCTGAGAGGAAGATAAGCAAGCCTATGCTTTCAGTAGTTAAAGGGGCGAAATTAAAGCCTCCTGCTGGCCAGGGTACTGATAGCACAAGAACAGTCCAGGGAAATCTATTAATAGAGTAGATGATGGAAATATGTATTTCCAGACTCCACCAGGTAAGAGAGGAGGACAACATATACTAAAATCTTTCTATTTCATGACAAATGACATCATGAGCTCTCTTTGGTATTGGAAGTGATTCCGTATGTTATAAGACATGGTGCTTTAGACTGCCCTCTCCAACTTCTCACATTTATTCTTCCTTCTATAAAACTCTAAGTTTTCCTTTGTAGAGCAATGGCTCTAGAATGCTAGACACTTTTTCTGATGGAAGGAGATACGAAGGTGAAATAGCTTTTTGTCAGACAAAACATATCTGTTCCTTCACCATTAGCCTTGCACCATCAGACTCGACAACAAACGATGTAATTCCCTCCTTCTGGAGTTCGTCCTTCAGATGAGCACAGACTTGAGACTCACAAACACTTCAGGAGAGTAATTTAAATGTGCATGTATGTAATTCAGAATATCCTCATCTTCCTACACACATCACAGCAAGGGAACCACAAACAAGCAAGCTTCCTCTTAAGGTATAAATCATTCAAGAAATTTCTTCTGTATACAACCTGATGAAGTGTATTTTATTAGTTCCTAAATAAAGACAAGCAACATTTAAGACAAAGATAAGTGGAAAGCTTATCAAGAACGAATTATTTCATTAGTGCTAATATCCCAGACAATGCCAGATAGGACACCGCTGTTGGGGAAAAAAACCAAGCCACACCTGTTTCAGAAGCATGGGATTCAATCTTATATGGGGATTCAAAGGGAGTATTTGCCAGCTGTCCTTGAGGCTGGGCTTGTCTTCAGCTGAAGACTGTTCACACACAGTGGAAGCCCATCCTTTTCTCAACACTTCCTAAGAACTTATTTCCAGCATTGTTCATCTTTACAGTGAGGCTAAGAATTTGTTCCTTAACCTTATTTTTAAGGACACCACCAAACCTCTCCAAAGCTGAACACTGTCCTCCCACGTTGACGAGGGCCATCTGAACTGAGCAAGACAGACACGTAAGTGAGGAATTATTGTTGCAGCTGAAGAAGCTGAGAAGCAAAAGCATTCGTAGTTCACATTCTCACTTGTGCTCAGCACTCCAAGTTAGGAGCAGGATTTTATAACTTAGCAGTTATAAAATCAGCCCCGAGGCTTCTGGGAAAATAAGGTTAAAATTGCTGTCCTAGACCCAAACCTACAGGCAGGACAGGAACACCACTTCTCAGTGCTTCAGCCACTTACTGCACCTCATTTTCTGAGCGCTATTACAAGGGGTCACAAGCTACAGAATAGTAAGCAAAAATAACCAGCTCCCATTACTGCATCAGGGATGAAATATCTGTAGAAAGTACAGGCAATGTACTGTGTACATTTTCCAGTTTGAGTGAACCTATGACCAATGATCTTTTCCACCATATACTGATCAGCAACATGTATCAAGCAATCCCAAACAGAGTAAACGTAATTAGATACAGAAACAGGTGGGATCTTATATGGGTAACTTCTATACTTGCCTACAAAGCTGCAGCTCCACTAAAGCTCTTTATGACCTGAATTCCAAATAAATACTACACATTAGTAGAAATAATTGATATACTTCACCCTCACTTAAGAGGCTTCCTCTAGACGTCTCAGCACATGTTACCAAAACAGACATCAAAAACCCAGGCACACAGAAGGGAAATTATTTGTGAACAGCTGATTCAATGACAGAGTGAAAATGAATCCACATTTCCTTTCTTCCAGGTCTGTGCATACCCACCAGAACATGCCCAGTAAATTCAAACAAATGTGTCTGAAATCAGGGTTAGGGAGGAAATTTCACTCATAATTCTGAATTAACAAAAGAGCACATTGGCATACTGGAACTGTGCACATATCATTTCAGTTCCAGAAAGATTAATTTTACAGGCTGAACTCTATCTCCTCATTCAGCTTTGAACTCAAGATGGAGGTGCACAACTATTGAAATATATGTAGAAAGGGGTTTTGTTTGTCTGTTTGCTTAAACACATCTACAACTGTATCTGCAATCTCTTGGTTAGAGAGACACAGTTGGAGATGACCAGGGAGCGAATTAACTATGGCTTCCCCCCATGCACAGGTACATCAACAGTCCACTATAAACTACATTACAAGTGTCCATCCTCAGTTTATCAGTTTGTTCTAGAAGTTGTGTGTATTGCATTACAGCCTAAAACAAGGTATAGCAATGTATTAAGTGAAACAAGACGAGTTCGCTCATTGTTGATAGCTTCATAGATTAAAACCCAATTCCCAAAACTATTCTCACTTGAACTGCAAGTTCTCCTCCTTTTCTTTTTACTGGTTATCAGGCATTTCAGCAGGAAAGACAAGCTTAGAAGAGAGTTCTTTGCTATTTATGAAGACAGATTATTTCTGTGCCTCTCTAAGAACTATTTGGCTGCAGGTAGAGCATGTCAGTGCTCCTATGAGTACCAATTAGAACCAATTATGTCTTCATAGGCCTGTCATGGGACTTAAGTGCTTAACGGAGCTTATTTTCTCCTCGCATAACACAGATTTTTGCTTCTAGGCCTAACTTTAAGATATTCAGTACTTTGGGTTTGTGCATGAAGGTCAGTCAGATGCAACAACCAGAGCCCAAAATAACCTGTTAACTGAAGACTGGTGGCCAGCAGTTGTTTCCTTATTGCATAATGATAGATGGGCCACTTGTATGTCCTTTCCCTTCCCCACCTTTTTGAGCGTATACAGGATACCCATTGCCTTGTTTAGAAAGAAATGGTATATTAACATTGCACCACTACCACTTCTTTCCCCCCGATGTATGAACAATATACTCAACTCCAGTCTGAGAACACAAGGTGCAGACATCGTAAAAGCAGAAAAGGAAGGATAACAAGAGTTACTACCACGCTGCAATCACATTAAAAAAAGAAAAACAAAAAAACCCCCAAAACCAACAGCAAAACCCCAAACACACTTGATTTGAATGCTTCTATTTGACTGTAGCAGACATAAGCTTATGGAGTTTAAAATTCCAAGAGAATTGAACAAGAGAAACAGCGTAATTACTACCTTGGACTTCAGGGAACATTTCAGCTTCACCAGAACTTGACAAAGCCTGAAAACTCTTTCTGTTGGGCCTTGCTTTAAGCTGGTGTGCGCAAGCAGGTTAGACTAGTTTACCTCCAAAGGTCCCTTCTAATCTGAAATCGGTAACTATCCTTTCTTTGTGGTCTTGCAGAGAACTGTAGACTAATTAAGTGAATAACTTAGTTAAAAAAAAGCTGATGAAAGTCTGTTCAGCTTGATATCTTCTTATTGCACCTAAGCTTTGTTACAGACCTCTTTATTACATAAGACCACACATTTTTTTCCAAGACACTTTCTATTCAAGACAGACAATGGATAACACACTGTTAACGAGCAGCCACTTGATATTTAGTTTTTCCTCATTGTTCAAGGTTTAGTTATGTACCTCCTTTAATAAATACAACACCAACTGTGCCCTGAAAATAGAAAAGTCCAAGGGACTGATTAATTCCATTGTATTTATTGTTACAGTGCTTTACCACTTCAACTGCATAACACTAACTTCAGCCTACACTGTGCAGAAAAAGAAGAAAAAAAAAATTAAATCAAAGATAGGAGCGCACAAAATTATTTCCCATCAGCTGTGAGAAATCCCACTTCTCAAAGTGCCCTGGGCCAGATTTACTGTACCGACATGTGAGAACAAATGGGAACAGAATATGTTCAGCTACTCTACTAGGATACTGCATGAAGAATTTGGTCAGCACTGGGAGCTGAGAAGCGAAGAAATATATGGTGAGGGAACACTCCCTAAAGATTTAAGCTACTAGGACGCCATCACATGTTTAGCATATCAAAGCTTATAAACTCATAAACTTATAGTTTGGCAGAGTGGCAGTTGACTTTTCCCAGAAATGACATAACTTGCAACTATAACTTACAACTTTGGTGTTTAGAGATCTAAAAATCAGAGAGATGGGTATGTTGCAACACGCAGAACAGAACTGTTTGATTATTTAGTTTCAGCCAAAACAAAATAGTTTGAGGCAAACACTTGTGGAAAATTCCTAACAGAAAAGTTATAAGCGATGTTATAAGCCACAGCAAATAAAGCCTCCTAGTCAGTTGTGCTAAAAAACACTTCACTGAACTTGGAACCATCACCTATAGTTTTAAATTAGTTATCACTTTTTCCTCATCATCACCCAAAGACTTCAAAAACCTGTCTTAAGGAAGAGTATCATTCAATCAACGTAGCTCAACTGCAGCAGCCATATCCTGCCTGAAAGTAATCCTGTAAGGTAATAGAAAACAAGTCTGTCACATCTGCACAAGATATAACTTCTTTTGTGCCTTAGGGATCCTGTGAATCTCCCCATATTAAATAGTCTCTTGCAAATTCTCTATTTGCATCTACTAAGCCATCAACAGTCCATTTCGCCTCAGCTACAGCACAACACATACACTTGTTTCGTTGGGGCCAGGAAAACTCAACATTTCACAGGTACTATAGCAACATTTATAATCTGAAGGGTTAACCGCAGCAACTCTGCACTGGGATGTAAGTATGAGTTTAACATACTACGAATGCCACAGTTCAGATAGTTAGACCTAAAAGCTACTTTTAAGATGCAAATTATGAGGAACCAGGCCAATTCAAAACCTACGATAGTTACCTGAGTTAACACAGCAAAATTTATGACCAGGGTCCCTCATCCCTTTGTGATAACATTGTCATGGCAAAACAATCTCAATTAGGGTAATCTCACTTAATTAGTTTTATTGACAATTAACATAAACTTTTAATTACTGATTCAGGCATTGGGGAACAAGGACAACAAACAATTAAATAAACACTTAGGGAAAATACCTTTCCTTCCCCTTCCCCAGGCTCAACTGCAGTCCACCAGCTCTCCTCCCCTCTCCTAGTCTCCCCTCCCTCTGGGCTGTCACGGGACATCAGGCAGTGCAGCAGGTCAGGGTCAGCGCACACAGGTTTCTTTCCACCATTCCTTGATTCTTTCTTACTTTCTGTGCTCCAGCATAGACCCCAGTCCTTCGGAGGTATCCCTGTCCCTGAGCAGGTCCCTCCCTCCACAGGCCCCAGTCCCTCAGGGGCGTCCCGGCTCTGGCACAGGTTGCCCACAGGCCCAATACCTTCAGGGGTGCCCCTGCCCTGGGCTGCAGTCCCCTCAGAGGCATGCCTCATCCAACACAGAGTGCATCTCCAGCATGTCCCCACCAACGCTGCCTTCCACGTGCCTCTCCCTGAACCTTCTTCTGTGCCCCCTTGCAGCACCATGTGCTCCTCTGACATGTTGCAATTGTGGCAAGTGGTGGGAAGTTTTCATGCATGTCAGAGCCAGCTGTGACCACACACAGGGCAGTTCATGGCCTCCTCCCACACTGGCTGCTCTGCAGCCCCCTGCCACACGGGACCTGATACAGACATAAATATCCTGATCGTGGTGGTAATTTGCCAAAAAAGCGTGAGGTACGTAAACTTAATGATAACATCTTCCTACCTAGAATAATGTGCAGGACAAGGCCTATACCTTTCCCTCAATTATTCTGTCTTTATTCTCATCCATGTAATTTTTTTTTAAAAGTACAGATATTGCTTTACTTCTTAACATTTTTGTAAAAGGACTGGAAACTTACTTTTACGTTGCTCAATAAGGGGTCAAATGGAAGACACAATTTTTCAAGTCAAAGATTTTTAAGTATACAAACAAAAGAATTCTATTGCATTTTCCTTTGGACTTCCTCCCCTCCCATTTTGTGCCTCCTTTATGATCCTGCTATATTTTCTGCTTAGCCCAGTAGTTCTGATGAGTCTCTTAGGGTACTTCATATGCTGGTGTAAAGGTTCTACCGTATTTATTAATAATCATAACCTTCTGATTTCTAACAAGAAGCTATCCGTTCAGCTACAGAAAAATTTGTGATGATGGCATTTTGCTCTTCTTTCTTGGCAGGAAACTGAAATTTAGGTTATTTTCAAGAAGTAAGGTTGTCAAAGGATGGAATCAGTAAGACATTGTATGTGACCACAGGTAGTTACATGAGCAAAGCAAGACCCAGTTCCCATCAGGAAAGAAACCTTGGTAGCACCTGTAATTACCAGTCCTTTAATCAGCAGCCCTTTAAAGGGGAAATTAAATAATGAAGACCTGATAGTTTATGCAGACATTCAAAAATTCCCACAAAGTCTCAATAACAAAAGGCAAAAGTTTTGATAAATTCAAAGAAATAAGAAAAAGTAAGTAATGGTGACCCTTACCTCATTGTACTTGGACTAGATGTTTTATTTACTTTTTCCATCACCAGAAAAGGCACTAGTAAACGAATGCAAGTTAGATAGAACACTGGCACGAAAGCAAGCAAGAAGAGATCAGGCATACATCTGCAGAAACTCAGTAAGGAGATGAAATTTGGTGCAGCAGGAAACATCATTATTTGGTCACATAATGAAACTGCAGTTCCCAAAAATATAGAATCATAGAATGGTTTAGGTTGGAAAGCACCTTAAAGATCATCTAGTTCCAGCTCCCTTGTCATGGGCAGGGAACACCTCCCACTAGACCAGGTTGCTCAAAGCCTCGTCCAACCTGGCCTTGAACACTTCCAGGGATGGGGCCTCCACAGCTTCCCTGGGCAACCTCTTCCAGTGCCTCACCACCCTCAGAGTGAAAAAGTTCTTCCTGATACGTATTCTAAATCTCCCCTCTTCCAGTTTGAAGGCATTACCCCTCGCCCTATCACTACATGCCCTTGTAAAAAGTCCCTCTCCAGCTTTCTTGTAGGCCCCCTTCAGGTACTGTAAGGCTATTATAAGGTCTCCCCGGAGCCTTCTCTTCTCCAGGTTGAACAACCCCAACTCTCTCAGCCTGTCCTCATAGCAGAGGTGCTCTAACCCTCTGATCATCTTCATGGCCCTCCTGTGGACCTGCTCCAACAGGTCCGTGTCCTTCTTCTGTTTGGGGGTTCCAGAGCTGGACACAGTATTCCAGGTGGGGTATCACAAGAGCAGAGTAGAGGGGCAGACCCACCTCCCTCAACCTGCTGGTCATGCTTCTTTTGATGTGGCCCAGGATGTGGTTGGCCTTCTGGATTGAAAATGCACATTGCCGGCTCATGTTGAGCTTCTCCTCAACCAACACCCCCAAGTCCTTTTCCTCAGGGCTGTTCTCGATCCATTCTCTGCCCAGCCTGTATTTGTGCATGGGATTGCCCTGACCAATGTGCAGGACCTTGCACTTGGCCTTGTTGAAGTTCATGAGGTTAGCATGGTCCCACTTCTCAAGCCTCTCCAGGTCCCTCTGGATGTCATCCCTTCCCTCCAGCGTATTGACTGTACCACGCAGCTTGGTGTTGTCAGCAAACTTGCACTCAATCTCAACATCCATGTTGCCAACAAGGATGTTAAATACTACTAGTCCCAGTATCGACTCCTGAGGAATACCACTCATCACTGCTTGCCACTTGGACATCGACTCATTGACCGCAACTCTTTGAGTGGGACCATCCAGCCAGTTCCTTATCCACCGAGCGGTCCATCCATCAAATCCACGTTTCTCCAATTTAGAGACAAGGATGTCATGCGGGACAGCGTCAAATGCCTTGCACAAGTCCAGGTAGATGATGTCAGTTGCTCTCCCCTTGTCCACCAATGTTGTAACCCCATCGTAGAAGGCCACCAGATTTGTCAGGCATAATTGCCCTTAGCGAAGCCATGTTGGCTGCCACCAACCACCTCCTTATTTTCCACATGCCTTAGCAGAGTTTCCAAGAGGATCTGCTCCATGATCTCGCTGGGCACAGAGGTGAGACTGACTGGCCTGTAGTTTCCCAGGTCTTCCTTTTTACCCTTTTTGAAAATGGGGGTTATGTTTCCCCTTTTTTCAGTCAGTGCGAACTTCGCTGGACTGCCACGACTTCTCAAATATGATGGATAGTGGCTTGGCAACTTCATCCATCAGTTCTCTCAGGACCCACGGATGAATCTCCTCAGGTCCTATGGACTCGTGCACCTTCAGGTTCCTCAGCTGGTCTCAGATCTGGTCTTCTCCTACAGTGGGCGGTACCTCATTCTCCTGGTCCCTGCCTTTGCCTTCTGCAACTTGGGCAGTGTGGTTAGAGCCTTTACCAGTGAAGACTGAGGCAAAAAAGTTGTTGAGTACCTTCACCTTCTCTGTGTCCCAGGTGACCAGGTCTCCCATTTCGTTCCTGAATGTGTCCACATTTTCCCTAGTCTTCCTTTTGTCACTGATACACCTATAAGAAGGTTTTCCTGTTGCCCCTGGCCAGATTTAACTCTATCTGGGCTTTACATTTCCTAATGTGACCCCCATCTGTCTGGACAACTTCTTTGTATTCCTCCCAGACTACCTGTCCTTGCTTCCACCCTCTGAAGGCTTCCTTTTTCTGTTTGAGATTGTCCAGGATCTCCTTGTTCATCCATGCAGGCCTCCTGGCGTTTTTGCCTGACCTCCTCTTTGTTGGAATGCATCGCTCCTGAGCTTGGAGGAGGTGGTCCTTGATTAGCCAGCTTGCTTGGGCCCCTCTTCCTTCCAGGGCTTTATCCCACCGTACTCCATCAAGCAGATCCCTGAAGACGCCAAAGTCCGCTCTCCTGAAGTCCAGGGTAGCAAGCTTACTGCGCACCCTCCCCGCCACCCTAAGGATCTCAAACTCCACCATCTCATGATCACTGCGGCCAAGGCTGCCCTTGAGCGTGACATTCCCCACCAGCCCCTCCTTGTTGGCAAGAACAAGGTCCAACATGGCACCTCTCCTTGTTGGCTCCTCTATCACTTGAAGAAGGAAGTTATCATTGATGCATTCCAGGAACCTCCTTGATTGCTTATGGCCTGCTGTGTTGTCCTTCCAACAGATATCGGGGTGCTTGAAGTCCCCTATGAGGACCAGGGGCTTGTGAATGTGAGGCTGCTCCTATCTGTTTATAGAGGGCCTCATCTGCTGGGTCTTCCTGGTCTGTAGCAGACTCCCACTGTAACACCACCTGTCCCTGCCCTCTTGACCCATAAGCACTCGGTCAGCTCCTCCTCCATCCCCAGGCAGAGCTCCATGCACTTCAGCTGTTCCTTGACATGGAGGGCAACACCCCCTCCTCATCTCCCCTGCCTGTCCTTCCTGAAGAGCCTGTATGCTTCCATTTCAACACTCCAATCATAGGAGCCATCCCACCATGCCTCTGTGATGCCAATTTGATCATAGTCTTGCAGGCGTGCACATGTCTTAACTCCTCTTGTTTGTTCCCCATGCTACGTGCATTCACATACAGGCATTTAAGTTGGGCCCCTGATGAATCTAGCTCCCTGGCTGGAGTGGCTATTTTTCCTTTAAGCTGCACTCTAGGTGCACTCTGGCTGACCTGCAACCCATCTCCAGAGGTTTTGGGCCTCTACTATTGGCATCAGCATCATATTAGTAGGGTTGGGATGGATTGCAGTTCTCCTCCCCCGGCAACTCTAGTTTGAAGCCCTCTTCACAAGGTTGGCAAGCCTCTGACCAAAGGTATTCCTCCCCTTTTCTGATAAGTAAACCCCATCCGGCCCCAGCAGATCAGGTTTCTCAAAGTGAGTCCCATGATCTAAGAAGCCAAACCCCCGGCTGCGGCACCAGTCCTGTAGCCAGTTATTGATGTGCCAGATTCGTCTGGCGCTATCAACCCCCCTTCCCTTTCACCAGAAGGATTTATGAAAAAACTACCTGTGCTCCAGAGTCCCTGGCTGCTGCTCCCAGGGCTTTATAGTCTTTCTTGATGGTCTTCAGGCTGATCCTGGATGCATCACTGGTGCCCGCATGGAACAGCAGCAGTAGATAATAGTCTGAGGATTGCACAAGGTTTGGTAGTCTCTCAGTTACATCCCTGATACGAGCCCCTGGCAAGCAGCACACCTCCCTAGAGAGCGCATCAGGCTGGCAAACGGGTGCCTCCATACCTCTCAGAAGAGAGTCACCTACAACTATCACCCATTGCTTTTTCTTAGTTGTACTGGTTGTTATACGTGGAGCCGATCGGGTAGTCTTACTCAGCTCCAGCGCTTCTCCTCATACAGTAGGTTTTGCCTCTTCACTCTGCAGAGTAGTGAAGCGGTTCTGCAAGGGCACCTCAGTTTTTGGCAGCAGTTTCTTCCTCCTGCTGGTCTTTCGAGTTACAAGCTTCCATTCTGTGTTACTGGCCTCCCTTCCTTCTGCATGTACCAGCGTGGGAGCTCTTGACTGTTTGGCTGTGGGTGGTGGGTCCAACGCAGGTTGTGCTTGTAACCAGCTGTCTATCTCCTTCTCAGCCTCCCTGATGCTACGCAGTCTCCTCACCACCTCCTGCAGCTCAGCCACCTGCTGCAGGAGGTCTTCCACCTGGGCACACCTTTTGCAGGTAGTTGTGCTGCCTATTCATGCCCCAGGAGAAAGGTCCAGGCACTACCTGCAGTCTGGGTGGAGACATTGGCCACCGCTGGGGTGGAGGGTGCAGTGCCCCAAACCCAAGCTGCAGCCTTTGCTCTTAGACAAGTGCCCACCATTCTGCCTTGAGCACCCTTGACCTGTACAGATGGTCACAGAACAGTGCTAGACCAGTGGAATGTTCCTCCTTCCAAGAGGCGCCCTTCCTGCATGCCCTTCTGCGCGAACTGCCATGCAAACTCCCGTGCCATGCCCTGACTGACGCACCATGCCCTGTTTGCCCATCCTGGTTGCTCGCACTCCCCAGGGTGTTTTTTTACAGGCAGGGGGTGGTCTCTGTTGGTCTAGCAATGCCCACGCCTCGTCAGCGCCTCCCACCAGAGCTGCTGGCTTCTGGCAGGTCTCTCCCCTGCCCTAGCGTGTCCTTCCCTCAGGAAAACTGCCTGCGTGATAAGCTCTGCCACTCTGCTGCTGGTCAGCCTGGCTCTGGATCAGCTCCCCTCAGTGATTAACCATTAATAAATGGTTTTCAGATTAAGAGAAAGAAATTAACAGCACTAGTACCAAGTAGTGTGCCAGCCCCATTCCTTCTGCCCTTCCAGATTTACCAAGGCATCAGTCTTGACAGCAGCTATTCTTCCTTCTCCAGCTATAAGCTGTCATCCAGTTACCCTCAGTCTTAAACTTCAGCTACAATGTTATCCTAATCTTTATTTTACTCGTCTTCCTATCTCACTTCACGTCACACCATAAATGAATGAATTGGGGCTCAGGAGACAAAAAATAAGCTAGGCATCAACACACACCTCCTGGCTTCAAGCATATATGCCAGTGTTCTTAGAGCATATGGAACGATCTGCAATATCAGGATATCCCTGATCACTCGATCACACACATGAAGAAATAGAAGTCTAGTCAAAACCGAGTATCATCAGTCAGAACCAGCCTTCCTCCTCGCTCTCCTAAAGACCCACTCTCTGGCACTTGCACATCTCTGTGCCCCAGTTGCTGCGTTTTCCACACCTCGAGTTTAAAAGGTCTGTGTCTATTAATACAAACACCTGCTTGATTAAAAAAAAAAAGAGGGGGTGTTTGAAAAAGATTATAGAGGATCTAATCATCATCACCTGGCTCATCTGACCATTCCGTCATAGGACCCTTCCTAGGAGAAAACAAAGACAGACCTGACATTTTTTATGACATGACTGCCGAAACATTCTTTTATTTATCAAGAGCTTTAAATTGCCTAGGAATGAAGAAAACTTAAAGCCCTGAAAAATGCAAAGCTTCCAGTCTAATCCTCAAAAAAAAAAGCAAGCTTCCACGCTTAAAAGGAGTTTTCATGAACTAGGTCTTTTTCCTTTCAGGATACTCTTCTCTTGACAAACCCTCCGAGACCCAGATTGAAAGCCATACTCATCTCACATCTCAAAAAGCAGACACTGTTTGACATGAAACTGAAATTCCTTTCCCGCTTTAAAATATGAAGGAGCTGCTTCTACACAAAAAAAGAGGAGGAGTTACAAAATCTGCAAGACTAACACAAAACAGAAGCAGCAATTTGGATCATGCCTACTTTCTGTATTTGTCTCTTTTAATGACAGCAAATTAATACAAGTCATTTTCCTCCCAGCGTGTGTGCATCAGCCAACAATCGGATCAGACAGTATGCTACTTCTTATTAGTTACACTGCATTAAAAAGCTTGGAAGAAGAAAAGGGGAAGAGCAAGGGAGTGTTCCTAGAACACACCAAGACAGCTTATGCTTGAACCACAAATTTCCTTAGATCTGGGATACTGGGAAGATTGAGAGTTTCCCCAAATCTGAATTTGCCATGGGGCATGGTGGGGATATTTGTCATCTCAGAAGGAATTTAGGGATTAGCTGTTGACTAAAATGGACCCAAGTTGATCGTAGGCATGCCGACATAAACATAACAGATTGCAGCTAGGAAAATATTTCAGTAATATCTTCAGTTACACTATAACAACATAATTGGTCAGACCAGGATCTGGCTAGTTCACTGTCATGTCTTCAGCACTGATCCTAAGCGGATATCCAGGGAAAACTAAGAGCAGAGCAAGCATATTTCTTTAAAGTACACACCCAGACTATGAGCTATTTCAGCAATTAACTCAGCCTCATGTGGTTTGTGATCCCAAAGAGATCTTCTTTCCAACTACTTATCCAGTCTCTCTTTGAATGCATTTAGAAGTTTTGCATTCACAATAATGACTTACAAACCTACTACTGATGTAGCAAGCTGAACACTAGCCAGCTGCGGGCCTCATCAGCAAAAGCAGCATCTAGTACTCTATTAACAGGACCAGAGCCTGTTAATAAATGAAGTGATTATTCCCCTTTACTCAATGACTGCATCTAGAATAATGCATCCAGTTTGGAGGACCACAATACAAGACAGATATTGACAAACTGGAGCGAGTTCAGTGAAGGGCCATGAAGACAGGTGGCTGAAGTGCCTGCCTTGTGAGGAGAGCCCAAAAGATTTGGGCTTGTTCAGCTTGAAGATGACATAACTTTAAGGGTACCTAAGGGCAGTTTCACAGCACCTTATTGAAAAGACAAAGGCAGGCTCTTCACAGTGGTGCACAGATGGCAAACAGGAAGCAACAGGCATAGTTTGAAGTAACAGAATCTGACTCAATAGAAGGAAAAAGCTTTCTCTTCGCAAGGACAGACAGGCAGTCAAGCAGGTTGCCCAAGGGGATTTTGGAGTCTTCGTGTGTGGAGGTTTTCAAGATCTGACTATATAAAATCCCAAGCAATGTGATCTGACCTCACAGCTGACCCTGCTCTGAGTAGGGGTTTGGACTAGAGACTTCCCGAGGTTTCCTCCAGCCCGAGTGATTCTATTGTGTGAAGGATCACCTTTTTCAAACTTGCTCTTGCTAAACAGATTACACGTTACCTGGTTCTTGTACTGGATGACATAGTAATCTATCCCTATATCTATCCTCTCAGTGTCAACCCTGCCTTGCAGATTTATTATACCACCACCTGCAGCCCTTAAGCGACCTCTTTCAGTACAGAGAGCTGTTGTGTTATCAAATTCAGCCCCCATGGCTTTAGGCAGCCAGATGACAGAAGTCAATCTAGAAAAGGTCCGTAAGAACAATTCCTCCAGATTCCTTTGTCATTCTTGGGGTTTTTTCCACAGTGGTGGGTTTTTTTGAGGGGTGGGGTTTGGGGTTTTTTTGTTTGTTTGTTTGTTTTTTTGTTATGTTTTTTGTTGGGTTGTTGGTTTGGTTTTTTTAAAACACATCACAGAAAATTAAAAACATCCTACTAAAAAAATATGTACTGCTTATAAGAAATATAGAACTTTCATTACAGGAAAACAAAAGACTTCAAACCACAACGCACCAGAAGAAGAGATCAAAAGAAACTACGAACACTGCAAATGAAATATGAAATTTGCTGGGTAGAAGTGCCCAGAAAACCATGCCCAATTACTGTGACCCTTGCAGGACATGTTTACTGGGGTCACAGTTAACTACCACCTGAAAAGAGACTTCGTTAGGTAGAACTGTGACTAAATTCAGTAAAGGTAGACAGAAGTATTTCTTAGCTGTATTCTGCTGCCAAAGAGGAGCTGGAATCTGGATGTATTTTTTTATTTCTTGGTGTTTCCTGATAAAAGAGTGCACGGAGAGGATATCCTTGGAGAAGCCTAGAAGGCAGTATGCCAGAGGAGCTGAATACAGATACTACTGTTAGCAATGAGAAGCACAGCAGGATTCATAGCTCATTTGGGGCTTGGAGGAAGAATAGGGATGTTAGTTCACTACAGTTTTACAGAATCTGAATGGTAACAAAATGGCCTAGATATAGCTCAGGATGGATGGAGGCCAAACTGCTACTATTGATCTCAGCCCATTCAACTCCCCTCCAAAGAATCTCTTTCTAGTCTTGATCCATAAGCTACAGCTTATTCCATTAAAACAAATAAACCATCGTGAAAAAAGACAAAAAACAAACCACAAAGACAACTGCTGTTCTCTCAGTTTCATTTAGTCACGTCAAGTTTAAGTAGCATAACATCTTCCATAGCCAGTTTGCAGACTACAAGGTTTTGCTTGTTTTAAATGTAGGTAGTCCTTCATTCTTCCTTACATACCTGTTTACATTTCCTTAGTCATAGGTACTAAAACAGAAAATACAGTTTGGGTTTGATCTCCTGCAGTGAAGACTGTAAACACAAATTTTCAGGCTTGAATGCTAAAAAGAGTTGGCCCAGATATATTGGTTATTCGATATTCATCAGATCCCCAGGAGGTAAGAGTTTTACCAAATCTCACATGCTAAATCAGCAGCAAAGTTGGGAAAACGAAGCAGGTCTTCAGAGATCTCACCTTTTGCTGGCCACTACCATGGGTTTATGAAAGGCTTGACAAACCTGATCTTCTGTGACAAGGTGACCCACTTAGTGGATGAGGGAAAGGCTGGGGACGTTGTTTACCTGGACTTCAATAAAGCCTTTGACACCATTTCCCACAGCATTCTCCTGCAGAAACTGGCTGCTCATAGCTTGGAAGGGTGTAGACCTCACTGGGTAAAAAAACCTCATTGGATGGCCTGGCCCAAGGAGTGGTGGTGAATGGAGTTAAACCCAGTTGGCAGCCGGTCACAAGTGATGATCCCCAGGGCTCAGTACTGGGACCCATTCTCTTTAATATCTTTATCAACAACCTGGACAAGGGGATCGAGTGTGTCCTCAGTAAGTTTTCAGACAACACCAAGTTGAGTGGGAGTGTTGATCTGCTTGAGGGCTGGAAGGCTCTACAGAGGGATCTGGACAGGTGCAACAATGGGCTGAGGCCAGTGGTATGACATTCAACAAGGCCAAGTGCCGGGTCCCGCACTTGGGTCACAACAACCCCATGCAACACTAACAGGCTTGGGGAAGGGTGGCTGGAAAGCTGCCTGGTGGAAAAGGACCTTAGAGTGTTGGTCGACAGCCAGCTGAATATGAGCTGTCAGTGTACCCAGGCGGCCAAGAAGGCCAGCAGCACCGTGGCTTGTATCAGAAACATTGTGGCCAGCAGCACTAGGGAAGTGATCGTCCCCCTGCACCAGTAAGGCACCACCTCGAGTACTGTGTTCTCCCTCTCACTACAGGAGGGACACTGAGGTTCTGGACCATGTCCAGAGAAGAGCAACAAGGCTGGTGAGGGGTCTAGAGAACAAGTCTTATGAGCAGTGGCTGAGGGAACTGGCATTGTTTAGCCTGGAGAAAAGGAGGCTGAGGGGAGACCTTCTCTCTCGCTACAACTACCTGAAAGGAGGTTGTAGCAAGGTGGGGGTCGATCTCTTCTCTCAAGTAACAAGCGATAGGATGAGATGAAACAGCCTCAAATTGCACCAGAGGAGGTTAGGATTGGGTATCAGGAAAAATTTCTTCACCAAAAGGGTTATCAAGCATTGGAACAGGCTTCCCATGGAAGTGGTTGAGTCACCATCCCTGGAGGTATTTAAAAGGTGCGTAGACGCGGTGCTTAGGGACATGGTTTAGTGCTGTTTTTGGCAGCGTTGGGTTAATGGTTGGGCTCAATGATCTTAAGGGTCTTTTCCAACCTAAATGATTCTATAATTTGAGTTTGTTTCAGCAGCATGCTTTTGAAATAAACTTCTTGATCTATCACCACTTGCCATGCTTTGGTTCACATCTGAGCAGTCTTGACTCCTTTCAAATAAAACTAAACTGGAAGATGCAATCCAGCTGTTAACAAGCAATCAGTGTATAGGACCAGACTAGAGCTAGTCCAAAGTAAAATTTCAGAAGTAAAATGCCTACAGTATGGATCTCAGGTCCTGGGTACTAAATTTCATTCTGCAAACCCACTGTCATGCTGGTTGTTACCGCAGACGCAACCTAGTCTTCTAGGACTAAACAGGGCTGTTTTAGTTTACAAGGAAACAAGCTCTGAGTTCTTTTTGATCTCACCTCAAATACGATGTTATCCCTTACAACTACTGGAAGGGTAGTGATGGGAAGAAATGCATTTCTAGAAGCTCACCGTTCCCAAGGTCACTTGGCGGAAGTGTAAAAACAAAAAGTATCCAGAGCTAGTAACACAGCATACAAACTATTCTGTAAATGATACGCAGCTTTTCTTGCCATTGCCTCCTCTTCTTGCCACCATGAAAGGACAGCCACCATTAGGAGAGGTGGACATACGCGAGCATTATACAGGCAATCTGTTAAAAGGTACCATGCCAGAGTAAAAGACAAGCATAATGGTTGTTTAATCATTCTCACCATGAAGTGCCAATTCTTTAGTCTCTTATGACATTCATGAATGATGCAGAGGGCTGGCATGATGAATGCAGAGCAATTCCGACTGACAGATACTTTCAGAGAATTTATATCCTTCCCGCACTGCCAGGACAAAAGGGCTCTTGAGCTGAGTTATCATTTCTTCCATGAGAGGATTTACAGTCTTGCCAGCAACTCCTTTTACCTTACTCTATAAAGCGTTTATTTTGATATACTGATTGTGATCATTCAAGAACAACTGTATCTGAAGAAAGTCAGCAGGGGAGAGAAAAAGCAGAGTGGTTCTGAATAACTTGCTCACCTTGACCTGGGACTTCGTTCCCCTCAGCCAGTTTGCTTTGTCTTTGGTATCAGTTATTTCCCAGCATCCTCTGCTATCCCCATTACAAATGTAATATCACTCAAGGGAGTCATCTAATCTCCCATGCCTAGCTACCCTTCTTTCAAGGCAAAAGATGAAGTTTAGCCACAAAAGCCACCCATCCTAGTCCCTTCTTAACATTTCACTAGAAAGCACCTCAACATCGCGGTTTTTACACCACACTGGAGTGGCCTCCATCTTACAGCTACAGGCAGCGATGGCATCTGCCATGATATTCAGTGACAAAGCTGCACCTGGGCCTGCTCCGGAAAAGCAGGGTGATACAGGTACACAACACCACAACCTCAACATTACTGGGTGACCAAGATATTCCCACTGCCATGACGAACCCATCACCATCAAGCATGGATTGCGCGAGGCATTTTGGCTTGCAAAAAAATGCAACAATTCTTCCCTCTGGCAGAGGCAACCAAGAACTCCTATGACTTTGATATTCAGCCACTCTCTAAAAGCTTTTTCATCACTATTGTTTCCTGAGAAGTTCAGCAGTTACAATCTAGACTAAAACCCACCATCACCTGAGAGGTCCTGAGTCTGTGGCCTTCAGTTGCATGGAGCAATAGCATGTGTCACACAAGTGAGGATAATGAAAGGGCTGTGGACCGATCATACTGATCTAATGATCACAGCAATTTCCCTCCACTTCATTTTGAAAGTATTAGGTGACTTCAGGCAGAGAAGCAATAAGTTTTTATGAATATTACAGATATCATCTATAACATCCTCACAGAGAAAGCTATTGGCTGTTCTTACACATTTTAAATTACACTTTAATGCTACATTTTTTCACCTGTATACAGTATTTGATCTTAAATGCCCTGGCCTATACAAACTAAGAGAAATAATTTAAATTGCTTGCCTTTGAAATGAGTCTATCACTATATTAAAAGGTAATGCACTACATCACCAGAGTGCTAAGGTAGACCAGTGACAGGTGCTACCCAAATACCTATCTAGATATGGAGAAGGGACTTCTTAGAGCAGTAAGTGAACCATATGGTATTTAATGGGTGTCTCTAAAACTTCTTAGCAATACAAGTTAAATTAAGAAAGCTGAACAAACAGCTGAAAACGGGTAGGCTATGTCCTCTTAACCTTATCTCCCACTCCCACTGAGAAACTTTGATTAAAATTGATAAAGATTTCCTTCACTCATATTTCAATTGTATATTAATCTCCATCTCTGCAAGCACTGAATCTCAGTATTTTCATTTCAGTCTCCACTGCTTTATTGGGAATTGCCAGCCATAATCCCAATAAAGTATTTCATTACCAAGTCATTTATTTGGGAGAAAACACAGGGAACAGTTCTCTTTTGGGTAAGTCTTCCAGGGTGCCAAAGGCATACAATTCCACAGAAAGCTCAGTTCTGTGCTTCCTAAAGGGGGGAAAAAATAAAGTCTCTCTCAAATAAGCTGGAAAAATAAATCCCAATTTTTTTTTTTTTTCTCTCTCCCATGCTGTAAATGCAAACTATTGATTTATTGCTAGCTCTTTCATGCCTTTCACACGCTTCAGTAATACAGAGGATTTGTTCTTCATCCTTTCATCTCCAGGCCTGGAATGCCTCTTAAGCCCTACGTTAAGGGTCACTCATTCTTCCTCAAACTGCAGCACTTGCATCCTACAGAGCTCTACAGGTGACTGCTGGAGAGGCATGCACGTAGCACATAATCACTTACCTCGTGACTTCTTCGGAAGGTAAGGAAGAAAGACAAAATTTTTACAAATCCTAGTTTTTGAAGCTTTTGATCATTTATGTTTGGTCTTTTACATCGCGTTCAGAAGGACGCTTCTACCAATAGTAAAATATGGATGAAAAGTAATTTCCAATGCTTGCACCTTACATTAAGTTGAGCTGGCAACACTGAATAATGCTGATGGCTCAACCATCAGAAAACATAACTTCATACTCTCATAGAAAACAGAGAACATGTAGGTCTTCTCACTACAAATGTCTAGAAACAAAGAACCATCAAATAATTGGAAGGAACCTGTAGAGGCCCTGTAGTTTCCCTCTCCTCCAATTCAAAGCAAGGCTGATGAGATCAGATTGCTTAGGGACTTCTCCAGTTGAGTTTTGAATATCCTGAAGAACAGACGTTCAACAACTACTCTGCTGGCAACCAGTTCCAGTGTTTTACCACCCTACTATTTAAATCACAATTTTCCATATTCCATCTTATGCCCACTGCTTCTCACACTATCATTCTGGGTCTCCAAGAAAAGTCTTCCCTATAAACTCCTAGTCTGGTAGTTGAAGACTACAACAGTATTTCCTCCCTCTCTCCCCTCAGGGCTGAACAAACCCTGTTCTCTCAGACTCTCCTCATACGTCATGTTTTGCAGCACCTTTCCCACCTTGGTTACCACTTTGGCGGCCTTCTGCCAGACTTGGTCCACTCTCAATACCTGTCTCTTACTGCGAAGCCCAGACTTGGGTACAGCACTCCAGATGCGGTCTCACAAGCACTGACTAGAGGGAAAAAATCCATTTCCTTGGCCTCCTGGCTGCATTCTTTTAAGGCAGATCACTATGAAATAGGCCCTTTTTGCCAGAAGGGCACATTGCTGATTCAGATAGCTATCCACCTTTCCTACATAGCTGTTTTCTTCTGTTCACTTGGAACATAGCCTGTTGTCCTGCTGCACAGGAATTCTCCATCCCAGATGTAGGACTTGGCATTTGCTTTTGTCAGACTTCACAAGATTCATGATGGCTCCATTTCTCCAACCTGTTGAGGTCCCTCCGAATTGCAGCTCATCAATGACTGCCCCCAGCTTGGTCATTTGCAAACTTGCTGAGAGTGCACTCTGTCCCATCACCCACGTTACTGACTTAGACATTAAACAGTATTGGCATCAGCATCGACTTCTGAGGGGCATCACTAGTCATAAGCTGCCTGTTAGACTTTCTGCCACTGAACACAGTCCTTTGAACCAGCAGTCGAGCCAATTTCCTACCCTTTTATCATCCCCTTACCTAGCCCATATCTCATCAGTTGGCATACAGGGATACTGCAGGAGACTGTATCAAAGCCTCTGTAGAAGTCAAGGTAAAAAAAACCATCATCTGTACCCCTGTTGTTCACAAAGCCAGTCTCATTGTAGAAGGCAATGAGGCTGGCCAGGCATAGTTAGCCCTCAGTAAATCCATGTGGGTTATTCCAATTCCACTTTTTGTCTTCTGTGTGTTTATAAGTAGCTTCTAGGCGCATTTGCTCTGTAATCTTCCCAGGAACTGGTGTTAGGCTGACTAGCCTGTAATTCTCTAGTAGACATGGCATTTGCCATTTTTTTCCCCAGTCATAATATCCCATTAATAACATTTTCATTGCTTTTTTTCCCCCCATCTACTTTCTCTCTGAGTACCTCACAACTCCTCACTATATTTATTGAAGATCAAAGTGCTACAGTGTGATGTAGCTCTTGGATCTTAATATTTCTACTATCCTAGAAAGAATTTCCTCCCTTCACATGTGCTCTCCTCAATATTCCTGTTAAAAAACAGATCTCCCCTTGTGACAACTCAGGAAACCACTTTCAGTCTCAGGGCCCGCAAGCAAGTGTTACTTCATCTGTTTAAGGGCCTGAAAACATAGAGAAGTTCCTGTTCCAAGATCAACCACTTAGGTCAAACAGCAGAAACTGCTCCTGAGCTATGCAATTAGCTTTTTCGTGAAACACACCAAGTGCTACTGGTGTTCTGTATGCCACAATGCCCTATTTTCTTCCAAATCCAGAAAACTGTTCTCCTTGTGGGAATGGGCCTAGAAACCCAGTTCATTAATCTGATCTTTTCTCCCATTTTGACTAAGTCGAATGGTCTCTCTCATGTAGTATACTTGGAGCTATAGGTTGGCTCCTCAGATTTAGGTGTTCTCCTCCAAATCCAACTCACAACTATGCTCCTTTGTTCTAGACAATAAGATTACTACAGAATTGTTTTTGCTTTTCTGTAAGAGAATGCTGTTACAAGCTACCCACAAAGCCTGTGGGAGCTGAGGTTTCTTCAGGGAAGTCCTTCCAACATGTCATTCTGACAGCTGTATTTCCCCTTCAGTACTACTAAATATATTGGAATGCATACTAAGAGCAGAAAGCAAATTCCAGGAAAAGCCAATTTTCTTTCACTGTTCTCAGAAGTGCAGGCTGTTCCTTGGGCTCATTTTAATTAGTTCAGAGGTTTACAGGCTATTCTGAAAGGTGGCTTCCATACAGGGAAAACTTTGAAATACTACACACACTTGTACATTAATTTATTTCTTTTTATGTAGAATCAGTTTCCTTGTCACTTTTGCTAATCCTCAAAGTTATTTATATTTAAACAGGAGCCTCTGGCTTTTAATTCTCTCCGTTTGATTCTCCAATAGAGTCATAAAATGCTGAATTGATAAGGTGACAATAACTGGCACAACAGAACAGTAAGGTCACAAACATAAGCAAAGGGAATGTCATTCTGACCACGCAGCAAGTGTAAATCTAGAGCAATTTGTATCAAGTCAGTGACTTAATTCAAGTACATTTAGTTATAAAAGAAACCATGCCCACTGTAGTACTTAAAGGCAGTATCTGCCTGCATCTTAATTCATATTCAAATACAATACCTTCTGTAACATATTGTATTGAGGAAGTAGAGGGGAAAAAAACCCCAATCATTGATAAACTGAAGTTGCTACTAGTGAAATTTTCTGTTACAGAAAACATATGAACTTTCTCCATCAACCACATTCTTCTAGGACAACGTATTCTGCAAGTACTTGGCACGGATCTTTCTCTTTCAAGGCAATCCTCACATAACACTGCCAGAGTAGATTTATATCACACATAGTGGAGCAGTGTAGTAGACATTTCTGTCCAGTTATTTTGGCATTAGGCATAGTCTATCAGCAACCAATTACTGTCACGGTAGTGCAAGAGGAAATTGAAGAATTGCTAGTGCTTACATAGCAGCTAGACCATCCAGTGGAAAAAGCCTAGAAACCAAATAATGCAAAAGACGTACAATCCTCTACTGAGTTAGGTCAAGTGGCTATATGCTGTGAAGGAGTTTAAGACTGTCCTGTGCAAGTTAATTTGTGCTGCTGTATCTACAGCTGAACTACATCAAGCAGAGCGCACAAATAATGCCTTACAGAGAAGAGAACAGACACAGCGTGCTAGTGGATGCCAAAATAAGTCTTACTTGTCTCCTTATAGAAGATCAAGCAATCGGGACACTGAGGAGCTATGACCACACCGAGTTTGGGCATGATAAGAACTATGGTCTATATACACTTCTGCATTTAGTCAGCAAGGACTCAGAAAATGGCAGCTCTCTCAACCACTGGTGAAATGATTTGGTATCTCAAGAATAATGTCAGTTAACTATTTTCCACCATATTTGCAGATACACTACACTCACTTGTTTTTCCACATGTAATGTTACGAAAACAAGCTCTTTGATGGGGAGAAAAGTATCAGATTTTTTTTGACATTCCTCTTAGAATCAACTGTGTAGAAATAAAGGAATCAAGATAAACCAGACCAAGAAAATATCAGCATAAAAAAAAGAATAAATAGAAATTCCCAAAAGCATGCAAGTCGGGCTCCCATGACAGTGGTAACTATACACACTTGCCCAACTAACAAAAACACAAGACCTCTCCCTTACCCCCACACTTTTAACAACATGCCAGCATCTTGCTTCACAAGTTTACAGGAAAGCATGAATTTCCATTGCCGCTCAGCCCTTACTTTCAGATGTGGAGATTTCCATCACTGAGTACTACATAAATTGAAATACTGCATTTTAGCATGCTTCCTTACTGCAAACATATTGGCATAATTCTTTTTATTAGAAGGGGAAAGGCTAAAGAAGTAGCTTCCTTCAATAAAACACCAAAACTTGCTTTTACTTCTCCAGCAACGTTGGCATCATAAAGTTTTGCACACATTTATTCCTCCTTCCATGCTAACCTTTGTATGCAGAAAGGAAGAATAATCCCAATATTTTCTCCTCCAGATCTTCTCCCATGACATACATCTTCAATAAGACCCATGAGAAGCGAGTTATGAAATGATGTGTAGGGTAAGTAGCATTTAATCAGATAGAACAGTGCCTGGAAGCTCCTAGCTGCATGTGTATACCACTTAAGGTCGGTCATTGATTAGACTCTCTAGAGACTACTGCAAAACAATCCAAACAAAGATATTTCTATTTTAAAATACAACCTTTTCAACACTCTAAAACAGAATTCTTCTTGCTTCCAGGCACACAACCCTATTACTGCAGCTCCCATTTTTCCTTTGCTTTTCCTTCTGTTCTTTAGTACATTCATTTGCATCCAAGCTCGACATTACAGGGTAGAATCTCCAATATAGCAATTATGATTAGTCATTTGTTTGCTCAGCACTGGCTTAAGGGGATCCTGATGTAACAGGGGTCTTTTGCCTGCCACCACTATACAAACAAATAATCCGGTCAACATCAGGGTATGTGTCAATAACATTGAAGCATAGACATCTTAAAAGTATGTATTTTTCCCCATTAACCTGAAGTCAACATATTAACCTATTTAAATTTGAGAAGAAAAACAGATCAAAGCATTGGCTAACCCCACTTCTTTCTGCTCCAGTATAAATTATCCGGAATGAAAGGGACTGACGGACAAGATGAGACTAAAAAAGCTATATACTCTACATATGGTTTTTCTAAGGAGTGTGCTTGAAAGATGCCTGTAGTGAGAAAGGAGATAAACTTTCAAAGTGGCACCAAAAAGGAACAGCTAGGAGTAATGAGATGAAACTGGGGGGGGGGAGGGGGGGGAACCAAACAAAAAAAACCCACACCCAAACACCACACCACCAAACAACGCAAAAACAAAGAAGCAGTCAGCTGAATATCTAGGAGGACAAAAAAATTAATAATGATGATGAGCTCTCTCCACGCCTTTTATTTTCCTGAAGCAGGCCTTCACATAATCACTCTTCTCGCTTCAAAGTCATAATCCTAAACCTACCATCAAACTTTCTAAACACCTTTCTAGTGGACACACAGGAAAATCATCTTGCAGAAGCACCTATGTGTCCCAAAACCCCATGTCCAACACTACTGTTCCTGATGACCAATACACATTGCTTTATGAATACTGAAATTTTTATACAGAGCCTGTAACCATGGCATCCCAGCACTGCTCAGATGTGTACTTAAAGTTCTTTTCAAGTGCCAGTTCAAAGAATATCACCACCAATATTTATTTCTCCCCACCCCCCCCCACCCCCACCCCATGCCTGGGACCTTTTGCCTGGGGGCTTTTGTTTGACTTTGGTTTTACTGTTTTGGTTTTTTCCCCCCCCGCTGATGTCTGCCAGAGGCATCACCATGGTGACTAAAAGACCTCCTGAGAGGATAACAAACCCTCAAAGTTTTCCTTCAGAGCAGTCTCCAGCAGTTGCAAACTTTCCCCATTTATCTGTTCACAGCCTCAATTAGAGCAATTGCATCTTGGAACCGATTTCTTCCTCCCTCCTACTGAAAAGGCTTTGGTCCACCTGTCAATTGGCATCCCTGCTTCATTACTTGCTGACAGCTCACAATACAGCTCCCTTCCCCTGGCAAATTACTCCTAATCAATTCCTTCTGTAACATTATCTCCTTAGCTCTTCAACATACAGACACATACCCTCACACACTGGGAAGCAGCTAGCAATGGCGGCTGCTTCCCTGAGGAACTCCAGCAGATAAGGAATAGAGTGCATGGGATACTTTTCTGGGCTTGCTGCCGGCTTGTTCTGGGACACTGAGCAAGTTTCAGAGTCTCACTCTAACCTTCTGCAAAGTGGAGAAGACAAGTATTTCTCTATCTATACAGGGTGTTTTGAGAGGTGTTCATGGAAGAAAGCTTGATTACTCAGGATGCAAACTCTTCTGACAAGGGGCAAGTAAATAAGCAAGCAGTATTAATAAACACAGCAATATATTACGATAGACCATTTACCCACAATAAACCCCCTAATGGTTTTTTGCCGGATTTTCAATCAGGGTCCCTATCAGACAATGCCTTTGTTTTAATTCCTGTTCCTCATCCCCTTCCCTTACGCTAATAAGCTGAAATGACAAACACCACAGAAAGACAACTACCCATTCTGTATCCAGCGACAAAAAGAGCCTTCACAACTTTGATGCATCATCTAGTGAACTTTAATCACATTAAGCGAACTAGGCTGTCTGATTCCAAGAAGACAGAAAAGACTAAAGTAATCATGATGACAGGTGGATGCTGCTGCATCCTGTTATTTCAATATTTCTTAATGTTGCCTTTATTGTATGGTTCTGTACCCCACACACCAGTCTAGAAGAAATGTGCTTTAAGAGGTTTTCTGTATATGTTTCTATATAAGCATCTCCTTTGGTTTGATGCTGTTGCCTCTAATGCTGCCAGGAAGGAATTATAATTAGCTGTGAAAACACAAGTTTTTAATAGTTTGTCAGTGTGCCAACATACATTGGAAGTACCAGTGAATATGGATACAACAGACTCATCAACTGACTGCTTCTGAGGTTTGCAGAGCACACAAGGGCACATTGCTGAGATTTTAAAGGTCTTTCTTTGCTAGCACATTTAGAACTGCTGAAATTTTCTCAGTTGACACGGCTCTGAATAAGGACATCTGCTTGCAGGCTTATCATAGGGAGAAGCCACAAAGGTTTTAACTACACTGCCTCCAACACTGCTGCTACTGAGCCATGAATTTCTAAGGCTGAGAACCAAGTTCACCTTTGAATTGTTTTCACTCCTGGCTCTCCCAGGTGAGGTTGCCAGAAGATGAGCAGTCAGAGTCGTGAGTGATAACGGGAACTGCCAAACGGATCCCAGACACACCAACTTCTGCCTCTGTTCTGCACAGACCAGCACTAAGCCTTTAAGGGCTAAATGTAATGTCACGGAGCAGTGCTTGTTCAGCTTCCTTATTATCTGTAGGGAAGCAGTTTTCATTACAGAGCACAGAACTGGGGACTGGACACAAAGATCAGAATTAGGAACATAATTCTGTGTTCCTGTTTTTCCATATGGAAAAAGTAAAAACCCCACCATCTTACCTTAGTAAGAAAATCTTTCTGGTCACTGCATCACATCAACTGAAACAATAAGCTGCAACTTTTACAATTTTTTATTTTATTTTTAAAGTACTTGGTAGTCCAGAGGGCGTATGTTTGTGGATATCAGTGAGCATGTGACAAATGTAAAGGATTACTACAGACTGACTGGGTAAGCCACGTGCCACTCAAAGTTATAGATGGGGAAATCACATGCCTTGTACAAATATCCCCAGAGACACAAGCCTTTCTAGCCAGTAAGTAATATCTCATTTGAAATTAAAGGAAAAAGGAAATAATACATTCCTTTTCAAATCTGTGTTGGCACACAAAGAAATGGCCTAAAACTATTCGTTAAGGGCAATAAATGATTCCCATGTAATAAAAAGCATGTTTAGAAACAGAACCTGATCTTATAAACAAAACAAAGTGTTTTTCTGTCACTCAGAAAACAATTGTCAAGAGAACATGGTAATGAAATCTTATAAATACAAGATATTTTTGAGACATACTACCACATGTGCACGCACACACCCCTTCTGTGAGAACAGCAAAGAGAAGACAACTA
The DNA here is from genome assembly GCA_008921705.1 of Burhinus oedicnemus. Taxonomy (NCBI): domain Eukaryota; kingdom Metazoa; phylum Chordata; class Aves; order Charadriiformes; family Burhinidae; genus Burhinus; species Burhinus oedicnemus. The sequence goes on from VFFE01007246.1 coordinate 1,710,081, forward strand.
GCTCATAACAGGCAAAAAGTATTTATGATTTTTTTTTCCCTTGTTTGTATTGACTCCAGACACCCAACATACACCAAGGAGGCAAATCCCAGTACCCCCATGAAGCTATCATACAGGTTCAGCAACCTCCTTGCTCAGCAACAGTCTGTCAGAGTGAATTCTGATAAAGACTACAAGGTCACCTTCTACTTTTTTGTTATTAAAAACACTTGCACGACACTGTCTTTATAAAATGTGATGATAATTTCCAACATGGAATCATAACAACACTGTACAATTTACGTATTTTTTTCTTATATTTCATAGTGATTAGAAAGAATAAATACTATCTCTATTTGACAGTCCACACTTCCAGAAGAACCTGCAATTCCAAGTAGACTATATTAAGAAGCACAGTAGCACAGCATCTCTTTGCCCCCATGTGATTTACCAAGTGCCACAAAGTCAGCAAGACAGCAGAGAAAGAACTCAGAATTCCCAGCTCCAAGACAGGGATCTCAAAGGTAGCCTACAAGTCCATAAAGACTATCTGAAATTGGTCTGCAGAACAACATTACAAACAGATTCATTTCTGTTTAGAAGCTGTATGATGACCTTTCCTGATAATTTTTTGACATTAACTCAGTGGTCAAGAGTTTGAAAGCCAGAGAACCCTGTTCTACTCGTTAGGATATCTCAGCCATTTTATAGGCGTCTATGCTGATATCAGAGTTACAGCTTCTGATGAGAAAGAAGCACCAATAATAGAAGTGACAAACCCATTTTCACGGAATCAGAGTTGCATGGAAGAATCTCTAGTAATAAACAGTTAAGAGTGACAAGTACTAAAAATAAGAGAGCCAAAATCACAATCATGCTTTCATAAGTCTTATCCCTCCAAACATATGCCACAGGACCTCTGCTGCTCTTTAACCTCTCAGAAGCAGTTATATATCACTGGAAAGGTAAAATTTCTCCTGATCTACCAAGTGGCACAAGAAATGTATGCAAAGCTGATATAGCAGTTTGATGTTTGACGTCTGTCTTTGTTTAAAACCAAGTAACAGCATCGTGTTTTGGTTTGTTTTTTTTTTCAAGTGTTCAAAATATAAATCAGAAGAGAAAAAAACCCAAAACCCAAGAAATTTGACCTTTAAGATTCAGTGGGTACTACTCTGACTGCACTAACTGCAATGCAGACCCCTAACCTCTGCTCCCGACTGCACAGACTGGGAGTCCTGAGGTGGCCTTCCACTGAGGCACTGTATCTTACCACAAGGATCCATGTTACGTTATCCTGCAAGCGCAGTCTCTGCATGAGAATTAGTAGAAGCAACAAGCTATACAACAATTACAAAAATTACAGTCAAAAAACCTGCTGCTCAAGAGAAGAAAGGGTGCATACAAAAATGCACTGAACTGGAAATGATGCCGCAGAGCCCTGCAGCAGAACGGTCTGGAACATCTAATTAGCTATTGCTGAACAGAGATTTATTTTAACTCAAAGGTTTCCTTTTTGACTCATTTGCAGAGGTTTTCACTAAAGAACAACAAAAACTGTTTCCAAATCAAAACAGAAAATTAATTTGTGAGATGTCTGCAACAGACAAAATTCAAACATCTGTACTATAACCCAAGTTATCTGCATAGCATAGAAGAGATTCAACTACTGTTTCTTGCCTTCTTTTTGAAGCCCAGAACCAGAAGTTTTCTAAACACATCAAAGAAACTTCTGCTGCTGTCCTGTTGTCCACCCAGGAAGGTTATCTAAATCCTATTTTCTCCCCAAACTGTCCAAATAGAGACTATAGAATAACTGGAGAACAAAGACTTCAGTTCAGAGCACCTTGTGACAGTCAAAAGAAATATAACCCTGTATTTTCCACATGGGAAGTACAATCGCCTTCTGTTGCTCAAGCATCTGTTTGTGAAGTCTCTAAGATATGTCAGACCACTTCTGCACACATTGTCAGTTTAGAGCAAAAAAACCAATGTGGAATAATTTGTCTTTAGAAAAACCACAGATCCTCACATTTATTATAAATCACCTAAAACTGTTTCACAAATATGGTTATACCACAGTGTGCAGGAATCTTCTTACTACCCATAACAACAGAAAATAGTATGTTCAACCATTTGAACACATTACACTCACACACAGATATTTAGCTTAGAAAATATCCAAGGTGAGGAGAAAGATGCACCAAAAGCATCACCCCTTTTGATGAAAGCTTTGTGTTACCACGTACATATTTCTTATCTTTCCTCTAGTTTTCAGACAGGACTGGGAATGATCAACCAGGCGGTGAAAACTTTCTTTTGCCTGAGAAGGCCCAAACTTACAGTTTTTGGGTTCTTCTGGAGCAACAGACAGTATACATAACCTCCAAGGAAAGCAGGGAGCTCCCACAGTATGCTGTCTTAAGGACTAGCGATGCTTTCCCCACCTGAGAAAAAGTCCTCAGGCTTAGGTCTAAAGGAGGAACAACTAACTAAATAGCTTAGCTTGCTTAAAAACCTGTGGAGTTTTGTAGAGTTTTATAGGTATGGATTGGGGAAAAAAAGCAGGCAGTGCATTTCCTGTGTTCACATCATTGTGGTCAGACCTTTAACGGCACAAGCACCCTTTGGAGCTCACCCTGGGATCCTCTGCTAGGACTATCAACAAAAATAAAAATCTTGCAATATGGACATATGCACTGAGAGAAAGTTGACAGTTGTCACCTGTTCATTCTATAATACATAAAAATTTATTATTACTGGAACCCAACTAATCTGTAAGACTGCTAAATCCCAACCTCAAAAGTAAGTATTCCTAAAGAGCGTTCATGTCAACTCTCACTGCAAATGTAATTGCAGCATCACCTGGGAGTTTAAACAGAGATTTCCTTGTTACCAGAAACAATTCTACTTACTAATATATTTACCACAAACAGACAAAACAAACATTCAAATTACAAAATAAATACAGTTCTAACCCATACAAGATCCTTCTTACAATGTCCTTCCCTCCCTACCCAAGCAGGTGCGCTTCCTGCACACAATGAACTCAACTGCAGATCTCCCAGAGAACTTCAGTGCATCAAGAGGCGGCACTGTTTCTCAGCTGAGACTTCCATAAGGCAAATCAAAAGGGTAAGTATCTATCACATCTTCACCCTTCCTTGTATGCACTGCATTTTGAACACGCAAATTGAAATTCACTGCTCTTCCACCCCTTCAAGCTCCAGATATGCAAGTCACGAAAGGATCGAGCCTACAGTCTTTGTTTGATCCAAAACCTATGGAGATCAAAGGCTTTGAAACAGGACCTTTAATGTTTGGACAGGATTTCAAATAAGTCCCTAATTTAATTTATTTCTTTTTATAGCGTTAGTCTTCATGATGGAGTTATTTAAGGTATAATGGGACAAAGATTTGAAAAGCTCCACTGAAGACCACATTGATATAGAGAAGGGCTCACAGAATCTTTTGGGGTTTATTATATGTAACTGCTAGTATTCCTTTCACCTTTATTTAAGTAGCATCTGCTAATAGAAGATTTTAGCCAGAGGGATACAGCTGCTCAGGATGTCCTCTGTGTTCAGCTCTCATTTAATTGTATATTTTCAACCATGCCCTGGAGAATACATTTAATAGATGATGAACCTGTTTCATGAACAAACTTTCTCAAGAGCATTGTGAGATTTGAAAGCCCTGACAAGAGACCAGTGATCTGTATAACTTCATATTCCCTGGGGAACACCACTGCTTTGTTTGAGCTCTCAACAAACAGGTGGAGGAAATTCATGGTAATTCTAAAAATAAATAAATGAATAAATACAATGAGCACTTGTGGTGTTGGGCCAAAAAAAAGATAAACTTGTTGGTTTGGTGCTAAATATTCCTGTTTCTCATGGAGATTAAAATATATCTCTCCACCCCCCTGGCCATTTTCTGCTTATTCCCTTTTAGCTTCCAATCCTGTAGTCTCTCTATACATACAGACTGGGGCGGGGACACAAAACCTGAAAACAGATATTAACTGAAGAGAGGCAGATGTTGCAGTCCATGGTCACTTGTGAGCTGCAGTCACTGGTCTCTGTCATATGTAACTGTCCAGTGCCCAGAGGAGAGGATAAAAAAGGGGACACTGAAGGGGAAGAAGTCCCTAACGGAGAGTAGCTTGACAGTAGACAGAGCACAAGCGACATAACTGAGGGTATAATCAAGACACAGGCAATCTTCTCCTGCTGTGTTTATGCAACACTTATTTCAGTAACGTCCTGATCCATTTATAGACAGGCAAAACATATTACAGACAGCTAAATACATGGTGCAGGGTCTGGAGAAAAGGACTGCCTCTAAGCCTGTCCAGGTCCACAGCAGCACCCTGGACAATAGCAGTTTTCAAACACACTCATGTTTAATCAGATCATGACAAGAACTAAGATCTTTTTAATGAAGCCAGTCAATACAATATTTAGAGGAAAACAAATGCCTGCAAAACAAATATCATGACCCATATATGTATATGTTTTAGTAAAGTCTGCTTCTGTATTAATTTTTTGTGTCTTAAGCTCACAGTACAGTCAGCAACACACATTACGTTTACCTGACAAATTGCAGGGCAAAGATAAAGCTACGTAATGAAACTAGACAAAAGGCTTGATGAACTAGTTTCAGAACAAGAAAACCAGAAGAGGAAAATGCCCACAGCAGTCCACAGAAGAACTCATTACAGCCAAGTAGTACCACAAGTTTCCAGCTCTCTTTTTGCAATCAGAAAGGTATAAATAAGTCTTCCCATTTCACTACGGTAAGATCTTCCTTCCATCAAGTGATTTTCTAGAAGAGCGGGATATTCCAAAGGCACCACTTTCGGCCTTCTGCATTTCTTCCTTCCTTTCCACTGTTTCCAAAGAAACACAGATGCAAATAACACAAACTGAAGAAAAAACAAAACAACAAAAAAAACCAAAACAAAACCAAACAGACTTGGAAACCTAAAAGGACTTTCTCATGCAGTCAACTGTGTCAAAGGCAATAGTGTTTCTCTTCAGATCTATGTTTATCTTGTTTTAATGAAGTGGATAGCACCCCCTTTTAACATATTGTTTTTTATCTACATATTTTTATCCAACTAGGAGAATCTAGAATCACTTGAAAATTCAATAACACTGACATTTAGACAACATAAAGCCATTTCAATTCAATTAAACAAACACAGTGTGTTAACCTTCAGCAAAAGAAGTAGCCGTTCATTTTTATAGGCTGCTGTAAACAGATTTCTAGGCTTCAAAGCCAAGATCAATAAAGCTTCTGCAAACAATAATAATCTCACACACACTCCATCGACAGCTGCTCAGAAAATATAGTCCAATTCTAAAGGTCTTAGTGATTGGGCACTTTCCCAGTCTTTTCCTCTTGCTCTCTAACATTGGAGTGCAAATGCCAAGACCTTAGCGAATTCCTTCGCAGCAGCAGCTAAAACGAGCTGCCCTCTCCTCTAGCAAGAAAGACAATCTATTGTGAGAAAACTTGAACCCATGTGTACTGCAACTACCTGAATACCAATGAGGCACAAATTATGCAGCCTAAGGCTATAAGACACTTCCATAAAACAGGACATAGACAGGTAAGTGTTAAACCTGCCCTTTTTCCTGTAAGATCAGGGCTATTGAATTAGGACTAATGAAAAACTTCCACTGATCCACAGAATAGGTACTATCCAGTTGACAGCTCTGTCCACAACTGTCTTGCCTTCTTTCCTATAATCTTGCTAATGAAAATTAACAGAGAGCAATTCAGGAATAGCAACGCCCGAATTCCTTAGTCCTGCTCAGGCTGCCAATGCAAAGTCCAGCCTTATGTTTGTATCTACTCCAGTAAACGTTTTACCACTTCCTACTTACATCTCCAATATCTTTTCAACACCGACTTAAGGTTGGGGGCAGGGGGAAATGGGGGAGAGCATTGCACGGGGTTTTTTTGGTTGTTTGATGTTTACGGGTGGTGGTTTTTTGTTTTGTTTTTAAACAGTTCTTTGAGGCAGAGACCATATCTTCTTCAGTAATCCCATACTTCAAACTCACTGATATCTGATAACCAGCAAATACAATAGCAATAGTGTGCTTTATCAAGTGCAACTCAATTGCCAGCAGTGGACACCTAAATTACTGGCTGATCAGGAAACACAGAAAATACAAAGAGGTACTGGCAACTCACCTTTGATCTTCCTAGCTACATTAATAATAATATCGACGAATCTTGCAGACGCATGACATCTCAAAAATTAATATTTAACATTGAGATGCAATTATGCTGTAGTTACATAATCACATATGGCCAGCATTCAGATTACGATTTTACTGTGGGATGAATCTTAGATTCTTACGATGGTTTTCCTTCTTTCTCAGCAAATTGCCCTGTTTCCCAAGGAGATAAGTACACAATGAGTACAGAAATTTGGAGACTTCCTCCTATCTTCTCTCAGATGTCAGTGAAGGATTGAGGTGAGAACTCAAACTGCACTCTGTGATAGCTCAGATTGGGTCTCACTCAGGTCAGTGGATTAGGCTGCTTGAGAGCTACTGAAAAGTCTTATCCCCGAATAGAAGCTTAAGGCTAAACTTTGCACGGTCAGTGTGAGGGATTTGGAGGGCTTCTGTGATTCCACAACAGTCGATTCAGCTACTACGTTAAAAAAAAAAACAAACAAAAAACAAACAAAAAAACCCCCACAACACCACAAAACACATATCTTCCCTGCATAATACTTCCCTACAATACCACACAGAGCATTGCAGGGTGCATCATATATGGAAAGGAAAGTATCACCTCCAGGTCTGTCAGACACTATACATCAAGAAGCCACATTACATAAATTTCATTCTCTCAGTGCTCAGGACATCAGGCATAGTCATCTGATACGGTGAGATAAAGTAGAGTTTAATCACAATGATCAGAACTTCTAGAGCATACACTCCATCTTACTAATGGGAGGAAAGCATTCCTGCAGATGGCCGGCTTTCAAAGTCATTGTGCTGCTGTAATTTTAGAGTACTACCACTAAGTTCAAAGTCACTCTATTTTCACGTTGGTGAAAATCAGAACAGGATTGGGTCTTCTGAGGGTATTTAATGAGTAGATACGTGCCACCATGGTGGTAGTGTCCTAATCAATATGTAACACATGTTAAGCCTACTTGATGCACAGATGACATTCTGCTTATACGTACAGCTTGCAGATGCAGTGGGTCTGATGCTTGCTGAATGCCTTTGGTTTATATTTACTGTGTTTTTTTTCACTAGAGTCCCAAAAAATTCCTTTTCCATTCATGGAAATCTCATCCAGAGGAGTCCAACAGCAATCTAGCATTTAGTGAAATCAATGGTTAAAACAAAATCCAAGCAATGAGCCTGGTGGGGTATATACCCATTTAGGCTGATTCCCATATAGCCTTGGTAGATGGTAGAAGAAACTAATTCATGGGCTACAGTAAAGCAATTTATTTAGGTCTTCTACGCACAGTCTATATTAGCTACAGCAACTACTTTTTCGTCCTGTCTCTGATACAAACTAGTGCCAGATTTACAAATTTGCTATTTCCAATGCAGTTTATAAGGAACAGAAAACACTCCAGACATCAGCACTGCTGGAAAGCAGGCACTACTCCACCAAGTTGGCAGCGTTGTTTCCATTTTCAAGGGTACTCAGGAACATTAGCCACATTAAAAATGAAAGCAATTGTGTTCTTGCTAGTAAACACCATTTGGATCGCCTCATAAGAGGTTGCAGTGAGTTGTGGTGGATTTGCAAGCCTACTTGGTTCTGTCCACTCCTTATCTTAGCCCTTTAAGAATGAAGTCGACCTTTTGCTATGAATGCACTTCTGAAACAAAAAAAAATGGATACATATAAATTCAGCAACAACATAACTGTGAGGAGGCACTGATGGGGTTTTAGAGAGCGAAACAGAAACAGGTCAGGGTCACGCAAAGCATCCGAGTCCTACTGCAGAGGACTCTCACATACTGCTGAATACAGTTCACCAGCAGAAGCGTACTGTCTAGTCATGTGGAAAGAAACTGATAAGCTTACTGCTTCCAAACACAGCACTTCATCATACCTCCAACTTTACAGGTTAAAGGTTTACTCAGATGAAGTCAGGTGAGAGGTAGCTCACCTTCATCACACCTGGCCTAAATGGGGAAACCGGATGGTGGGGAAGGGCATGCTTATACCTCTCACCACTAAAGGCACTGAGTTTGACCATTCATTTGAGAGCTCACATGGCTGTCATTCTAGTTTTTCTCTCTCTCGTTCTGCATTGTAAAAACACCATGATTTGATACTTGATCACACGTGGATAGAAAGACGTAGTTGTTCCTATATCGGTATCTTCATTTACACCCATGTTAGTGTGAACAGCTGAATTAAATATATACTTAAAAAAAAAAGTGATGTAAAACTTATCCGCTCTATCATCCCATAAAATAATGTTAAATATTAGAGACTAATCCTCATGAATCACACAATCCAGTTCCTTGAGACATTCAGCTAGTTGAGTCATCCTTTGGACTTCCCAGCAATTTGACCAAAACACCAGCAAAGCAAGCCTCACATCTGCAGACACATATGTGGGGATAAGTCATTATTTGCAAGCTAGAAAGAAAGATGGAAAGAGGCATGCTTCTGGTATAGTATACATTATATGAGAAAGCACAGAAATATTAGATGGCCATTCTATTATTTTATTCTACCCTCCCTCCATTCTTATCTTCCTCCAAACACACGGTTAATGGGACATCAGCTCAAAACTGTAACACCAACTACTGAATCAACACTTCAAGTCCTCACAGTGCTCTTTAAGAAGGAAGCATCTCTTCCTCCAGATATAGTCCACATACATAAACAATCATTACATACCTCTGATATAGAAGTAATATTTTTAGAAAAAAGTTCAGGCAGAAGGCCTTTAAAACAATGCAGGAGTCTGACTAAAACACATGAGACAAGTCAGAGTTGATGCCTGTCCTGAGTTACAGCTTTAGTTAGGAGCCTCTACTAACAACATGCACCTTTTTGTAGTTGGCTCTTTTCCCAAAAAGGATTCAGAAGTGTAAAGACTTCTTAATAAATTTCAACTTGTACACCAAGAGTAGGAACCACTATAATTATCACAGTTGTTTTAACTCAATAGAATAGGAAGTTCAGTATGGAGCATTTCTGGTTCATTCTCCCGAAATGTAATTTAACAGACTTGGTTTTCTCCAGATCTATATTGTGAAAGCTGCACAAAGCAGATTTAATGATCTGACTGAGACTTCTGCACTTCCCTGTGATTTCAATTGGTTTCAAACATGACAGTGCACTGGAAGACAATACACATACACATATATAACATAATTACACTACCACTTTTCAGAGGGAAGACATTCCAATTCTGCTTTTATGGAACATTGCTGTATTACACCCAACAGCCCAGATCTGGCCACACTGGAAATATTAGGATAATTTAGGGGGAGTAAAATGAGTTTACTAAACAAACTGCATTATTTACTTTGGGGGCAGCAAAAGGAACAGACAAGGGCTGCCTTTTAAATACCTGCTGTTACTTTACCTGTGTTACATACAAACCAAACACACAGAGTTAGCACCACATTTTGAAAAGCATCCTGACAAAGTTTGTGATAAACTAGGATCTAACAGGAAAGGCTATTCGCTACACAGAACTTCTTGCTTTTGCACAGAAAAGGCCACCCATGGCTTCCACAGGGCTTTCTTCTTATCATCCTACACACTTTTCTAAAGAAAAGAATAGCCTTTCTATTGTTTATCACATGTGTAAAAGGCTTTGAAAAATGCTATAATTTAACCACATTGGTCCAGCTGTTCCAGTTTCCTTCGTCACACTGGCATTCATGTCACCAGCATTTACTGGATTTTCTAAACCTACATACTTAATGATTCTTCTGCTCAAAAAAAGTGCCCAAGACAGCAAGGATGCTAATCAGAAAGTGTTCTTCAAGTTTTCAGTGTAGCAACCTAAATCTCAAAATTCAATACCTTTTTTCCTCCCTTTCACTCCATGCAAGATGCTGGCAGCAAAATAAAATATAACACCACCCTTCATTTTGAATCACCTTCTCCTCTTTCAACTACTCTATTACAGCCTTCATTAGTGGAAATTAGAAGTACAGCAAATAGCTAATGAAGTACTGTCCATCTAGTGCTATGGTGCAGCCCCAGGACATCACAATTACATGCTTTCTCACAAGAGAAGCATCAAAGGAAAATAAATGTACTTGCCCAAATGGTACCACTCAAAAGCAGCATGAATGCTTCATGCTGACTGCAGCAAGTAGTTAGCAAGGCCAGTCAAGAATACCAATTTTGGAAAAGCCTTGTTCTCCAATGGGAACAGGGTGCAGAAAGAGTGATAAACAATAATAAAAGTTCACAGGGAAAAAGAAAACAGTGAAGAACTGGGGACCGATTGAGGGGATAAAGGAGTAGGATTGGGAGGAAAGGAAAAAGAAGATGTATAGATAATTATTCTGTGTACAAGAGAGAGGTAAATAAGTAAGAAGTTTTAGAAGCATGCAGACACACATATTCTGCTCCTTGGTTACTGTAATAGACCAAGAAAATGTTCTTTTCAGCAGCACCTGCCTGCCCTTCCCAAAAAGGGGTCATGCTCTGATCTTCTGACTTTACTAGAATCCTGAACAAACAGAAAGCCCACTAGAAATAATTATAGTTGTAAAAGGTCTACCTAAAAATACAAAGAAAAAGTCATGGCCAAAGCACTCAGACACAGTACTCTGGCATGCTTTAACGGCCCTTGATAAAAAACAAACAAACAAAAAAAACCAAACAAACAAACACCACAAAACCAAAACAACACAAAATCCAAACCACCAACTATTAAGTGGGCAAAGTCTGTGCAATGGATTTGATGACTCACTAAGAGGCTGTGTTATTTTTTACAATCTCTGCTGATGCTGCATATGCTTTCATGAGCTGCTGCCTGACTGCGAAGCAGACAGCATGGGCTGCAGGTTGTTAATTTAATTGTCTTGCCAACTGGATCTCCTTCAGGACAAACCCTGAGGGCTCTCCTCTGTACTATAGGATGGAAAGCTCTCACTGAAAGCAATGGATCAAACTTTCAAGCACCTACAGCAACTACGGCTGATAATAAAAACTGCTCAGAAAGTAAGACTTGAAGAAAAAGATTAAGGAAATTAGGATTCAGCTATTTCAGCTGCTTGCTTTATCCATCCATCTCCTAACAATCTGCTTGTAGATTAATCAATACCTAGACAGCAAATGATTTCATACAAACAATGACCTTGTAAAATATTCCAATGAGAAGAGAAATTCAACTTGCCTTTCCTCACACCAATAAGACTACTCACTACAGATCCTCTAGTGGGAACATACAGCTGAAACTAATATTAAAGTCACAGCAGTACATTTGGCATTAATGCCAAGTACAATATACCTGCAACATATCTGCTTTCCATCCCCTTTGTCAGGAGCGAGGGTTTACATTTGTGCCCCCTGCATTTGCCTCCATTGTGCTGACGCAGCTACTTGGAGTGAACCAGACCAAGAAACTGTTTTCTTGAGTTATTTTTCAGCTGGATCAGTTCATTAAACTGGTTCACATCACGAACTTGCACAGTAGAGTCAACATCCTCCAGGCAAAAGCCACAGCCAGCAGTGGGAGTGTTTAACTTGGCATTGCTGCCGACAAGATCTAAACACTGCCCTATTCTAAAGGAGACAGTATCAAATACTAAATCATTAAACATTCAATACTCAACTATTTTTAAATCCCATGCAAAAAACACCACCACCCTACATTATTCTTGCACAAAAAAAGTAACCTGACACATACTAACCTAACTCAGTATGTGCGTCACTAATTGTTCTCAGATCACAAGCCATGAGAAAGGGATTAAAAAAAATAAAATTATTTACTGCATCTCTCCTCCTCCTTTTTTGTCATTAATAAGTTTTTAAAAATTACAAGTATTGAGATTATGATTCCATATACAGACTTGTTTCTGTACTACCCGCTTATTATTCTCTCTACCTCCCCAGTACTTAAGAAAAGTAGAATAGAAGACAGTTTATTTTGTACTGTTTTCCTCTTTAAAGTTTAATGGTTACATTATTTTAAAAATAAGTTACAGAAGCACTGACCCATCAGACGCCTCAAGAGCTTCATCAAGTATTAAAATATATAAGTTCAACAGGTGATTTTTGCTTTCCCACTTTCCTCTTTGGCTGTCATTCAGCCCACTTGAACCTGCCAACACAGCGTTTCTTTTCTTTTCCACCCCTGAAGTAGTGTGTCTGGGAGGATGGTATTCCTAACCCAGACAGATGCTATGGCAGCATCCGTACCATTCTCTATACAAAGCATTTTGTCTCATTGAAAGGTAATGTAACAAAGTACACCCTTACTCGGTGTACAAGATCTGCCCTACTAATCACAGCTCCTCGTATTTCAGGCTGGATGCATACAGTATTTTTAGATTACATCTGAGCTTTAACTTAAGAAAAATATGCCATTAGAGAAAGCAGACAGGGACAGAAAGCTTACTGTTGCTTTACTGGCAGAAAGCACAGGTAGAAAAATTCACGTGGTTACAAAGACTTACATAGCACGTTCCCCAGTAGCCACAAGCTGAAATTGTTCAAACAACGATCATGAACACTTCAAACTTCATTAAGGAATGCATTTCTATTTCTGCAGCTGGCAAGAGGAACACATCTCAAGTATGAAATGAAAACCTGCTAGAAGATTTGAAAGAAATCTTGCAAACAGTATGAAGAGGAAAGGTACATACTTCACTAAGAGGTTGTCTAGTTCAGTCCTTTAACATGATATAGTGGACACACAGCAGGTATAAACAAACCATGTCCTATAACTTCGGTTGGGTTTGGTTATGATCCATTAACTATTTTTTTTTTCCTTTAGAAGCTTTGTTTCAGGTTCAGATGTTTTGCAAGTGTTTCATGTTTCAACTGATTTTGAAACGCATCTACCAGTTTCTGAATAATCTGAAAAAGATCTATGTAAACCTAGAGTTCTCAACTAGACAGACCTCTTGAAATTCTTGTAAAATTTCGCAACTCCCATTGCTATATCTACCACAGACAATAAATTAAGTGATACATGCTATACTAATTACCATTCAAACTTAACCAGGGCTAGCAGCACAGTTCTTGAAGTACCTCTTGAAACCCACTGTTGATGCCGCTCCTTGAAGTAGACCAGATGTCTGAGGAGCACTGTATAAAGGTGGCAATGGGTAGAAACAGCAGAGCAGTCAAACCTTAACAGCCTTGAAAAGCCACACAGCACCTCAGACCTGAGCACGATGAGATAAAGGGAAGTTGAGGGCTGGTTATTCTTCCCACCAATTGCTTGTGTCTGCCCAGGAAAGGTCCTCTACCTGCAAAGCCTCTCCTCCTAGCAGAAGGGGAGTAGGCAGGAGGGCTTTGGCTGCAAGGTACTGGGACTGAACTGGCTGCTAATTTCTTTGCCATGAGCCACCATCACAATTTTGTCACTTTCATTATTAAAGGTGCTCAGTTTACCTACACCAATCGTTCCACAGCCTTCATTTGAGGGAAACATTGTGCACAAAGACCTAAAGAAAACTGTTAAGAAGCAAGAAATGAGAGACTCATTGCAGTTAAGGATTCAAAGCTGACGAAGTATGAGGTTTTTCAGGTTATTTTTAAACATTGCTGCAATACCGTAATGTGCTAAAATACTTAAAAGACAGCATCATAAGACACACTACCTCAGATTCTGTAATATGAAAGCACTTCCAACACACCAGTCAATGTGTCAACAATTGAGCTTCAGTTTGGTTTTTTTTTCCTTTTTCATTTCTTCCTTAAACAGTATTCTGATATTCAAACAAGAATATTAATTACTTCATTGAATAGAAGTGTCCTAGTGCTTTTCATCTCCTGTTCAGGGTACTATGATGTACTACATGGATTAGATTGCACCAGCTGCTAATTTTTTTTAAAGACTGTTCACCCAAGCCTTCTACATGTGTGCTATTACACAGGAATTGTCAGGTCAATTAGGACTAATACAGCTGAAGCTCAAGTAGTGCTTGTTAAGATTACCGTAGGGATAAGGCTGAAGAAAGGATGCAATAATGTTAAGAAAAAGGGAAAATTTTTTTAATGACTAGGCAGACATTACTTCATGGTCAGAAAAAAGTTGTGGCTAGTTTGCAGCCCCAATATTGATTTACTTCATGACCTTGAATCAGTCCTTACAAGTCTCAGCAGGCACATTATAGGATTTGAGATCCTCAGCTAAGAGGTAAAGAATCATGCAAAATTAAGACCTATTTTGGGAACATCTCCCCCCGCCCTTTTTTTTTTTTTTTTTAAAAAAAAACACTCAGGTGACACACTCAGTGACTTCAGTAAGACAGAGATACTAAAACTTGCTTAGCCAGCCCCTCCATACACAGTCACAATTTTTTCCCCACTTAGGCTCCTTATTTATCCCACAAACACATGCAAATTCACTTGCAGCTGGAAAATTTCAAGAAGCAAAAAAACATTCCAGAGATTTAAGACTTAACAGTGAATGGATATTTATTAAGCACAGGGAGCAGACAGAGTGGCATTGGTTAGTCAGGTTCCACATTTCCCTGCCCCTCCTCCATAGTTACTTTAAAGACAATAAACTTTATAATGAAGTATCGATAACATCTTCTCATTTAGGCTAACAGGCTTATCACGCGCTCCACCACAGACTATGCTGTTTTAATTAGCAAGATGGATCTCAGAGCTGATACGTTCTGTTGTGCTATAATTCCTGCCTTTACAGTAATTTTCTCCTGTTTTTCACACTATAATGTGCTATAAATCCTACTTAGGCTGCCTCGCTGGCCTGTTGCTGCTCAGAGTCAATCTTTCAGGCCCTCCGTTTCCATGACAACTTCCCGCCATCCTCTCCTTGGCAGGATTATCCTACAGCCCCCTGGGGAGACGGCTGATGCTCCTGGGCTCCCAAAGCTCCATTCAGTCACCTCTCTGCCTCCGGCGGGTTTGATTTGCCCAGCCTTGCCACACTGCCTGTGCCTGGGGCTGCGCCCAGGGAAGTGGGCAACCAGTCCTCTCTCCATCCCTCTTGAATGGGGATGCCTAGAAAAATACAGGCTTGGCTGGTTTAATCCCTAAACAAGTCAGAAACAACTGAAATAACCTCTCCTCCCACTCCAGTGTTTCTGTTTCCATTTTCCTTCTTTTTTCTCAGTCTCCTCTGCTCCCGTGCTCAGCCTCCACACACACATTTCACAGCCTACCAGCACACAACCTTAGTTGTTCTTAATTCCCAGCCTTTGTCCTGCTGCCTTTCTCCTCATCTTCTTCTTTTCCCCTATTTTATTTTGCTTCCTGTTTCCTTTTTCCTCTCTCCTGCTCTTTTATATACTCCTTTTTCTTCCTTTTACTCATATTCTGCAATTCTTTCTAAATACAGCTTTAAGGATCCAGAAACCATTACAAGGTCATCCATCAACTGCTCCTGCTCCCCCAGGTCACACACCATATCTTACCAATACTTAATTACATTTCAGTCATTGAAAAGACAAACAAGTTTTGTTTGGGGTTTGGGTTTTTTTTTCATCTTATGGGTCTCCTTGTTTACTTTTTCTTCAGTCTCATTTTAAGTTGTTAAACATTTATAACTTAGGAACAAGTATCAATCTGTCCACGCTATTTCAAGGAAGCGAAAAAAAATAAGGTTGATTGCTCTCTTGAGCTAAGGGATGGCAGGCAGGAGGGCTGCACAAGAAATAGCAACTTCTCCGGTGGTCGTTGTGTGAGGACAGCAATTGGGAGCCTCCAAATATTTGCAGGCAGCAGGGAAACAGCATTTCTCAGATTTCCTTCTGAATGACCTGTTGATTCTCCAATTCCATTGCTGCTTTTATGGATGCAATTCCTTACTAAGGGTACGCAACTGCTCACAATAAGAGATGCTATGGGGATATATGCACCACCTAAACTTAAACACCTAATATAAGGAAAAGCTCCTAGGTTTACAGCTTACAAACAGACAATACCTTACACATCAGATTACTCCAGCCTTTGGCCTGCCCACCTAGCTGAATGCCTAAGTTAGGTTCTTCAGTTAGGTTGGCTGAAGAAGGAACCTCCTCACAGAAGATTCTGCCATAAGCTTATTATTTCCACAGACCTAACAGACATCTGCAACATGGCATGTTTCCAGCTGACTTCAGCAGGGTATGACACACTCGGGCACGACAGTACTTGATCATACATATGGCACAGTTAAAAGCACAATGACTTATACATGGAAAGATGGGAAAATTCCCATCCTTTACTCTTCAGAATAAGGAAAGAGGAAGCTCTACTAGCCAACAAATGGAGCCCACAGGTAATAGTCCTTCTGATTTGAGAGCAAACATATTATGGTAATACAGTATCAGATTGCTGATGCAGTTAATGAAATACCTCATGACTTTGCTATAGACAGAGGATTGTCAGCTACAGAAAGACTGGAAATCCTTCGCAATTCAGTAGCGTCTCTACATTCTTTATATTTCAAACTCTAGTTTAAATTTCCAAAATTTTCAAGTGGCAATCCAGGCTTTGAAATACCTGCTGCCCTTCTAGTTCCAGAGCTAGCTCTCTTAACAGAAACCTTCACAGAGAAGCAGAAAGGAAAAAGTGCAGCAAAAGAATTTGGATCAACAAGAGTAAAATTTCCCCTAGGGAAGCCTCACTTGGGAGATTTTTTTTGTTACTAAATCTTCATGCTGTTCATTGTTTATGTTTAATAGACCTCATTATTAAGGTAAATAAGACCTTCCAGATATGTTTAATTTAATAAGCAGTATTTTTTATTCACCTGAATCCCTAGAGTAATATGGCTTGTAACTTTACCTTTTGGAATTTGTTTTTTATTCACACTGAGAAGACTGATTTTAAGGCTAATAAAAGATTATATACTTCAGAAAGACATGAGCAAATAGTAGAAAATCCAGAATTAATTCCTAATAAGAAAACTTACCCAGAAGTAAGGGTATTTTTCAGAACTACAATCACTACAATCTTGAAATAAATTTCTGGAAGTTTTTTGCTCACATTAAGAACAATTTCTTGCTCATGTGCATCAGGATCTCCTTCCTTGTACAGGAGAACTTCAGCAGCTGAATGATGCAATACTTGCCATAGTCCAATATTTCCTTATTCCATATTTCCGTCCAGGAATTCAATCATATTAAGTGCCTTACATCATACACTTTATACAGACTGGTAAGTGTAACATATTTGTGACAATCATTGCAGGAATTTCAGCACCTCCATGAAAATAAAGAATAAGCCAACCTTTCTCTGAACTGCAGCTTGGTTTAACTTGATCTTTTCCTCCCCGATCTGTTTCTTGTTTTAGAACTGGACTTCAGACTTCCTGGCACAAGGACCATCTTTGTTCTAATTCATATAACAGATCAAACTGTTGCTAGGTGTTATTTGAAATGCCACTGCTGTAATACCAAAGGAATTATTAATGATAGTTTTTAATTGGCACATATGAGGAAGAGGCATCCCATGCCAGATCTACACTCCATCTACTCTGATGTTCCACCTTTGATGGTTGTCAGTACCAGATACTTCACTGTATCTGCCTTAACCCACTGGTTAACTCCTACTAATAGCCTCATTCCTCCTGTGAGCTAGAGCTCAATTTAAAATGCCCTTTGTCTTATTAAAGCGAACACAAACTGTTCAGATGTCTCAGGTTCCGTACCTCAAGCCACTGACTCACTTGAGCATTAAACATTTAATAATTTCTCCAGACTATATTCATGAATACACTGAGTGCACATCTACCGCTACATTTTCAGGGAGCTAGCTGACATCTCAGCTGCTCTAGTAAGGGCTTTCCACCCACATGATGGAAGGGCTGTCCTGCTTTTAGCAGGATTAGAGATATTCCAGAGAGCAAAGCTCGTGAGGACCATGAAAGCCAAGTTTTTAGTTCATTTCCCTCAAAAAGTTCCTGTATTCCCACACACACAGAAGTGCTTTTGCCATACATATACATTTTCCAAACCTGACTTTGAAATGGAACTTGAAATCAATACCCGTAAAGATATCCTCAAACACCTCATGAATCAGTGACATATGTTCCCATAGTGACATTACACTGCATTGACAATGGCTTTGTCCATGAGGGTGCATGACTAAGTCATGTGTCAGCCCCCAACCTCAAGAAGCTCAAGACAGTTAGACCAGTAAAGACAGTCAGTTGATAAGGTGGAAATAGCATTCACAGAAATAACATGTTCTTTATGGATCACAGTAGGTTACACCAGGGCCTTTGCCTTTAAAAAAATAAACTGATCTTCATTGCCACCAATTGTCTCCTTTTGTAAAGCCAAGCCCCAGTAATGAAACAGGAGGTTGATGTTCTCCAAAAGCATGCGATAACTTAAATTTCAGCTGTCATGGTCTCACTGTCCCTCACACCGTGCAATCTTCACCTCCCCAGACCCCATGCTGTCGTTTGCATCACAAGGCAGATGGACAAGTTCAGAGTGCCGATCCATCTAAAACCAGAAAAGTTGCTTTTTGGGGGCCTCTGTTCACTTTTGGCTGTTTAAGGTCACACAGATAACACTTCACCTTTTCACCTGAATTCCAATGGCAACACCAGCATAAGGCCAGAAGCTTGCAGCAGCAGCCTTCACTTAAGGCTGGCTTAGATTGTTGCAGAACAATGCCTTGATGTCTTCACCAGCACAAGAGCATTTTGAACTCCAAGAGGACACAATAATGTCATTTTCTTATTAAAACATTTCAGTTGAATAAATTGTTAATGTACACCTCACAAAACCCGCCTGCTTCCCTAGACGTAGCTGTACCTCAGTGACTGGTTAAGAAAAACTCCCTCTCACTGCGTAGTACGGATTGAAAAGCGATTTTAGAATTTCCAGGTGTATTGGAAATAAAGTTACAGTGCATTACAGACATGCATTACTCCTGTTGTTCAAGACCAAAAACACCCCAAACCCACACCAAGGTCAAACACACAACCAAAAAATCACACACATACTTGCTCAGAAGCCTTTCATAGGTTTCAAATCATAGAATCTGACAACTCATACCATGCCCATGCCTTTGCTCACAACAGTCCATCGATGGTAAACTGACTCCATTCCAACAGCACCACACATTTCCAGCTCCCTAACACATTCAAACTGTAGACACTCAAGGGTATGATTATGTGAAAATTGCTCTAATGCTCCTCTGACAACACTCCTGCTGAGAAGTCTCCCTGAGCAGCGAACAGTTGTTGTGAAGGATTTACATCTACTTCTTATCTCGGAAATAGCTCCAGTCCAAGCCACTGCTTCAAAAAGATGACTTGCTAATGTTTATCTGAGGTCCAGTTTACATTTTTAAAGTTATTCTATGCAGGCTTGCAAAAAAATAAAATAAAAATAAAATAATCAGGAGTTGTATTGTGAAGCATTACACTTTTTAAAAACTGGAAGGTAATTAAGGAACCTGTAAAACTATCCTCGCAGACCCAACTGTGCAAATTTTATTCCAGATCTTCAGAAGAAAAGGAAGTTTTACTGCACAAAAACCTTCCCTGCACTTTGCACTTTTGCTGAACTTTTCAGTAAGAGGCCAGACAGTGCCCAGAGACAGGACAGGTCTCCATGCACATTTGAAGGCAGCTATGCATGCGTGGAATAAGAACAAGGGAAGCTGGTGGCCTCCTGAGCAAGAATTACCTGTACGGTAGGGATAAACAACAGGTTCCTGACTCCTTTTCAGTTTGTTCAGTATCTGTTATCAACAATTTGAATCAATCAGGTTTTAAACTGGGAGTAAAAAATAAAACTGAAGTTAGATATTCCTGATGGCAGTTTGTTCTCCTATGCAGAAATGTATCATATACTGAAATACCCTGTGTTTTGGAAACAAGATTATCCTCAACACAAAAAGAGAGGAAATTCAAGAAAAAAACCAGAAGGAACTATTGCACTTATCTAAACTATGCCATTAACCTGGGAAACTATTTCAGTATAAACTTGTTCCAAGAGTTGAGTAATACCCTTGAGAAAGCATACATTTCTCATAGAATAAGCAACTCGATGATGATACCAGCTGGAAGAAAATTAAAATAAGGATCAGTTTTCCTACTGCAGCATTACCCAATCTGGGTTTTAGAAAAAATATTTCCTCCTGATACTGTATTTCTCACATGCTGTATACAGCGTTATCCAGGGATACAGGTAAGATACCAGTTAGCTGGAAGTCTATTTTGGATGATAACAAAGCTTATGCTCTCCAGACTGTATAAAAATCAGGTAATGAGCTTGCAAGCTCTGTTCCGCTGCACTTCCATGAAAGGATCTTGGTCTCCTGGCACACACAAGTGTGGGGAGAGCTACCAGTTTCTCCACACGTAACTGTACTTGGTGCTAGCAGGCCACATGATGGAGATATGCTGCTGGGACCATATGTTGAAGTTCAAAATAGACTTTTCAGAGCAGAGACATGTCAGGCACCTGAGGTCAGAATCACAGCACTGCAAAATAAAACCTTAGTCTCTGGTAGACCAAGATTATTTTTTTTTTTCTTCTTTTCTTTTTAAAGCCCATGATAAAACTTTCCCTAACAGATTCCACTGGTTCATCACAGTTATTCATTACCAGGTAAATAACAATTGATTTCAATGTCCCTGCATGCGTACTGACTCAATAAACCATTTCTCCCCTGATGAGCTACAGCTGTCTCCAAGATAAATATCACCCAATTTTAAAACTCCATTAGATCACATCTACTTCAGCATAACTACTGCAGTTTCTGTTCAGTGACATAAGTTAAGTCAGTGGATGTCAGGAACTGCTTTGCTTATGTAGCTAAATGTGCATGCTTTACTTTTCTCTGTATTAGGTTTTATGGTCAATTTTAGTATCCATAATAATACTTAGCACTTACAGGACACTTCACATTTACAAATGTTAACTAATTAAGAAATAAGAAGTGAGAGCTACCAGAGCAAAGCTAAGCCAAGCCAGCCTTTTCTCCTGTGGGCTACATACCTACCGCTTGAAGCATAACACGCCTTTTCTGTCCCAGTCCCGTTTTCACCCTAAAATGCTAGTGCCTCAGTCTCAGAAGGCAGAGAGAGCTCTTCTTGATGCCTTCCACACCCATGCACACCTGGCAGCACCTCCCTTCTAGTCAGAAGCAATCACTTCTATCCCTGTCAGGGAATAATATAAAAGAAAAAGACCTAAGTACCATGTTCTCCCCCACACCCTGAGAAAAACTACATACCTTACTCTTTTTGCAAGATTACCAGCTACCTCTTTCGATGTTTATTTAACCCTCCCTTTCCTCACATGATATTCTAATCTAAGGATTCACACAGCTCATCTTCCTTGGCATCTTGCACCCAGCTTTCCAGTCCAGCACACGTTCCTGGGGTAACTCACCACCCAGATGCCCCTACATTTTTTTAAATATATTTTTTTAAGACCTGTTTTCTTCCTTATTCCATCCATCAGCACTAGCCACCCATAATTCTGCCTGCATGCTCCACTTCCGTCCTTTACCCCTCTTGAGCTTGAGAGCACTGATTGCATCAAATTGGGCATGGTTTCATTTAGTGGCTCAGTATCCACAAAGGACAGGCTCCAGCTGTTTGAAATCTCCATTTAAGCTCCCTGCTGAGCTTGCAGGCTTTCAGAGCCAAGGATGCACTGAAACTTAGATGGACACTGTGCTGCCAGTGATTGACTTATTTGTGTCAGTGCCTTGCACCAGGGGAATACTTCAGATGCACAGTCTGCAATGATCTTGCACCAAGCTGTGTGATGTGACATGCCAAGGCAGAGGATTAACGGTTCCCCTCGCCACCCTACATACACAAATGTAAAAAGCTAGCATAAGATAGTTCCACAAGTTAAGTTATACAGCTGCTGACTCAGGAACTCATTTGTGCAAGGAACCATTATCAACTAAATAACCTGGAGGTGAGAACACTTCTCACATTCTGCATTATTTCTTTAGACCGGGGAGCATCAGGTCAGGCACAGCACCAGACAGGCCCAGTGCTCCACGGTGCACGGGTTGCGCACGCTGGATCATGGTGGCTGCAGCAGAACACTTTTGCTTCCCTGCTTCTCCAGCACTGGCATAAGCTCACTGCAACACATCCAGACAGGGCCACACTGAATGCTAAGCTGGGTATGTTTTTGAAGTACTTTCCTGAGCAGCAGATAAAGTGTAGGGTTTCTTCAGAGGTAAATAGGACAGACTATTTTTCAACAAAAAGTCAGAGCACAGACCATACTTGTGTAAACTGTCCAAATGACCCCGGCAGTAAGCGTGATGGCACTTCCAGACAATGGAACACAGGTTTGTCCCTGCTGCTTAGAAAAGAAGACGTACCCGTTTCACCCACAGAAACATTTGGTTCTTATGCTGGTTTTTATCTGTAAATAGAAGAGCACTATGCAAAGAAAAGACAAGTATCATTACGCTTTTATTACTCAGAGGAACATATTGGCAAGGAATAAAAAAGAGGTAGCTTGCACAGGATCATGGCATGGGACAAAGAAAGCAGCAACAGAGCTCAGGAAAGGAGAAAGCTTGGCTTAACACACTGTGGATGTAACTGCTTGCAAAGATTTGAAGTGTGCAAAAACAAAGTCAAAGAATATCTTAAATAACTCTCAAGTAGAAAAAAAGGATGAAATCAAGCATAGGAAATTGTAGTTTGAATGCCAAAGAGGTGGGTTGGGTTTGGTGTTGGTTTTTTTTTTTTTTTTTTGAGGGATTTTTTGTTAGTAATGTGTGATGGAAGACATTCAAGAGAACATACTGGAAATACATTGAAAGGAGCAACGCTGAGCTGGCCACTCTGCATTAGGTCTGCCTTGCCACTGTCTCCCCCTCTCCCTTTTTTCTTTTTTTTAAACCTTTTTTTTTTTTTTCTTTAAAGGCTTGCACAATTTTTCTTTCTTCACTTTCAGCATTAGACAGATGCCAGAATAGCACTCGATATTAAGCAAAAGCCTCACACTGCTACCTTTGGAAATAAGCTTCAAAGCCCTAATTAAGCCAATACATCTTTAGCAATGTCTATAACCCTTACATAGGCACAGCAGTGAGAACCGTGCAATCATGAAATCCAAGCAGGGAAACAGATGGTCTTAAATAAAATAAAAACTTTGCCTCCAATTTGTTTTGCAACATTGTGTGAGGTTTCCAACTTGATTTAAAAAAAAAAAAAATAGGGAGGAGCAACACTGAAGAGACCTGTGCCTTTGAAGTCCAGTGTGTAACTTTGGTTTATAGACTGAAATGAAACAGCAAAGATACAAATTCAAAGGAGTCCGAGAACACGTTAGTCTATGCCACAGAATGGGATGCAGTTTAGTATAACTGGGAAAGCTCTCAGAGGACAGCAACGCGCTGATTTTCATTAGTGCATTTCATTTTCAGCAAGATGCAAGCAGCGGCAGTTATGAGAAGGGAGCACCATGGGCCTCTGCAGGGGGGGAGCACAGGCTCAGCTTGAAGCACACCAGCAGAGCCGGACATGTCAGCAGTCATGTTGCCTGAGGTCAGGACTGAAGCAAACTCCTACAGTTTGTCTAAGGAGCCCATGTTTGAACTGTCAAGGAATGCTTTGAATTCTAGACCCACTGAGCAAAACCACACCAGAACCGTACGGGAAGCTGAGCGTAACAACTGAGGTTTTCAGCAGAGCCGAGCACACAGAGCCACGTATGTGCAGAGGGATGCTTCATGGTGAGAGACACTTGGCAACCTGGAACAGCGTGGAGGTTATAGGGGAGAAGGAAAACATCAGAGAGAGCTCACAGGCACTGGTAAATTATCTAGCCCATGACAAGGCTTCCAAACAAGTTTCATCAGCACATCATTACTAAACTCCATTGATTTGGAAAAGAAAACAATTAGTGCCAAAGCCAACATCTGTGACATCTTTAAACATGACACTGCAAACCACAGGAGGGTAACTTAATAGTTGAGCATTTTGAAACACTGTAAGTTTTATTCAAGCACTACAGGAGAAGCCTTTCAAATTTGAGCATAAGTCATCCAGTGCACAGGCTGGTACTGTGATACGCACCCGGGCTGCTACTATCGGAGTTGTCACACTAACACACGTACCAACTCCGATGCCTCAAGAGGAAGCATGCTGTAAAACCCGCTAGTAATGACTGATTCGTTCAATGCATGAGAGAACTGGAATCTGCACACCAAGTGCAAATGAGACTGACAGTTAAGTGCATTTGTTCACCCTCAGTCTGTATAACAGTTGGTCTCCTCAATAACATGTAACTTCTGTCCAGCTTCACCTTCCCCACCCTAACCAACTCTCCCTGTCCAGTCAACAGTGACTTATCTTAGTTGCATCATCAAATCTGAAACTGATGGAACCTAGTATCAACTACCAACTGGCTCCATTAGGTGCTGTCAGCGCTTAAGCTATGGCAGCATCCAAGCAACTGGCTCTGAACAAGTCTAATGCTGCTTCTCAGAGGCCAAGCAGCTGTGCATTGCCTTCTTTCTGTCCATTTCTCTCCTTTTAAAAGAATCTGGGAAACCATCTGAGCTATGTCAAATTTAACTGCCTGGTTTCATAACCTGGATAGATGTTTTTCAAAGGCTAGAATAAAACCTAGGGAGCTCCACATGATCAGAACGGTGGTGATGCCAACAGCCAAAGTTAATGGGGTGAGGTGCATCCAAGAAAATATAAATCTCACTTTAAACAGTGCGGGCATACCTGCAGAGTATTTTTAGAGCTCTGAAAACACTACCGGGACATCAAAGAAGGACACAAAATAACCAAACCTAATATTTCACCTGGCAGGCCTGCTGAGGGGGGAGAGCAGGCTTGCATAATGTGCCATATAAGTCTGGTAACTGAGACCTAAAAGTAAAGTACTGTCCCCAAGATGTCCAGAAATAGCAAGCACTCCTTTGACATCTTTTGCAAGGAAGAAAGATAAATAAAAGGGGTCCAGGGACAGACATGAAAAGTGTTTGCTCTGCACATTTTCTCCTCACTTTGGGGAGTCATTCCTCTTCAAAAGAAAAAGAAAGAGATGCAGGGGAGCATGCCACAAGGCAGAGAGAAGCCTACCATTGAGATAACATATGGAAGTCTGTCTTCACAGTTAGTCATCCTAAATTTGTGGGTAGCTTGAAGCTTTTGCATGAAACAGTTATTGCCACTGAGGAGGAGGAAGGAAGAAGGAATCCATGGCAGGGAAGAAAGACGGTACACAGCTCCATGCGTTACTTTTATTGCTGCTCAAGAACATAAGTACCAGAACCAAGGTTATGGTTGTTGTATCAGAAGCCACAACAACCAGAGATAACAAGTTATAACATAGGATTACTAAAATCCTGGAGCAGCCTTTCAGCACAACAGGCCACAGGACTTGGACCTCAAATGACCAGAGAGCAGCTGCTGCAAGAGGTGGGAAGCTGCCCTGGCAGCTGTTCCAACCACCAAACAAGGACTGTAGCCTTACCCCAGGAAAAGTACAATTGGATATTGCATGCTACCAGGCGTATTTACCTTGGTGAGGGAATTTTCTTCACATGCTTCCTTCCTACTTTCAAATGAATATATTGTTAAGGAGGGAAGTTAGCTCACTACACAGCAGAAACTCACTCCAAAGCAAGGCAGTCAAACTTGTCAGTCCCAAGCCAGGTTATATGCATGGCTATGGGATGCAGTGGGCAGTTTGCAATGGTCCCCTGGAAGCTACAAGGTATAGTTTATACTACTTTAGATCACCTCTAGATTCAGGATGACAAAACTCATCTTGCACACGGGCCCATCTCTACCACATCTTAAGTAAAAGAAGTCGTCTTATCTGTGTGGGAGGAAAACCATGGTTTATTCCTCCAGCAAACAAGGACCCCCAGCTCCACAGCAGATGAGGATTTGACATGACCTGGGTTTCAGCTTGTATCCTGGCAAGGGGTGATGCACAGAGGCCACCTGCAGCAACTGCCTCTGGAGGCAGCAAGCTGTCTGCTCTATCATTCCTCCCACATTTGCCCCTTCACCCTTCCTCAGTCCATACACACAAAAGCAGCAGGTTACCTTGTGCAGGAGTTTCATCTGTGGGTCTGTGACCAGCCCAGCTTTTCCACATCCTTTCACAGCAGCTTGTAAGCCAATCGACAGCAGCCCTAAAATATTAGGGTGGATAAACTGGAGCTAGAGTTTTGAACAAGTGATATGAATGGTTTCGCACAAAGAAAGCAAACTTACAGCAGACAGTAATTACACATTTGGTGCTGAACCAAGCATTTGTCACCCTAACATCCAGCTAGTCCACCTTCTGCTGGGACTAGGAAACATCTCTCAATACTAAGAAACTTCCACAGTCTTTCCACAGTCAAGACAAGGTCACTTCCATGTAGTCCTTGTTTTAAGGACTTGGCTAACACTAAGCTACCCATTGATCTTGTCCTTTTTGACCATGTAGTGCAAAGGTCATCGACTTACTCGAATTATTTTTCGGTAGAAAGGTTCATAACAAAAACTTGCAAGTTCTGCCAAGAGTTTGCCAGTTCACCAATCTACACATTACTTGCTCAGCAGATGCTTGGCTGGGATTAGCCTGTGGTCTGCTTTCAGCCTGATTCCTGCAGCATTCACCATGCATTATTGCTATGATTCATCAAGGGATACTGTTTGTTTTCTTATTGACTTTATGCAGGACTTCTTCTGCTTACAAATGATCTATGAATATCCCGAGTTCTTCTCTGAATACTATCTATTAGTCTCTGCCAATTTAGTGGCTCATAAGCGTTCACAAGTAGATAAAAAACCTGAATGCTAAGTGGTGTTAAAAAAGTACAAGTGTATTATTCCTGTAGTCCGACCACATTGCTTCTTGAAAGACATTTGAAGTTCTCCCTTGCACAAATGCATTACTCAGACACATCATCAGTAACTTTAAAGCAAGGCTGGGGTAGCTTTTCCTGCTCAGTGTTTATTTCAAACACGATTGTTTTGGAATGCCAGGACACAAGTAAATTCTCATAGTTTCAGGGGGATTCTCGTATTATAACCCTACAGAGGGGCTATATGTTAAATACAGCCCATGAGCTGCAAGTTTTTCCACCTCAGGGATTAGGAAAACTATAGATAGGCCAGGAAATAATTATGATATATTTCTGTCAACCTGTACACTTTAGCTGATCTCAGAAGTTACACAAAACTCATCGTCTCCAATTAAAATATACACACACCAGCTATTCATAGAGACCTCAACTTTAGACAGACTGCTCCTCTTACACTGACCACAGATTACATCATCATAGATATCTCACCACAGGCTTGAATCCAAGCTAAAGAAAGCTTTTTTGCATCTTCCTAAAGGGTCAAGAGGCTGATGTTGGGAGTCAGAGCAAGCTTTCAAGACCATTTCTACCAAAAAAAAAAAAAAAGGCAAGTAATTTTATGAAGCAACTTTAAAGCTAAATGGAACTGGTAAAATATCAACTTTATTTGTCTCACTCCTTCTGTTCTTCCACTTAAAACAAAACTACTACTGACCCCCATTCATCAGCACAGAAATACACTCTTGACCTGATCTTGGGCAGTGAGTACAAGTACAGCACTGTGTAAACTACACAGTAAGGTATGGGATCTCAGAAAAGGATGACAGAATTTGCACAGAATTTAAGTTGAGTCCTCTTGGCTCATGTTTTCTTCATTCTCAACCGTGTGACCTCAGGACACAACACTTTTTTGTTTTGTTTTTAAAGGTAAAAAACCCAACGCTACAGCCATTTCATCTCTGGCATTTACACAAAGCTGTCATTTGCAGATAAACTACACCTGCACATACCAGGTTCAAAAACCTTTGCTTAAAATTCACTAAGTAGGCATTTCAACAGTGTAAGCTATCCGTTCCTATTTTGAAATAGTACGAAACTCATGGCTTGCAATGGCAGGGAGACTGAGACACCAGAACACCAAAGTAGATGGGTTCAGTTGCAGGTATTGTTTTTATTTTGCCAGAGAGACCCCACCACAAACACACCGAAAATAAGTTTTGCTTTTCAAGTGTGGCCTAGTGACAGCAATACAAAAATAATTTAGGACCAACCATGTAATTATGTGCATTTATTTCAACCTTCCATTACTGGAGATAACAAGATGAATTGTGAAATGTGAACTTTAACAATCCTGTAATTATACTCACTGAACCGTATGTTATTGAAAGAATTGTGCAAAACCCAGATGCAAAAGAATCAACGGGGTATGTAAATAGAAATGAAACAGTAAAATAATCAAGTGATGAAGAAGTAATGTGCAGCACTAAATAGCTTCTCGGCATCTCTTGCTACGATGTTTAACAAATACCTTGGGTTTTTTTCCTCAGTTTGTCACCCTTTCCAATACCATAAATTGTTCAGAAGTTATTGTTGCAAGAGGCCTGGCAGAAAATAACCCAACAGCTGCTGGTAACAATTGCCTGTAAGCAGAATTACGGGAATACTGTGGGATCTTCCGAGGACTCAGTTTACATAGATGAGAAAAACTTAAAGTTATTAGAATTGATGAGAATTAGCACAAGCTCTTATCAGAATGCAGGAACCAGGCTGAGCCTGTGAGAAGCGACCATCGCCTGACTCCCAGCAGCTGAGCTGCAGCGCTCCTACAAACTCAGGAGTCAGCCCACCCCTGAGGTAGACTGGCTGTAGAAGCCAGACTACAGACACCAATGGCAGAAGACGCAGAAGACTACTGTCCAGAGGCAAGTTACCTGGCATTGAAGTTTCCATTCATACACAGCACAGCCACCTATTTTACAAAGATTAACTCATAACTCATTTTCTTTATGATGAGTAGAGGCGAGGAGGAAAGGACAGGTTGTTCTCCTCTTCTCCCTCAGAACATCTATTTTGTGCCACATGAATATCTGTGTTTCAAGCAGTCTGAAGCTACTTTTGTCTGCAGAAGACGAGGAAACATTCAACCTGGATTTTAACACTCCTGATGCATCTTACCCTCCTGTGAGTGGCCTCTACTCCATTTAACCTATTATTTGACTTTTGGTTTTGATGGCACAGAGGCGAATGAACTCTTTAATATCAAGTTCATCTCCCTCTTCTTCATATTACACCTACCTCAAGGAAGGAAAACAAGAAACTGAGCTAACATCTAACAGTGCAGCAAGAACCCTGTCCTAGCATTCAAAATGCAAACTCATTTCAGTATTCAGCTATTTAGTCAATTTACAGCAGATCAGCAAGGCGAATAGTCGCTTAGGGGGTGGGATAGGCAAGGCTAGAAATACATCATCATAGCCTTCCTACTCCAGGAAGCAAGAACACAATGCCATCCTCTCTAAACATTTGGGAGGAGAGTTAAAAAAAAGAAACTAAATAAGGAAATCCATGCTAGCCTAGACACCAGTCAGTGCCAGCAGCCCAGCATTAATTCCAGAGCCTACTTTGCAGGTTAGCCCTCACAGCTTGCAGTACCCAGAGTCCCTAGGAAAGCCCTGTTTTCCACAGCTCTCCGCACCTAAAATGCTCTGCCTGTAGCAGCTCATGATATCAAGCTACCATACAACACCCACTTTCTTATCCTTGCCCCCTGAGGAGAGGGACATTTTATTTCGTCATTCCCCTCCTAATCTTACAACTGGCCAGGCTTAGCTTAATAGTCTTTTTAGCATTCAGAGCCCTTTTTACTAGGACCATCCTTAATCAAGGTTTTAGTTCAATACTATAGCCCAAAGATGAAACAACAAGGCAGCCCAACCTCAGATCTTCCAGATCTCAGAAGCCACTAGTCACCACCATCATTTCTCCTCTTCTAAAAGCAGAAAAATCCAAAGGGCCTTCTCTGCTTACATTTCCTGCCTATAACAACTAAGGTTTCTTACCACTCAGCAATATCCCAAGTATCTTTCCAGCTTCACAGCCTGTACCTTCACCCTGCTAAACAGGTTTATGGTTTTCCCATCTGCCCAGGCTGCCCTCTTCTACAGCATCCAGATTCAGCTGGCCACCAAGTCCCAGCTGGAGGAAATAATGAACCTGCTCTTTAGCCTCTAACAGGCTGCAGCTGTGATGTTTTCCTCCCAAATACTGAACAACTTCAAGGCATTTGCTGAGTGGGGCCAGAAAGTTAATATAAACAAAGGACATTAAAAGTTATATGTGCTGCATTTTGTATCATTATTGCTTGGTCGGTTTTGTTGGGATATATCACTTATTTTCTTGCAGGCAGTCACACAGTTCTACACATGATGGATCATTACAGTGTACCATCACGACTCTTTCCAAGTAAGCAGAGAACAGCATTGAGGACTCCTTTGCAATTTATTTCACCAGGTTTTGGCAAGACTTAAGGAAGCATTTCATTCTACATGTTTTAAGTGTTTTTTTAAAACTACAAATGTGTCCTTATTTGTCAGGTCTCAAAACTTTTGTTGATATTAAAAATACACAACCATGAACGAGATCCATGCCCAGGAGATCTCTGTCAAAACAAAATTCCAGTGAAAAACAGCAGTAATTTTTATTTGCCCTCCTCCCGCATTTCCCACCAGTCAATTACTCATCATGTGTTGATTCAGCAGCATCTAATGAAAACATCCTCTGTGCCCCCACCTAAGAATGTTCTGTGTAGAGGTTAAAGACCACCGATTGTCCTTTTTTTCCTGCCCATGGCACCTTTATGCTGATTTATTCCAACTGCCACTGAAGGAGGAATCTTGACTCCACGTGAGTTGACAGACACTAAATTCCTTCCGCCTCCCATTAAAAGGTTTCAACACATCTGTCTGATTACAATACCATTAATGTTTGCAGAAGAGAAACTCAGACCTGAGTAATTAAATGGAAAAGAAAATAAGGAGCCCAACTCCAACTCCTCTCCCCAGGTAGTTTGACGTATACAATGTTATACTCTGCTTGTAAACAGAGGGCAAACTGAACTCCTTAGACCTTTCCCCAGATTCAGTGAAACTAAAGGATAAATGCAAACTCTCTGTGTAAGACTAAAAGATCAGAAACACAACTTCACTGCAACAGCCTGACTCTAAAATGCTGTCTATAAATAGTAACTAATTCACAGACCTGCTTCTGCCTTTAATCCTGGAGCAAATGCAGTATCGGGTACCTCTTTTATATACTTTAATACATACTTTATCTAGAGTTGGTGCAGTAAGATGCCATTTCTGGTATTTTCTTTCCCCAGACAGGAAGGGACTTGATTTTCCACAACATCAAAGAGGCCAGAGCTGACCCTTTAATAACAAAGAGACTGAAAGTAGATGCATTAAGTGAACAGCATGGGAAGAGGCCCTCTCCACGTGAGAGAGGCCTTCCTAAACCTTCTCCCACCTGCTTAAGCATGCAATTTTTACTTCCCCAGGCACTCAGCTAACACAGAAACAATAATCCCTTCCCAGACTTCTTCAGCCAAGGTTGACCAGTATCCCACTTCCTGGTGCCCCCATGTTATTTTACATGGAGGTAGCATCAATAGTCCCATCCACAAGAGACTTGCTTCCCTTCTGCTCAATTTGCTCAGCAGTAAAGTAGGATGCAAACAATTTCGGAGTTTAATCTAGGAAATGTGAAGTTATGATCAAATGAATCCTAAAGGATACACTTAAGCAATAGAGTAAAGTCAAAGGAAGTAGATGAGGAAAGATCAAACAACCATGATGTACATTAAGAAGCCAAGGTATTTCTAGTGGATTCAGTCATTATCATTCTAGTCATTACCAAGTTCCAAGGAGAATTTCCAAGTGCTCAAAAATTTAAGATTGGTACCAAAAAACTGCATATGCTTCCTGACATCTTTTATGCCTCTCTTTTGATCACAATAGCAGCAGACTCCTTGTATAAATTGCACTTTGTTAATAATTCTAGTAGCAAATACGATTTAATACATTATTTGTACTGTGCAGTAGGAGCACAACAGACATACGAACTACTGCATAGCCAGGTGCCTGCAAGCTAATTAACACCTTCATTGTTGGACTAAGTTATGATGAGTTGCAAAGTACATATCTAAGAAGGAAGAAAAAGGGAAGAAAACACACCTACACGTGGCAGGAGAAAAGAAAAAGATTAGATAAGGGTGCGGGGAATAGCACAGCAAGCATTTTACAAATCTCTGCTAAAATCATTGCTTAGTTGGCTGGGTGAGAGCAGGTTAAGAGAAAGGGAAAACCTGTTTCTGAGCTCTTGTTTACTTCAGCAGATAAACAAGTTTGGATTAAAGGGGAAAAAAAATTGAGATGTCAGCATACTTCAAAAGCAGAACATTTTACTCAGTACACTTTCCATTAGCTCAATTGCTTCTAGCTGTCTCTCTCTCTCTTGCTCTCTCTAATATTTTCCTCACTGATTTAGCTTACAATGGTGTCAATGACAAAATTGAAGTTACTGATAAAAGCATCATGGAATCAGTCTAATCCATACAGCATAGACACGCTCTTCCCTAATTACACCAAGTATTACTGTTGGGTAATTTTCTGCACAAAAACCCATAAAAATAAAAAAGACAGGCTTAATATATTTTTTTCCCTTCTCCCTCCCTACCTCTTCTTTCTAATCTGTCCTTATGTGGCAGAAGGAAAAACAAACTACAGAAATTAATTCGGGTGGTCTGGACACCAGAGAGGAGAAAACAGACATAGGTTAAATTTTGTATCTATAAAGAAAATCGGAGGCCAGATTCTTTTTTGATCTAAAAAGCCATTGAAGTGGGTAAAGTAAATAGGCCTAGATCATCAAAGAATCTAAACGTGATCTTTAAGATTACGATGGCTGGCAGCTGTTCATCTTCATCTTCCTCTCTGGTTTTACCAACCCTCCTTTTTTCCATATACCCTTTTGTTTGCTATCATCTATCAGGAACCAACACTGGGGAGACATGATAATAATATTCAAGTACCTAAAGGCTGCTGCAAAGAAGGGAATAAGCCACTCTCCTCATCCAGGGTGGATAAGGCAAAAAATAACAGACTTAAGCTGCAGCAAAGGAGATCTAAGTTAGATATAGGGAAAGCCTTTCCATTACTTGAAATACCGGAGCCCTGGCACAGACTGCCTGGGGAGGCTGTTGAGTGTCTGTCACTGGAAGTCTCTACAAACAGCCTAGATCACCATCCATCCAGAATGACACAGGTATAGTTTATCCTGCCTTGAGGCAAGACAGATGAGAAGATTTCTTAAGGCTGCTTCTTATCCCGAAATTTTGTGATCTCACAAGTTAAAAAAGGTCTGGATTGGGTCTGGTAGGTACTTGGAAGACAGGTCATCTGAGAAATTAGCTGTGGAGTGATTTCTGGGAGTTTTCAACCCTCTAATCAACAATTAGTCAATGTTCCCACTAGGCACTGGACTACAGAAGAGTCAATGACTCAGTTAGAAAGGACTTTTCTCTTTTTATACTATTCCTTCACTGATGGCACAGTGCTGCTGGAATTGTCCCCTTTTGAATGAGACATAAAACAAAAATTCTGACAACTTTAGTTTGTTTAGGTTGTTTCCTAGCGCCCAACTCTAAGTTGAAGTCTTAACTACATCCCAGATTTTAGACTGTCTGTGGTTTATCATCTTAGTAAGTCCTTAGATCCCAATTAGTTAGAGTGGGTGTTTCAAGAGGCATATTGGACAGAGATCTTAAGCTAAATGGTGCTTTGAAGTGGCCAGGAAATGCAGTTGATCAGCAGTGCATGCTAAGGGTGCAAACCCAGCTCCAGCAAAAACAGGTAGCTTGATAACATCACATGTAAGTGAAAATAAGGCAGACACAAATCCATTAGGCAGAGAGAAGATGGAGAGAGACACATGGCTGCATTTGTTCATTTGGTTTTGTCACAGTTGCCAGACTTGAGTTTTAAAGTCATATAAAGCATAACCCTGGAAACTTTACCCAACCAGCTAAATTTTGCATGCAGTAACTACTGATCAAAAAGCCCTAATGAAAGCCGAACAAGACAAAATAACACAGAGTTTTTAAGAACGGGAAATAGCTTTGCCTGCTTGGAGGCTATCCGTTTCAACTGCAGTAAGAACACTCCAATTACATCTTGAAGCACCTCCTGGAGCAGCAAAAGGAGGAGATCTCACCTCAGTGTGATCTTTCCTATCTACCTGGGTACACTCACTTCATTTCTATAAGCAACCCTGCCAGACAATGAAACAACAAAAATTCTTCTCTTCAGGTTTGTAAAGCAGATCATCCTAAACACCACAGAATCAAAGTACCCCAATACAAGCAGATTAAAGGCACCATAGACAAGAAGTTCTACAGAAAAATCTCTAGAAACAGTTGAAAAAACACATTTTAAGAGTCCGGTATAGTCCTTTCTTCACTTATTGTCATAGGGCACAACCTGATTTTGCATAGTCAGATGTGTACGAAGTATTCTAGAGATTATATGTCACAGCTTTTGCTGAGTTCTAGCTAAAAGACATCCAGCAAGAGAGAAAATAAGAGCTTCCTGTGGTCCTCAGCCACCTTCATTAAACACAAGTGCAGCTGCTCAGCAGGCATGGCTAACCAGAATATTACTGAGCACTTTGGCTCTAACACCAACAGTTGTGACTACAGGACCGAAGCTGCGCTCTTGAGCTGTACTGCCGATAAACATATATACAATATTGTTCATATCAAGCACTCTAGAATGCTAGGCACCACATGAAAAGCAAAATAAAAGCCGTCATTGGGTAGGAGTCTTCTCCTGCTTAGACCAGTGCTGTGGAAGATTACCTCCACTGCCTGCATGGAAGTTAGACAGATGAAAAATCTGTGTGAGAAGGGAGTCAGAGGCAGTCCTGCATCAGAGGACTTCAGCAGATGGACTGTTATCAGAGAGTGCGGCTCACTCAGTGTCTCACTGAGATCAAGCTTTCCAGAAAGCTCGGACAATATTAACAACGCTGCAAGCTATTACTGCAGGATAGGGTCACTGGCAAGATCCATATGACTCCAGGAGCACATGACATCACGAAGAGCAAGGCAGGGAGAGAGTTGGAATAAACATCACAAATATATGGTGTTTTTCCACTCACATTTACAAAAACTGCATAGCTGGCACATGAGAGAAGGAAGCAATCACTGAAGAGGAGGAAAGAATGAAGTCAGACAGGAGGAGAGTGCCCAACACAACCCTACAGGGACTGGAGCAAATGTAAGGCACTAAGTGGAGACACTAGAGAAACGAAAGGTGGAAATTTTATATTGCTTTTGATTTACAGAAGATGACACACCATTAAATTCTTTCAAGTATTTTTTCCAAAGCAGCAAAAAAATAGCAGCGTGCAGATATTTTGCTTCCAGCAGCAAAGAAGCTGTAGTGCCTAGGCCTGAACAGGAACATTACTGGGTATCCATTATTGGTTATGTCTTTACTGGTGCATTCATCAAGCTGCAGACCTATGCATCTCTCACTATAAATCACACTGGGTATACAGAGTACCTCATTCCTATTTATACTAAGGCCACGTTACTCATTCAATGTAAAGGATCCTTAAACAGGTATTTTTTCAGGTACTTTTGTATTGCCTCTGTACTTCTTTTACACCACAATCACTTTGTAAAAATGCCTTGGAATAAATGCGAATCATGTTTCTAGGTTCTAATCAATTATTGTTCTATATTTTTTACTGTGGATGTTATTTCATTACTGCCCTGTTTTCCAGTGAAGCCTATTGCCAATGACTGCAGTGAAAGCATTACGTTAATTTTATTTTCACCCTGGACTCATCAGAAGCCTATTTCACTGACAACATAAGCAAAATTCAAAATTCTAGCCATAGCAACTTCCCCTCCCCTTGTTTACAGAACATAACTACAAGATGTATCTATATAAGGTGCCCATACAGTCATGATGGGTATAATAGCTAAATCCAGATGTATGTACTATACACAGGATAGCAATATACCAATTAACTAGAATTAGATGAATAAATTGCCAGGCTCTGCAAATAAAATCTACCAGTTAGAATACAAACTGCACAGCTATTTGCATCTACTTGTAGCATGCTCTCAGGAAAGTACTAATCACCTCTTCAAATCCTTACATTTCATCAGAAAACATCATAAATTACCCTTCTTGTACCTCATATGTGGGAACACTTCTTTCAATACACTATGATTATACCAAATATGGATCAAAAATCTATAGTTCCAGAATATCTACTCTGTGGCCCCACTGATGATAATATAGTGCAGAATTTAGTAGATTGAACACCACTTTCAGGACACAGAGATACCACATACAGCCATAAACTTGGAGCACAAGATGCAACTCCACACTTTCTCATTTAAATTTCTCCCATTTCCACAACCCCCCTGAACAATTTCATCCTGCAGTGAATATTTCCAAATGTACCTTTCCAAACTGTCTAAAGTATGAAGTATATTTTTGCTCAGCTGGTCCAAAATTATGGAGAAGAGGATATGAAAACAGAAGAGAAAGAAAAAGGAAAAAATAAATGAGCATGCATGAGAAGAAAAGAGAAAATGTCAAAGATGGTGTGAGAAGAGTGAAAAATGGATGGAGGAAAGAAGAAAACATGTCAAAGCAAGTCTGCAAGAAAAAAAAATTAAGAGGGGGAAGGAGAAAAGATAATACATGTTTACTACAAGATGATATATAAGACAAGACATATGATCCCCATTAGAATCCCCCATTCTGACCGTTGACAATTCACTACAATACAGCACCTCAAGTATCCATTATTCTTTTCAATCTACTATAGAGTAGATGTTGAGATGAGAGATGCTGAAATATGGTATCAACATTTCCCTACAGCCACAGAGTCCACTATCAGCACAGATAAACCTGTGCCAGGATACCTTCCTTATCAGAATATGGGCAACAAACATTTTAAAATCATGTTAGATTGAAAATATCATTCTTGTTGCAGCTCGCTTACAGCGATCATAAGAGCAGAACAAACATTTGTCGGAATCAAAACACTTTCTTTTCCTCTTAATAGTTGGATCCTAACTATGTTCTGGGAATCAGTGTTAAAAGGATGATCTCTCCTTGCTGACCTACGCCTGCTAAGATGCTGAGCTACAGGTTTAAACACCAGCACTCTGGTCCAATCTTATCCCTTTTTATACTCTAGGAATAGAGAGACAGGTTTGTGCAAATTTTGGTAATCAAGCCTTCTGAGGCCTGCAAATTGCATCTAATGAGAAGTGCCTTGTTGTTTGCTCCTAGGAGAATAAAAACCTGCTGTTGACAGCAAGAGATCTAATCTATGGCCAACATTTCCACACTGAAGGAAACATGGTTAATTACAGAGTTTTATTTGTTTGTGAAAAATTCTAGGGGAGCAATAAAAGGAAAATTAAGGATCATTAGCAAAAAAACTTCTTGATAGTGAGCTCTATCTGGCTATGAAATTGTCTCTCAGAGGAAAATGCTAGATGCCTTAGTCTATTGGTCATTTTAACTGGAATGGATAAAAATCCTGTAGAAAGTGATGGGACTCAACACAATTCACTGAGAGCCCCAGAAATTCCTCTTAAAGTCTCCTGAAGAACTACAGCCTTCAAAGTAGGGTTCTACCAACGGTCTTAAAACCCCTAGAGAAAGATTATAATTCTTAATTCACAATAAACAATACACAGGACTTTTCCATATGGGAAGTACCATGTGAAATCATCATTCACACCACACGTACTCACACACCACACCTGACATAGCTTATTAGATCCTTCTTACACGCTAATATTTGTGGGGTCTTCCATTTTTATATTTCAGATTCATTATCTGAAATACCATTTATTGAGTTATACCAGTGCTGAATAGTTATGAATTTGGGATAATTTTGAGAAATATCAGTATAGTTTTCTGTAGATGATCACTTTGATTTGCTAGTGAATTCCATGCTCTGTAGTTAACAATATGATAACAATTATCTTTATTTCTTGTACTATATTTTTTATTAAATGGCTTTAGTTCTTTGTTAGTTCCTCAATTTTTTTTTTCTCCCATGGTTCATGTAAGTAGTCCACTAGGAACGAGGATATCTTTATTATCAACTTACTGTTTGTTCCCTGGGGCAAGTCCCATTATTTCCATCAGCTGTGCTTTCACCTACTTGCACAATGCTGGCTGACATATTTCAAAGAAAACTGATAGGTTTATTTACTATAAGGCTGTCAGAAGGGTTAGAGGTACAACAAAATTCAGGAACTGAATTGCAAATTAGAACCTCTGGCTAGGTCCTCATTCCTCATAAGCTTCATTTTAATAAATTAAATTTATTCCCATTCTAAACAGGAATATACTCCACTCTAAATACCACATCACTGGGTGTGTTAAAAAAGCAGAGCAACAGATACAGACAGAATGATGTTGTGGGCAGGATTTCTTCAAGTACCACTCCTTATAAAGTGGAGAATTCCTCTTTCTATACATGCAAACCTCAAGGGACTGTGCATAGCAAGGGCATCTCAGAGACTGTATTGCTTCTTGATACAACTTCTTAGCATGACCCTCCTACTCCTTCTTGTACCTTCAAATACACAAGGCAATGTTAGAGGTGGGAAACTAGTGTAAATTATTATTGGCCAAATAAGCCTTAATTTTGCATGAAGACTTTCTGATTTATAATCCAATCTTTTCACAACTCAAAATCCCATTTCCCTATTATCCTCTCCAGTAATTCCTGGGAGAAATAGCAGACCGTACCATCTTACTACAATTCTTCTGCCTATCTATCTTTTAACCATCTCATGCTTTTCTGGTTATGAAAATCAGGACACTGTCATCACAGCATGACTTGCTAGACACTAGCTGCTGGCAGCTTTGATGAGTGATGATTTAAAATTTGGGAGTGATGAATGGTCAGCATATGAGACGTAAGTACCCTTTTTGACCTGTCTCTTGAGAGATACTTTCCTGCTCTCATCAGTTGTAGAATCACACTTTATACTGTTATTTCAATTATAATAATTAGTGCTTAATCAATGTTGTCATAAGCGGCCAAGCAAGTATCACAGAGTATACTGAAGTTCATTGGATGATAGGTTTTAATAGCCATGGCTCATAATCACAATAAAATATTTTCCCCTGATGTATTGTGACTAAGAGTGGTATTTCCTCACATTGCTTATTCATCACATGTGAACTCTCTGTAAACCATTTACCTTTTATTAGAAATGGGGCTAGGTAAAATCCTAAAAAGAACACGCAAAGGCTCAGAAGACACAAGTGTTTTGTGCTCAGCAGGCAGTCAGCTGTACAGCCTTGCACAGAAACACGTACAGCCTCGCCTCTCCTTTGATTTGAAACAAGATGTCAGTTTACAAAATCCTAGTGATTCTAAATAGAATATTAGATACTGTCTGTGATTCCTGTAAGGGTGGGACAACTTTCAGAGTCTGATGAAATGGTTGCGTACACTGCTCTCTTACTAGTCAGTCCCTTTTACGCTCTGCAAGAATAACAACTGTTCTGGTTTCCCTGAAGGTGACTTCCACCCACAAGGGGAATGCCAAGATACTTAACGTCTATATACTCCAGCTTAGTAAGATTAGAATTTAAAAAGTGCATGCAATAGAATAACTGTGCCAGTGTCGCATGTGGGCAAAATACTCTGTAAATGAATGGAGGCACTTGGCATTTTCACTTACGGAAATAGATGAAAATATTACACAAGTTGCTCCACATGATTCTGCCACTGAGGCCAATGTTATTATAAAAGAGTTATTCCTTTAAAATATGCAGTTATTTAACTTTAGGTAACAAACCAAGGCACCACATTAAATGTACACTAGAAATCTATGGAATGCTTGTTTTTGTTTTTTTTAAATCTTTTCAGTTCCTTCCCCTCACCATCTCAAATAGTAAGTAGTGATTTCTTATTTCCTATGGGGACTTGGAGAAATGCCATTTCATTTCCCTACATTCCTTCTATTTTTCTAGGATGATTTACAATTGAGAGAATATTTTTTACATGAGAGCCCAAGTACTATCATCTGATTGGGAAAAAAGAAGGGCTTAGTCCACACATGGAAACAGAGAAGATTCAAATCCTAGACTAGTCAATTTCTTCTGTAAAAATAAGTACAGCTTCCGTAACACTACATGCACTAGTAAAAAGTGAAGGCTGGCATTCCCAAAAGTCCAAGTATTCTAGGAAACCTCTAAGGCTTTCAAATCCTTGCACCATCATCTTAGAAGAACTGAGAGAGAACAGAGTTGGTGAAGCTCTAAGAAACTCTCCCTCCTTTTCATTTAATGTAGGGAAAAGCCTACGATAGTGTGCTGACAAGGGAAAAGGGGAAAAAAACCTACCATGGTCCAGTTCAATCTCTGCTATGGCATAATCCGAAGTCTTCTGAAATCCAAAGGCCTAGAATGAGGGAAGTGGGATGTGGATAAGCCTTTCTAAACTGCATGGTGGAACCTGCAGCAGACTCTGCCATGACAGACTGTAGTTTGCACGTATTGATATGTGAGCTGAGGTCTCTATCAGTGCCCATCAGGTGTGCACAGAAGTGTGCTTCAGGTACACCTTTGAGCAGCAGAGGGTAATCACCGGTGCTTGAAATTGGCTGTCTTTTACTGATAACCTGTACATTGAACATACTAGTGCTTTCTGCACAGGGAAAATTATCCTAGGAGGTGCCATATGCACCTCAGAAAGAAACAAAAGAACTGGAGAAGGCACAGAAAAGGGCAAAATGAGGAAGGTTTATGTGCAAAGAGAAATTAAACTGATGAAGATTCTTCAACTTCAGAGACACAATTAGGAAGATTTACAAGAGAAATACACAATACCATGAAAGGCACAGAGAAGATGAATAGGGAAGAATTAGTCACTATTTCCCAACAAGGAAGAGACACCATATAAGCAAGCCAAAGCTTTATGAAAAATAAAAGGAAAGGCTTTTTCCACATAATTTATAATTACAGTTGTGATACCCATTTTGCAGGATACCACAAGTATAAATGGACTGAAAAAGTCATTAGACCAATTCACAGAAGAAAATTCCGCTGACAATTTAAACTCAAAGATGTAAATAAAACCTCTGACCTTGGAAGATTTTCTGGGTCACGGGAATGTATTTCAGGAAAAGGATATATTTCTGCACTGGTTTTATACTTTTTCTTCTTATTACAATATTTTAATTTTTATTTTGACATCTGACCGTGACTGGATATGATCAGGAACATCCAGTTGTGTGTTAGAATTAATTAACACTGACAAAGACTCTTCTTTAGCTGATGAAGCAGATGAACATGCTTTTTGGAGCAGAAGCTCTTCCATTGTAACCTTAACGCTACTGTGGACTTTCAAGTGACCATCGTGTGGCATATACTTTAGTATAACGCAGAATCCGAAGTACTTAGAGAACCACAGTTATGGAAAGTATACCTTAAAATACAATAAAAATCCCATTATGTCAATGTCACACCACATCAGAATTCTGACTTTGTTCTGCACTTGTGGATTGACACAGTTACACTCACTGTAGTTTTAAGAGTACATAAGAGTTAACAATAAAGGACTACAGTGTGCCATAGTATAACAGAACGCATTTTTTATGCAAGGCCCTTGCTATAATGCTGACAGCTTATTATTAATATAAAAGCAAAGTCATGTTCATAAAAAGCTAAAAAGAAAATAGATTTGTGGCACAAAGCAGAAATGCCCTGGTTGTGGTCTGTAGAGCACAAAGGGTATGTAAGACACTTTTTGGCTGTCTGGGAAGAACAGTTTCATCACAAAGTTCTCCCTCTGTCTCCTTATTTCCAATGACAGAATTGCACTAAAAAGAATGATACAAATGTACACATTCCTAATCCCACTTTTCCTTGCAAGCCACTGATATCGCTGTCGCCAGGATGTTGTGGGCTGAAGAGATGTCCCAAAAGATAATGTATCTTTAAAATGTTTTGGAATCCCTGTCATAAATAATGTATATAACAGCATGTGAAATAACATGACTAAAACCTAAAAGGCATAGTTCAGGCGTTATCAGCTCAGCTGGATTCAAAATTAAACCTTTAGACCTAAATAACTCAAACTGAGCTCCAGATCTGAACATAACTTCCTATGCACAATTCAAACACGTTAATTAATTTTTAACATAGGCGCTTTCACTGCTGTGTGAAAATGACTATCCAGTACAAGGTTCATCCATCCCCAAACACCCTAAAGAATATGGCTTATGTCATCTTCTAAGTACCGTCCCAATGATCACACCTTTTGAACACTGCTGCTATGCAACTCCCATATCCAGTGTTGCTTTTGTACACCTAGATAAATAATGAGTAGCTTCGGCATAAACAAACAATTTGGATTAATAAATTTTTAGGTAACTACTTACACATATAATTACTGTACATTTGGTAAAGTTAAGTTTCATCCCACCCATTCAATGTGGACAACTCAGGTATGTAAAGCAAATCACATTTGTACAACTCCATATGCCACTAAAAGCGCCTTTCAGGTTCATTACCTTACCCAGGAGCTCAAGTCATTAATCCAACTCTGAGGCAAAATACCACACTTTGTTAGTACAAAACCAGGCATCATGAAGTTCTACTCAAAGATATACAGATAGTTAACAATCAGTAGGTCAAAAAAATTGGGATTTAATTGTGTTCCCTTTCATTAGTGTCATTCAATCATCCAATATGCAGCTATCAGGGGCTGCTGAATGCAGTGAAGTTTGGCAGGGGCCTGTGTGCTCAGGACCTAACACTGCGTAATGGCCATATTGATAACGTCTCAGGCCAGCAATCGTTGCCCGTAACTCACAGACACCAGCATTCTTTCTCTCTGTTCCACAGTTTGTACAACTGCCTGCTTCTAAGAGTTGTTTACCGGAATGGTCAGCTACTTTTTCCAGGTGGGGATTAGCTGTGTTTATAACACCCTTCAAAATATTCAGTTGCAGGAACTGCAGAGATTGCAGAGGGGTTTATTAAATGCAAAGAGAACAGAGAATTCAGAGTCTCTTACAACCTATTAAAAGAGCGGTTCCATGCATAAGCAAATAAATAATAATGCATTCACATAAATACAATGGATTTCTTTTCTCCATCTACGGTTCTTTCCCTCCTGCAATTACTTCTGAGTGAAGT
Organism: Burhinus oedicnemus; assembly: GCA_008921705.1. Classification (NCBI taxonomy): domain Eukaryota; kingdom Metazoa; phylum Chordata; class Aves; order Charadriiformes; family Burhinidae; genus Burhinus; species Burhinus oedicnemus. The sequence goes on from VFFE01007246.1 coordinate 1,753,256, forward strand.
GAAATTGTAAATAGCTTTACCCACTAAATGATCTTGAGAAAATTATTTCAGAAGTGCCACAGTGCAGCTTGGGGGATTTTCCCAATCATTCAGCGCTTAGATGATTAGCTCGGGGCAAATTTTTGCAACTATGCTCACCAGGGCAAAAACACATTGTGAGGAATGATGAAAGCAGAACGTAAGTCACATTTGATTTTCAGCAGCAAAAGGCATGGGTCTAGGACTGCAGAGATGCTGAAGGCCACAACAGAAGTGCTTACAGGAGCCGGGGTTGTGAACTGGAACAGTCAAAGCTGCAGTTGTCCATAATGGACTAGCTAATATACAAACTTCAGCTCAGGGTAAAGATGCCAGGCCTGGACTTCGTGGAAGCCAAGGACAGCAGTGAGCACTGCATGTCAGAAATAAAGCACACTGGAAATACTGCCAAGCAAAACCAGGCTGGGACAGCACGGATGAGCGAACAGCCCAGGCAGAGCCGCACAGTACCCCTGCACGGTGCCTGGATCTAGCCAGCAATGCTCAACCTTTCCACTCACAAAAGGACAACAGCAAATCCATCAGTTTTACAGCTTCTTCAGAGAGCCTCAAGGCCATTTATCTTTCCAACTAAAGCATCGAGGAAATGGAGTTATTAGCTACCTAGTTTGAATTAGTTCCTTCCAGAAAATGGTAGAGAGTGCAGAAAAGCCTTTGAAACACCTGTATGAAACACACTCCTGTGGCTAAACTAATCTTCCATTCCATTACCAATGGTCCTCCATGGAAACGCAACAGTGAAACTGTTCTGGCAGGAGAGATGTGCTCCCTTGTTCAGAAGGTGATTCTTTTACCCAGTAGATTTCAATCAGATCTACCAGTTCCCCCACTTTCTGTGAGAAGCTTACACCTCAAAAGAACTCAGAAGCCACATAACATCTGCTACGTAGTCAATATCTTGATTTTTTTTCATAACAAAGGGAATAATTTGCACAATGCATCGCTTTGAAGAAAAGTCATCATAAGCCATTTCACAGAAGGCAACATATGTTATTATTTATAATGCATTTCATTAAGATTTCACTTTAGTTTTTCTTTCGACCAAGAAGTAGTTTTGATTTTCATAAGGTCCCAATCATTCCAGTCTGCAAAGTACAACAATCTCCACTTAGAAAATCAAACAGGTGCTTCCACACAAGGCATACAAGCTGTGAAATATATTGAAAATCACCCACAAGCACAATAAAGCGTTTCTGAAAATCTGTAAATGTTATATGCCAAAGTTCATGATCTGCAGCTGGAATGAAAGACCAGAGTGCTTGCGAGTGGGATGAATGACCTCTGGCCACTTCAGCAACAGCTTTCAGTTCTCAAGAATTTTCTCTTTCTACACTTGTATGTATGTCAGCAATGATGCCTCTATATCATATATACACTACAGTATCGCAAGATAAGTTTCAGGATAGATTATTCGGAAAGAGTACACACAACTTGGGGTCCATCAAGCTCCACCTTGCCTGAGAACAGGGTGTGAACATCCAGGGAAGAGGCAGAGACTAAGTGTGTCTGAGGAAAGAGTTTAACCTTGATTCTCATCATCTTCGGAGTTATTCAGCTTCACTCTGTTAACAGGAAAGGGTGACTGGATGGCTCCCCAAGGTGCTGTTAGGAATGAGTGGTGCCATTCTGCTCACTACTTCTCTCCTTCATATACACGCAATACAGTCATACTGCAGTATGGTCTGTGCCCATTAGCTGATTTATCCAATGTACACAAATAGTTTGTTTAGGAAGCTCAGTCACTGAGTTAAATCATCACCAATTAAAAATAATTGCCCACTGGAAAAAAACAGCCACTGATGCAAAAGAGGTGTTGGTCTTGTTCCTTTAACTGGATGTGGTCACAAGGCAATACCTTACTACATACAACCCACACTGCATATCTCAGCGACTGCTTGAAGGAGATTGTTCGTTGTAGGCAAGGTTTACCCTAGCAGAGTTGCTGCAGCAAGCCTCTCAGATCAACTTTGGCTTGTTCTAACTCAAGGGACCAGAAAGAGTGTGTTCCAGTGGGCACCTGATTCCTGCAAGTTCTCTGTGACTGAAGAATTAACCAAGTCTATGTATAGCCCTAAGTATCATGATGGGAAGCAATAAATATAAGAAAGCCATAAGTAGCCTTTTGCAACTCCTACTTTGATAGAAGAATTAGCAAGTGGTAAGATTCACTAGGCAGACAGAGCGTTTCTGTGAGAAACAGATAGTATAAATGCATGTGTTAAAATGGATTTTAAATGTATGTCGGCCTGAGGGAAACAGCTTTGGTCACATCTTTGTAAACAACTATTCACTCTCTCCCTGTCTCTTGAAGTAGATGTTCATTGAACTGTGAGGGGGAAAAATACCTAAGTCTAGGATGTGTTAAAGATCTGCAGCCTCATCAAAGGTTCAGGTACATCTTTTGTCACTATGATAGGTACAGCTCATCTCAGCTTACAGTAAATTAAAGCTGATCCCAGCAGCTGAGACCACACTATGCCAAAGAACTAGGTGTGCAACAGAGCAGAAGATACAATTGGAATAGCCATCATCAACAACATTTCAGCAGCTAACAAATGATTCCTCTGATCTCCATCCTCATTGCTATTTTATTCCAAAGCATCGTCGGTTGAGGAATATCATTAGATGTCCCGTTGGCCTTGATATTTCATACTCAAAACTGAACTTCAATTTTTGATCCATGAACATGTTGTAGTGAGAGGGACAAAGCCACCATAGAGCTATGAAGGAGCATCTCATCTGCTACAGTACTTTCCCCTGTAAATTAGTAAGGAATCAACGACATGGAGTGACAGCAGGAGCACAATTCATCCACTTTCAGCTGGTGTCTAATTAGCACAAAACCAGAACAGTAGATATGTAACCATCTCTACATCAAAACAATACATTCCCATAGGCAAACAGGGTGAAGGTGCTTCAGGACACTAGAGACATCTCCCTAAAAACCTCCTGACAGGAAGACAAAGAGAAACTCATTGCTTCTTTTGAAATTTCTGTGTAAATGATCAATCACCCTCTCTATTAAAAACATGCCTGATTTTCCATTTGAATGTTTCTAGATTCAGCTTTTAGTTACTGGTTTTGGTTACACATTCCTCTGGAGATTAAAGATCCCATTAGTGCTTGGTGTTTTCTTCCTGTGAACACACTTTTATACTGCTGCGAGGTCACCTCAATTTTCCTTTACTAAGGTGTCTTTTAAAAGTGATGGAGCAGTGTTGCAGATAATACACCTGGGGACACTTTCAGGCAGTTATTTTATTCTGTACCTATTTTTTTCTCTCAGATTTCAGATGCTGCAAGAGTTGCGTATGAAGACTCCGCATGTGAACTAAGTGGGAATTTACTGAAAGTATGGACCTACAGATCTGCAGAGCTACAGTGCACTTTCAAAACAGACAAGGGTTTTACCTTATGTCTTTCTTAGATCCCACTTCAGAAAACAGTATTCTTCCCCTCAAATTCTTTTTCTAGGTTCAATAAAATCCTGTATTTTTCCAATCTAACTTCATTCTTGCTGGGTATTTTCAATAGCTGCAATGTTGTACCCTAGAAGTGGCTACCTGTGCCTACGGTTTGAAAGGTACATCCTGAACACTGGGAGCTATTAGACATTACTGGAGCTTTTTTTCAGGAAAAGGAAAGTGGTATGAAATTAATTAACTTTTAATACAAAGTAAATGTCTGCTAAGAAAAGCACTGAAAATAAAAAGTTCAGGTTTTATTTTTGACCTTGAGATTACAATTTGTATGTTTTCCAGAGCCACTGTAACAACCTGAAACCACACATGCTTTGCAATGATGAATCTGGCTATCAGAGGGAATACTTAAAACTGTCAGTTTGCATTAAGGCTGTATTTGTCCTTCAAAATGCTGATAATAATAACGACTTATTCAAAGAGTCAATAACTCCTTAAAAAAAAAAATAATCAAAAGGAGCAACAAGTCTGATTTTTATTTATCACAAAGTATCTTCCATTCTACTTTCTCTGTACAGGGGAAGGGAGTAGGACTTTAGTTAGGAACCTATGGTTTGAATATACGTGGAACAAAATAGTCCCAGGGCACCAATTCAACAAAGTCAATGAGTCCTAAGCAAGTACAATACTGCATTGCAAGACCTTTAAGCACAGGCTTAAAGTTAGGCACAGCCTTGCGCATAATGCTTAGTGGAGAAAAAAGATCTCTTAGATACCATCACCATTTTCAGACTAAAACTTTCTTCTTCAAACCACCCTAAACTTTTTCCTGTCCAGCCTGTGTGGCTGCAGTAATTGGGATTCCACAATCTCCCTCTTCCCCATCCCAATCTGTTCCACAACAGAACACACCTTCCATTTCAGTTCCTCTCACAGAATAAAAGGGAGCGGAGGAAAACACAAGAGTAGCTGCATAGGTGTTTTTACTTCATATATAATGAAAGACTGAGAGAGCAATTTTGTTTAAAATATTTGCAGCATTAAGGACCAGTAATTTAGCAAGAACTGAAATAATTTTCTGTACTTTGGAAACAACTATTTGCTTTAAGAATGTGTGGGTGGTGTGGAGATGTCTTGACTAACATGATTTGCAATGCAACTTGATCAAATTGCAGTGACATCAGTACTGGTACAGAGTGCTAGACTGTCACCCCCAGAATATGAAGTCCACAGAAGAGATACAGCTTGGATTATAAAGGAGAGATTCCTAGTGATTCCTGCAAATGTGTTACATGAGAAGAGATATTTTCCAGAAAGGGGACAGAGTTTCCTTCAGTTTTTCAGCTGAAGCTGTCATTAAGGATGTCAGCAAACTATTTGTGTGCTTTCTGAAGTGGGCTAGCTGCTTGTCTACAGCGAAATAAAATTCTTTCCACTAGAAACTGGAAAAAGTCAGCCAATGTCACACAAAATAAATGACCACTTGATAACTCTCTATCACTATGGAAGTAGACTGGCATCTGCCTCCTCACTTTTGCAATCTCTAATACTCCTTTCTTGTGCTTTAAGTGTCACCAGAACCTGCTGAACACACACAGTATGGGCAAATAATGAATTGAGAGGATAATAATTACCTCCATGTGGGAACCTAAGGCACCTATATACATCAGATTACCAGGTCGAAAATTACATCTATTAAGCCAAATAAATTACTTGTGTACTGTATTTGAGGTAATCCATAAAGTAATTTACTTCTTCTGCCTTTATGCCAATCTGTGTTAATTTAGATAATGATAATTGATAATTTGCCACATCAAATGACTGAAATAAATCCATAAAGTTTTATCCTATCAATCAGCCCTTCTCAATTAAGGAAAGAACAGCATTAAGTCACGCTTCCCTAGGAGAGCTTCTCTACCTACCGTTGAACTGATAAGAAGGATCAAGAGGTCACTGTCGGAAATCTACCTGGAGCTCTCAATAGAGCTGTTACCACTATTGCACCAACTGATAACATAGTCTGTATGGTTTCATTCCAGCCTACACACTGCAAACATATCTCACTAATACAATAACCTTGGCTGATTTCCATATGGTGGGTAATTGCCCTGTACTAAGTGATAAATTAAAAAGATTAACCAAAGTACTAACTACAATAAAAGCAGCTAATTTAAGAATTTCAGCTCCATATTATCTTCTCTTTATTGAAATTGAACTTAAAAATCCTCCCTCTGCTTCAACTAATGATAAAACATTAGATAGAGATAGGTTTCTTTATTCTTTATTGGTTGACAAATAATTTATCCTCTAATTATGCAGCTCAAATAGCATTTTCCTTGAGGACTGCAATTCCACACTTGCATACGGATCTCAGCCTGCCTAAGTGAAGGACTGTTCCCACAGCAGTAGTCGTCAGTCTCCTGCAGGTTGGAGGACAGAGAAGCTGTCAGCATGTCAACAAAGGCAGAAAAAAATCCCAGTGTTGCATGAAAAGAGGGAAGAAGAAGAGCAGACCACAATGGCCCCATAAACACTCTGGAGTTTATAGAGCTTTTGCCATTATCTATAAACCTTTCAAAGTATATTGAAAAGCTATAATTAAACAATAATAAAAACTCCTTCAGTTAATCAACAACTCGTTAAATCCTCTTCAAGCAATCCATCCCCTCTGCATCGCTCCCTAAATAAACGCATGTTGATGGTCAACAGATTCAGGCTTTTTCGGTCCTAGAAGGCGGAGAGAATTCCAAAACTGAGTTTGAAACCCAAACCTTGCACCACCAGCCACCTGGCCAGGCCCTTTTGCACCCCTGTGTCACCCTAACTGCAGGTTGTGAAGTCCCCCATTACAATTCAGAGCATGGGAAAGACAGAAAGTGAGAGAAACAGAAAGCTATGCAAGATGTATGCTCTTTGCCGGAAGGGGGCTTTAGAAGGAGGCTGTGCAGTTGCATCTCTTTGAAATCCAAAACATAGATTCATTACATGCTATCTCGATAAACATTGCAATTAGTGTTCCTCGCTACCATTCATGGAATTATAAGCTGAAGATGAAGATAAATGCTCTCCTCCTGGGTTGGCACAGCCTGGGAGTACTGGGAATGGTTTTATGTTCATCGCAAGAAGTCTTCAGTATCACACTGTAGCTTTGCCTCTTTGTATACAAAAGTGGCACAAATGGCTTTTTGCCTGAATTGTGTTTATTCTGCCAAACTCAGAGTATGTCTGTACAAAAAGACGTGACTATATCTTACTCCTCTCTGTGCTCAAAGCTGGCTTACAAAGAACCAGCTGCAGATCCACAGCTATGTTACCGTGGTGCTGTGCCCAGGCTAACACATCCTCTCACTCAACAGGTCTCATTATCTGGGTCGCAGTGCCAGGCTATCGCAGCTCTGTAACTTCTGGACTCGATCTTATTCATGTCTGAACAACTTCAAATTCAGCCAGAGTGATCTCATAGCTTTCTCCATCTGTCCATTCTGTCCACATCAGCTCTGTTTGAAACAGTATTTTCAAGCTCCATCTTAAAAACAGTTTTTTGACTCTACGCCTGCCGCCTCTCTTTGGAAACTGTCCAAAAACCCCACCACTGTAAGGATTAGGGATCTTCCTCTCATCTCCAAATTCCATTTATCCATCACAAATTTATACTCTCTTCTTCTTAGGCAAAATTTATCTTTCTGAGTTCAGAGAGCCTTTGTTTTCCTGGGTGCTTGACCGACTGGTGTAGTTATAGGGAATAATCACCTCCCCTCCTAGCCTTTGGTCTACTAGGCTAAATAAATCAAACTCTTTTACAGTAATTTTCTGTGAAGGACCTTGCATTCCTCAACAACCTAGAAGCTCTTCTCTTTAGCTGTTCCAGAAGAAATTCATGTTTCTTGAGCAGGAGGGACCAAAACCAGACACATTTTCTAAGAGAATCCTCACAGTGTTGTACACAATAGCACTAATGCTTCCTTATTTCTACTGGAAGTATGACAGGTCTACTGATATATCTCGGGATATGATTTGATATTTCCATCACCTTTTGGTGTTTGTTCAGAATGCTTTTTTTCACAAAACTGCATTTTAAATCTCAGAGGAGTATGTTCATGCACAACATTTCTGATCCTTTTAATTCCAACCAAAGACAAACTTAGAAAAAGTTCAGATCTACATCTAGGCACAAATACCTTTGAATCTGCGCATGTTCAAACATTGTGTTTAATTGGACCTATCTTTTCTCTGGTGCAAACAAAAAAGTTCCTACAGGTGTTCTGACATGTTCAATTCTTGTCAAATCTACATTGATGCAAAAATTCAAAGCAATTGGAACAGCACAACTACACCAAATGTTTTCCAAACCAGTTTCTAAACCCAGTTCTTTTTCGGAAACAGCCAAACAGTCAAGAGAAGGAGAATGTTCTCCATGTCTCTGGACTGGTTTACCTGTTCTTAATCACTTTTTCTGAGTGAATCAAATAAAGAGCATTTTGTTCTCAGAAGCCCCTTCATGCTTTTTGCAATCCTGCTACAATGAGATGCTGCAAACCCAATGCGGTTTGTCAGCCAGGATCTGACACCAGCCTTGGTGTCTCCTCTCTAGTGGCTCTTGAAATTCAACAAGATGATTCAAGTGCTGCTGGAGGGAGGGTATAGCCACGCCATCCAAACCACGTTCCAGATAATTGCTGAAGAATGCATAGCAAATGACACCAAATAATCTCTTCATTACAAGCTTTAACCAGCTCCTCTCTGGAACATGATTAAGTTCCATCCTTATTAAACAGACCCTGCCAGGTATTTTAGATTATTTTCTATGGTTTTCCTCTGGATGTCTTACGACATTTCCTCTGCTTTGGAATTGAATTTGATTTTGAGCCAGGTTTTCAGCCAAGGTAAATCTGTGCAGCTCTGCCGAAGTCAGTTCACACTACCTGAAGAGCTTTCCTTTAGCAGATTTTTTTTAATCCCAGTTGTTTGTTTAAGACAGAAAACAAACTCTTTATACTATTTATTTTTGTATTTCAGGTCAAATCCAGGATACTTGCAGCAAACTAAGTAAGTTAATTCAAGCTTCTCTCCTGACAACTTGGTTGCATTTGGAAAAACTAAAGGAGAATATTATGTATTAAAAAAACCTACAAGGCCTGGTTACAAATTCCTTATTATTAGTTGAAATGCTCTGTTAAAAAATGCAAAGATTTCATTTTCAAATTCAGCAGCATTTGATCCTTTTTTCCCCCTCCCAAATAGAATGGGAAAAGTGTTAGGGAGTAAGAGTTGTGCTCTGTCAGATCAAGATGGGTCAAGTGATGTATGTGTGGTTAGGAACATGGTGTAACTTGTTCAACAGTAACTTAGGAAAGCCAACTGTTATTTTCAGTTCCGTCAGTGACATGCTTCATAACTCTGAATAAATTCCTTTATTTCTTGTGCCTCAATTTACCTGTCTACAAGATGACAATAATGATTCAGACTTCACATGGCACTTTGAAATTCAGAAATGAAAAATGCAATCTAAATGCTAGGTATTAACATATGATTTATTTTCATGTAAAATGTAGGACAGTTCTTAATGGTTGGGAAAAAAATTGCACTGAAATTTTGGAGATTATATTTTCACAGTGGTCCTATAAGACTTTAACTCAGATCCTCCCCAAGTCTCCTTTCAGCTCTGCTATATTTTGCAGAGGTATCTTCTGTATTGATTTGTCTTTGCTTAGGTGGGTGGTATTTTTTTCAGAATGAGAGATTTTCCAGGTGTTCTGTACATTAACAAATGGCCTTTGAAGCAATCCAATATAATTTCAGCTATATTAATTCGATCTACTTGTTATCCTTGAAACAATTTTTGACTTTGCAGAAACCAGCGTTTGCATCTAATGTAACAAGTACTGTAAATTGCCCTTAAGTGCTTAAAAATTATCTCCAGACTGTATCTGGCATCCATTTGTCACATAAAGGCAGTAAAGTATAAGGCTTTTATCAGCAACATCCAACATTTGTATCTGAAAACCAGTGAAAAACTGCCAAATGTCGACAAATTTTGTTTGAATCTAACCTAAGTAAGATTTGAAATAGAAAAAAAGTGAAAAATGTTGTAGCCACTTAACCCTATAGAAAGCTAGATAGTTCCCTTCACAAGTATGGCAAGGCGTATCTCCTTCAATTGTTCAAGAATTTTATCTACAATTTGGAGGTATATATGTCACACTTGGATGATGAGCCTCTAGTTCTTATCAAATTAGTTTACAGCACATTACAACCCCACCACATTAAGGTCAGAACAGAGTTTTTCTATAACACAATGAACTACCTAAACAGACACATACCCGCGTGGTGTGTCTGCAGGCCTGAAGTCTGAACCCCTGAATGCTTAAACTGGAAAAACTTCTACTGAAGTGAGAACAACAATGCCAGAATAATCCTAATGCTTTCTGCCTCTAAGTACAGGTGCCATTAGTCTCATTTTCTAAATGTAAAACCACAGTACTTAATTTTAAGCACTTACAACTAAACTAAATAATTACTTAAAAGTCTGATTTTCAAAAGACATGAACTGTAGCTCCCACTGAAGACAATTATGGTCAAAGGTGTTCAGGCTTAGACCATTAACAGCATTGAGGCATGTAACTCTTATTTGATCTCTTTGTTTTTCAATTTCCTCAGTTTGCAGATAAATATCTAAATAGGTGCTAGAAGCCGCTGCATGTATGAAATGAATGGAGAGGCAGGTTCCCTTCCTCACCTTCAAACTTCATACTTTTTCTACCCTGCCACAGCATCAATGTCCCTATGACTGTTGAGACATGCGTAGGAAAGCCTCCTAGTTCTTTTTTAAGGGTCTACCAATGTCCATTGCTCTAGATTAGAATGAAAATGTTTTCTGTATGTGGTTCTCAATGTCACTATCTGTCTCCTAAATTCAGCTTGTTCCTTATTCTTGGTTCTCACTAACTTTCTTCAAAAAAAGTTAGGACAGAATTTGATCTCCACCTTTCCCATGCAAAATAATTTGGAGATATGAGGTATTACATTGTTTGCCTTCTAGAGGATTTCCTTTCGTTAAAAGGCACTGAAAATCCTTTGAAAGAAAAAGATCTTTTCCTTCACCTTAAATTTGACATGGCAAGTAAAGATCTTAATTTGTGGGTAGGCAAAGCAGAGGTAAGACTCTCTGGTTCACTGAATGAACTTCATGTAATCACATCAGAAGCCTTTTTCTAAGCAGAATTAACCAGGAATGGTTCTTTAGACAAACCCCTTGAAACTAAGCAATTGCTTGAAAAATTGGCTCAAATCCTCTTGCATTCATGCCAGCTTCACTGTGATACAAATTCACTAGCTTCTCTAGCACTACTTTAGATCACAGCCATAGTAAGAAAAGTACCAAACCCAATCTTCTTATTCCCAGTTCATAAGCAACATGAATTCAGCCCACGGTTTATGAAATCACTTCCGTGCCACATATCCCTCCATTCGTCCTCTACCTCATTTGCTGAACAAATGAAAAAAATCACTTTCCGTGAAAAGGCAGCAGTAATGAAATTATAGCTGTGAAGGTAACCTTAGCCCACTCCAAGTCCAGTACACAGCAGACTGCTAGCTCCTGTCCCAGAGAGCTGCACTCCACCGTGACCCAGGAGACACCTCATTAGGTTTGGCTTCCTACAGGACTAGGACACCATTCTATCTCACCTGGGCCTTCCTTGCATGTGTCTGGGGCTGCTTTTCTCCCTCTCCTATTGGGTATTAAACTGATGATAATATTTCATTCCACGATTATATAAGGCCACATGCATTTCTAGCCTTACAATTAATCTTCTTTTTTTTAATAAAAAAGAAAGATGTAAAAAAAAAAGGAACAGAAAATTCTCCCTCAATGCTTCAGTGCAATCACTAACCAAGCAATGCATAGTATAAGGGCTGTACACTGTATAGAATAATGTTGTCTCCATCATGCTTCAAGGATAAAGCTGAAAGAGGAGTAACGAGAATAAGGAATCAAGAGGCTTGGCTCAGTCAGCGTTTCTGGTTTCTGTTGCCAGTTAGGAAAGAATGTGCTGACTAATTAGCAAGAAGACATAGATCGGGGACTGGACTCTGGTTTTAGTGTCCCTGCATCTTTGTCATGTTGTCTCTATGCTGCTAGTAAAAGGGATAACAATACTTCCCTCCCCTCCCGAGGAGTGTCCAAAGGATCAAGTAGCCCCAGAGCTGCAGCCAAAAGGCTACACTGCACTTCTTTGGTCCCCTCTCCCGCCAGCTCCCACGAGCACTGAAGCGCAAACGCGTCTAGCTCTAAACCCTGTCCGTTCCTTAAAACTGAGGGAATGCAGGGAAGGCTCCCTGACGTGTCCTGTTTACACAGGTTTCAGCATATGAAATGAATGAATGAACTACTGGAGATGGGCTCTGGGAACCATTCCCCATCTCTGCGAGGACGAAGACAGAAGGATGAGCTAGGCACAGCAGAGAGAGTGCAAACGCATATTACAGTCAAAGACAGGGTCAGGCTTGAGTCAAGTCCTGCTCTGGATTTCAGACTCCCACCAGAGTCCAGAGCGACAGCTTTTCAGAACTGAGAACCAGCTCTGAGAGGGGATGAATAACAGCAGTGATATCAGGAGCAGGGAGCTGAGGTGACTGTCTGCTATTTTCTCAGGACCTAGAGGGCAAAAAACAAAACAGGAATGAAGGATTCTAGCAGGGAGGAGACAGGACAACGTAGGCAGCAAACACCCATCTGCTACAAAATGACCAGAAAGGCAAGACAGGAGAAAAAATCCTACAAAAAGATACTACACTGTCAGCAAGAAAGGACTGTGGCAGACGGGATCAGCAAACAGCCTTATTCTTAAGGCCCAGGGATTTTAAATTTTAGAGAGATTAAGCAGACATATGATTCTGGTGCAGGAGTAGATTATCATGTCCTGTTCATGCTAAACACGTGTGAGTCAATACTGCTTTCGTTGTCTTGATACTATTTATGACGGGAGCTCTGTAAGAAAGAAATATAACATGCATGGCATATGTATGGTCCCCATCCTAAACCCAAAATAGGCCAGGCTTCTGCCAGGGGTGGCATTCCCCTCTAAGAGCAGCCTGCATTAGAGATCTGGCCTACCACAATATCACACTGTCACTCCCACACCGTTTGTCCCTCCAGTCGTTACGAGAAAAACAGTAATGAACAGTAAATGAGAACGGGCTAAAGAGCTAAATGTTTCTCAGTGCTTTCAGCCAATTATTAGGGTATTATGTAGCCAGCTTCCCTACTTGAAATGTCTCTGTCTATGTTTGGGAGTCCAATAAACCACATCATACCCTAAGGATGTTTAACTTCCTGTACATACTGCTTCTTTTTCCTAAACCTGCCAAATGTGAGGTTGGCCTGTTTTCAGCACGTGACAGTCCAAATTTGGACACAACTGGCCAAGTTCAAGAGAGGTATATGACACACTTTGCAAAGAAGATGATTTGAACTTAAGGAAGCATAAGTCAAGTCATCTTAAATCAAAGAAATGGGGTAAGACACAACCTATGCTGTAGAAGTAAAAGGAAAAAAAAAGATTGTGGGTGTTGGTCTCTTCCCCCAAGTAGCAAGTGATAGGACAAGAGGAAATGGCCACAAGTTGCACCAGGGAAGGTTTAGGATGGATATTAGGAAAAATTTCTTCACTGAAAGGGTTGTCAAGCATTGGAACAGGCTGCCCAGGGAAGTGGTTGCATCACCATCCCTGGAGGTATTTAAAAGACACGTAGATGTGGTGCTTAGGGACATGGTTTAGTGGTGGACTTGGTAGTGTTAGGTTTACGGTTGGACTTGATGATCTTAAAGGTCTTTTACAATCTAAACAACTCTACGATTCTACAATTATTTTAAGCATATCTTGGAAAAAGTCTGGGACACATTTATGATGGCATGATATTCCTCAAGGGTGTTTTCTTAAAGGATATGCAGACTGGCACTAGCCACAAAGCAGCAGGCTGGGAAGAACTGTGGGAAGGAGCAATAGAAATTTGGAACAAGAAAGGACGATGGTCTAAAGCAGTCATGTGCTAGAAGGCTGAAAATAAATCAGCTCCACTAGCATAGGTTGTTATGCAACAATGAATGAGATGCACAAGCACCCTCAGATCTGGTCAGCAGTATCAGAAGCAAATGCAGGAAAGAACCTTTAGGCATCAAATGCAGCAACTGTTATACAATTGCTTTCTGTATGTTACCTTAGGAGGAGATTGGAAATACCAATATGTCTTATTTATTTATTTATTTATTCTAAATTGTATAAAGGAAGCCTATTTGTAAAGGAACGAAGTGCAATTTCACTACTCTTGAGCATAATAACTTAATTTCCTTGAGCTTTTTCAGATGTGGTCAAGAGGCTCCTGGCTTTTTTCTAGCTATTGGCTGATATATTTCACTGCAACTCTACTCCTGTTTCCAAAAGTATGGTAGGATTCAATCTTAAAATATATCTATTTACGCTTACTGTCCCCTACAACCAGCAAGCTACCCTCATGGCAGACAAAGTATGGTTCTGTGGTGCGCTGCATTCACTTTCTTGTTCTCCCCACAAAATGTCTCCTCAGCAACACTGAGAACCTCTTTGACCACATACACTTCTGCTCCACAAAAAATGCATCCACATCCTTAGTGTGTTTCTTTCCCTGACATATTTTCATTTTGCGTAGTTTGTCAGGTCCCTCTCTGTCTCCAGCTGTCATTCAGACTTCAGAAAGCTGCTGGGACTGCAATGGGAACATGGAAATGTATTTCACCTAAGTTTAGATCCAAAACTGGCACAAAGGGGAAAAGAAGAGGCCAAATATTGTTTCACTGCTGGTTGTGTTCCTTCTGCTGATCCAGGGCAGGAGCAAATGGAAGTGAATCATGTCTCCCAATGGTTCAGGACCCTTCTGACATGAGTTTTGTGGATATAGACCTGATTTTCAGAGACATGATCAATGCAGCAAAACCAACAAACACACACTGTTATCCTACAAGCACCCTAAAAGCAAGGAGAAATAGTCTTTTGGGGAATACCTCAACAGCAAATGCAAGCAATGACTGCATAACAGAGATTCCCTTTCTGGCCATATAGGTGAGCTCTCCAAGTCAGCATAAACCTATGTGGGGAGCTTAAACTACCATCACTGTACACATATGCTGTAAATAGAAAGAGGAAGCTGGCAGATAGGCTGTCAATTTAGCATTGTACCCATATTCAACTAATTAAATTAAACAATTCAGCAATTTACCCAGGTACACCAACACACCACATATATCCAAACTAACGTGCTCACATTAAAATTCCTCTAAAGGCTCTTGCTAAAGAGCTAGTTTCCCTTGTAGCTGGAGTCAAAGGTACGATGAAAAAATGCACAGTTTTTTTATTACCAATTATGAAAGTATTCATGCAGCGCTGCTTAAATATTATCTTCTAAAACTGATAAAGGGCAACGAAAGGGGGAGTTCTTCAGAGAGCGGGAGACCAGACAATTAAAGCTCTTCATTACTAGGCAATACTGAAGAACTTCAAGATCATACTCAGACCAAACTCTGTCCTTTATACCAATCTTCATCCCCCTAACATACATCCCTTAAAAGAAGTCTACACATCATAATTCTCTATCATGTTTTTAAAGAATTTTAAGAACATTTCATGCACCAGTTAGTTCAAAGATACTGCGATACATTAAAAGTTCAAAGCTGCAGCTTCTCTCTTTCCTTTTATACATCATTTTAAGAAGCAAAAGTTAAGAGAAGGAAAAGTTGTGTGCAATTTAATATGCCTCTTCTCCCAAGGTTTCCACTTGCTGCTCTTACCCCAAGATTGTTGTAGAAAATTCTTTTAACACCAAGGAGAAATAACAGCATATACTCTATTGATGGTGGTAAAAGATAGCCAGATCACATGTTTGAAAGAACATGGGAAAATACAAACCAAGAATGTTACATCCGCAGAGGAGCACAGGTCAAGCACCCCCAGCCACCTGCAGCTGCTCCCAGTTAGCTACCATCTCGTATCTTGACAGCATCATAGTGGGTGTGCTACCATCACCGAGAGAGAACATGAGCAGGTGGTGCAGTACTACCTCTAATTCATCATCTTAACCAGTGACATATAAAAAGCAGTGAAACATAAAGTGCTATTAGACCTGAAAAGCTGCCATAATTGCAATAGCGCTGCTAACTAACCGTTCAGCCCCATGTTCTGAGTAATTAGGGCAATGGTTTATGACCAGCACTTGGTAGCATTAGCAAAATGTAACAGGAGATTGAGCATGACAGTTGGGTTGGTAAAGAGGAGGAGGAGGAGCTGTAAATTACAGCTTCAAGGAATCACCTGTTAAAAACCATGTGTCCTTTATCAAAAAGGAAAAAGCTCCCCATATCTAATAGGAAAGGAGAGGGGATTCAAGACAATAGCAAGATGCTGGTCTTTTGCAAGAATGTTTTTGGCTTCCACCTTCCCCCCCCCCCCCCCC
>VFFE01007246.1:1769216-1837215 GCA_008921705.1 Burhinus oedicnemus
ATTTCCCCTTCCCCCCCCCCCCCCCGGGTTATGTGATTTTGTTCTGACAAGTCAGCAGGAGAAAGAAAAGTCTAGCAGACAGGCTTTTGCAAGATAAATTCTGTGTGCTTAAATGAGAAACACATCAGCTTACTTCCCATTAGGAAGAAAAGGCTGATATGCTAAGTCACCTACATGGCAGCTCTGTACGCAGCGGGAGGAGACTTGGGGAGTTCAGCTGATGCAAGGAAAGAAATACTATGGAGGGAGGAGAAGCCTTTGCTTCATGCCCTCAAGTGCTAGGCTTACAACAGTGAAGATCCTGCAGAAGATGCAAGAGAAGAAGATGCATGACTATTTTTTTTTTTTTTCAGACCCATGAAGAAATCTACTCTGAACCCCAGCACAACTCAACCTGTCTAACTTTCTTGTTTTAATTCCTACTTGAAGTCCAATAGCTGTGTCTGAACTAGAGTATTCTTTTTTTTTAATTCTTTCAGTAGGGGTGGGAGAGGGGATTTTTGACTGAAAATTGCCAGCAGTGATGACTTTCCCACACTGTAGAAAACTGTTCTATTATTACTTAATCCCTATTATTTAAAATGTGCAGACTATTTCTAGTCTATATTTGTCTAGCTTAAACTTCCAGCCATACAATAAGGTCATGCTTTTGCTTTTAAAAATTTAGAAGCTCTCTATTATTAAATTGCTGTTTACCATTGTAGGTAACTGTAGATTGTGATTGTCACCCCTCCACCTTCTCTTTTTCAGGCGGATACTTTTCATCTCTCACTAAAGGGCAAATTTTCCAATCCTTTTAACAATTATCGTATCTAAGAATGAACCCCCTCTAATATAATAGCAGCTATAAGCATAAGAAATGGATCACAGTCACACTCATGCCAAAACCAGATGTATTTATTTCTACTCAATACTCTCCTTTTTACATATCCAGGGAGTGATTTAGTCCTTTGGCCTTAATGTTATCCTGAGAGCTTGTATTCATCTGAGTAACAGTCATGACCCCAAAGCCTTTTGCAAAAATCACTGCTTCCAAAGATACTCTAAAAGGATGCCCTACATTCTTTGTTTTGAAACTGACGCATTTCAAAACAGCCCTTTTAAAATGCACCTTGCTCAGCTGCCCTCAATTTACAATACAATTCAGTCTAACAGTGACATTTTGTCTCTGAGTGTTTGGACTACCCTCTGTTTGAGCCATTCAATGCCAGGTGGTCTGTGAAGAGGACTTGCAAGACACCATTTCCCTATACACATACGTATGTTTTCTTTTCCAAACAGCTGCTTAAGGCACAACTGTACACCCTTAATCTTTCAGAGGATGCTGCAATACAGGTAGCAGGGGCATTGTGAAGAGGAGAGAAAATAAGCCAACTCTGTTGGATAAGGCATAAAGGGTCATGCTGGGAGACTGGCTCAGCAGAAGGGAGCTGGCATATGTGGCATATGAAGGCAGCAGGAATGACCCTTCTCCACGTTTCAGATAACCCACCAGTGGGACTTGGTGCCTCCCTACATGTGAAACAGCAAGCTCTGAGATTGCAATTGTTGTCTCAGGGTCTACATAGAGGGTACATGGCCACAGGGTGTTAATGGGGAGAAATACATCTGACTACCATGGAGGGAGAAGCAATGGGACTGAACAGCTTGTATTTTCCTGATAGGAAACTGATTTTTCATGGAGAAAAATCTAAATTAATAATCCTTTCAACCTTTTATTTTGCCAACAAAGTCAGCAGATTCTGAAGTAGAGGCATTTTCCTGCTGAAGAAAATATCCTTTTCTGATGGGGAGTAAAAGCTTCTATAGCCTCATCCCACCTGCCACACAGTGGTGCGTGCCACTTAACAGCATGCCTGGGGAAGCTGCAAAGGTAATGACATTTCCTCTGAACCCTTGAAGGTGGATAAAGAAAAAGGGCACTTGGTCCTTCCCCCGTTCTCTTTGAGCTGTCACAGCGATGTGCTG
The DNA here is from genome assembly GCA_008921705.1 of Burhinus oedicnemus. Lineage (NCBI taxonomy): Eukaryota > Metazoa > Chordata > Aves > Charadriiformes > Burhinidae > Burhinus > Burhinus oedicnemus. The sequence goes on from VFFE01007246.1 coordinate 1,771,185, forward strand.
CACCCATAAAACAAGGCAGGTACTGCTGAGGAAGTCACAGCTCCGAGGGAGCTCGTTTCCATCCTCCAAGAGTCAGAGGCCTATGGGAAATACTGTGGTGAGCACAATGGCAAGACCAGAGAGGGAAAAAGTGTGCTTCTGGATTTACAGCCATTTATTGAGTCAACAAACAGAATCCCAAATGAGAGGGTGAGGAACACAGGGTGCAAAATTAGTCTGCATTTAAATGAGAGTCATGTGGGTTTGAATCCCCCCACCCCTTGCTCTCTTTAAACAGCCCAACGCTGCCTGCAAACAAAGGCTAAGAAGATTATCTTCTGTGAGGATAATCTCAGTTTTCTAGTGCTGTCTTGGCTTCAGAAATACAGCATTCCAGTTTTCTTCCAGGGTCATTTCAATTACTCTCCCACCAGCTCCCACATGTTTCTCCAGCTATTGCCTGATTTCTGGGGTGAAATGTTTTTAATGTTATAATTATCAAGGCTTCTCAGATTTTTCTGCCATTCAGGCTCGAGAGAGATGGATTCCCCACCTCAAGGTAACAGGATTAGGCAGCAAGCAACTTTCTCAGCAATCCAGGTACCCCCTGGAGAGCAGTGGAGCAGTGTTCCCCGCATGCGTGGGGAGCCAGCAGCCCAGAGCGCCTTGCTGCCCACCTATACGCATTATCCCATCTGAGCATTAAATTATGCAGAAAATATTCCAGTAGCTCAAATATTGAGCGAGTGGTAATGATGTTGTCACTTTGGCAGAACGTGTAAATACCCGTGCAGATGGATAGCATTTGCGAAGAAGATGAGCGAGATGAGAGAGGACCCCTTTTATCTGCCCTGCGCAGCTCCCATGCCGGCAGGGGGGCTGCCTGCTATCTGCCGGCCAGGGGACAGATGCTGCTGTCCTGGCACACCCTCTCCCGCTCACAGGCAGGCCCCTTTGCCTTCCCTGCCGCAAGAAAGAAGGGCAGCGCAGAGCAGCCTGCCCGGCAGGCACTGTGCACTGAGTTCAAACATGCTGAAGCCTGAAGAGCGGCATCTGTTTCTGCTGGGCTTGAATTTGGCTCCACGCCTGCCAGAAGACCGGAGAACATGCCACGTAGGGCTTTGGCCTGCTTTATGCAGGCTGGATCCGTAGGTAAATGAATGTCCAGGCTATTTTGCATGTTTGAACACATTGTGCATAGTGTGCCTTGGCTACAGATATTGTGGCTATATTTTGGGGTACACGTTGCCTTATTTATATCTACCAGTTGTACACAGAACGTAAGCACAACTGTTAAGAGAACTGATAAATATGTGGGAGGAATGACTAAGAAAGAAAGCAACGCAAGAACCAAGAGCAGGAAAACTGCTAAGAGGTGCAGCCCTCTCCTAAGGCAGGGCCTGGGGCACCTGGGAGCCCACTGCACGGGACGGGTGCAAATCTCTTGACTTCCTTATGCCAAGACCACGGCATGGATCTCATCCAACTCCTGCATGCAATGACCACATTAAATAGCCTGTGAATGCACCTTCTCCTTCCTTGTAGGCTAGTCTACATTGTACTTGGTCTTATTGTGTTACCTTTAGTCTTTTATTTGAGCTGTGAACATGGAAATTTGGCGCTGACGTGAAAGCAATGTGCCAAATAACCAACATCACATAAATAACGCAAAAAACTGTAATTGTTCTTTGTGGCACCAAGTCATGCAGTGTTGACACCGAACAAATTCCTTTGGCTTTTATGGATGTTTGGCCTGAATATGGATTGACTGAATCAGCCTGCATACCACAGGCTGCAGAGGAAGTAGAGTGATAGAGGAACAAAACGAACATGAACCAATGTCAAGTTCACCCTCAGGCTTAAGAAAGATTGAAAACAGCCAGTACAGTGCCTCACTCCATCCTACCCCATTGATTTGAAGGTGCTGTATCAACATTTCCCAGTCTTTTACATTAGAGCTCGGGGTGGGAAATCTGAATTCCCAGTAAGGCCAAACAAATGCCAAAATTAATTTAAAAAACAAATGCTGCAATAAACCCACTTATTCTAATGTAATTTATTTTCCATTGACATGTTGCAAAGCACAGCCAGGAGCACACCTCGTACAGGAACATCTCAAGGGCATTTTGTGAGATTTCTCTCATTCCCCAAAAAAATGGCCAAGAAATTACCTAGGCGTTACAGAGTATCATTTCTTAAAACATGTTAGAAAGCTCTGATGGATGCAATACAGTCTCTATAGTCAAGAAATTTCAATTCAAAGTACTCCATCAGGATATACACACAGGACAACTGATCACAGCCTTCCTGAGGTGGCAGGTAGTAGCTACTCACAGTACAAAGGAATGAAAAACAGATGAAATATTGCCATGCTTCTGAAATGTTTTAAGAATACTTAATGGCCTTCCAGACCACGTAGTTGTTCTGGGTGTTCAGACACGGACACAGTAAATCCTCCAAGGCCCAGCTCCTGCTGGAAATCCAAGGTGCCAGACGAGCCAGCCAAACCACTCCTGTCTTTAAATGTCCTGAGGTTTCCTGACACACAAGCTCCTAGTGGCTGGATGCCTTTGCTGTGGATCAGCTCCTCAGTGCCAGCCTTTCATTCTCTTCCCACAGCAATCAGGCTTTAAAAGCCTCATGCCAGATAATAGAAAAAGGATCAACAATGTGAAGTCTGACATCACTTGGTGTTATATGACATGAGCATGTGCGAATGTGTATGTGATTCTCTGTGCGTATACATGCAGATGCACACCCTCAACAGCCTGTGTTTGCTGAGAATCGTGTCCCTTCAAGCCCCACAGCCACACCATCAAAGCAGCACAGCCCTCGCCAGGCAGGGAAAGAAGTACTAAAATGACAGACACTTTGCATTTTTTATGAGGTTTGTCTCCTACATGTCTCTGCACCTCTGCAAAGCCCTCTCATCACTGCTTCAAAGTCCATCTTGATTCTCTCAGATGATTAGGAAGTTTCATTCTTGCCTGTGTCCCCACCTCACGGCCTGTCTCTGTGCTCTTGGCGTCAGCGTGTCCCGACAGCAAAGTCTCTGTGGCGCTCTCCTATTATACTGTCTTTCCGGAACACCTCTACCACCACTAACTTTGTGCTGTTAGTCACAACTACTTCTGCTCCTGCACCATCCACTCCAGGCAGATAGCAAAGTCAATTTTTGTCAAGCTCCCTCTTCCTCTCCAGCCTGAGAGGAAGGAGCATGCACTAGGCCCTGGGGAGCTTCCAAGCTAGTCCACGTTTGTACCCGAACTCTGTCCCAAATCCAAACTAGGGCAAGAACTGGATAGATGTCAACCCTCCCACTTAACACCCTAGTTTTCATGAATGGAAAGCCTGGAAAAATGAGAGAGTGGGGAGGTGCCACATGATCTCATCCTGGTAAAAGATCAAGATGACTGGGAGACCAAGACTTCATGGGGCCATACAGTATACGTGCAGAGGTAAATTTAGCTATGGCCTGACAGTCTTGCTTTCCTGCTTGCAAACAAAGATAATAGCACTTCCCTAATTCATCATGAGTGTTGGAAATAAACATAAAAATTCTTGAGGCTCATCTTAGCATAAGAACACAACTCACAGAGTCACAAAAGATCTACAGAGGCCACAGCAAAGCTTTGCTTAGCTTACAGAGGACGTGCTCATGGATGACTTACTGCTTCCCAAATGGAACAAAACCACCTTAAAGCCACAAAACCTCCCGAGTATATCTAACAGTACTGGACAACCCCTCCCCTTCCTTCCATGAGATCTTTTGACCTCTCTTTTTTCCTCTACCAGTCATCCTAATACAACCCAACAGCTGAGTTTCAGTAAATACTCTTGTATACTTTATTAATGCCAGTTCAACAAAGCCATCATTTCACTAGACTTCCTCAAGGCATGCACAGCTCAGCCTCTTCCTTTCATCCCAGAATCCAAGGTTTAGATGACCCCCTGTGGCTATACAGGGTGAAAGCCCTGGGTATACATCAAATAAGCCAGGAGTAGAATAAGCATCAGGAACTAAAACCAACTGACCTCTTCTTAGTCTCTGAGCTTGGCTCCTTTGTTTTCCAAGGCTTTGATGGACCAGTAAATCACTCTTCACTCCAAACACATTGAGACTCGCAGGTTCCTATGCCAAACTCTTCATTCAAAAAAAACTATCCAGGGGGTCAAAACAAAGACATTTATGGTTGTTCTTCAGGAAGGACAAGTGAAATAACATGGTAATTTTATTTAGGTCCTCTTTGTAAAGGATTGCTAATGTTGTAGCAAATGATGGCTTCTAATCTATGCAGCACTGCAGCCTCACAGCAAAGGAGAAGTCTTAGTGAGCAAGTTGAATCCTTTTGGCAGGTTTATTCACTCATAAGGAATTCCTTTCATTATTTAGTACAAATAAAGATATACCCTCATGAAAGGCTTCTGCTGCTCATACTGGTCACATTCATATTTGATAGCTGAAAAGAGAGCTAGAGCCATTTGCTGAACAGAGAGCTAGAGCATTTTGCCTGTTCCACACCAGTGTGCAAGAGCGGTTCTCTTGTGAGATCACTGATTTTTCTGAAGAATGTTGGGTTTTCATGCTGAATTGGACTGATGGTCCATCAAATCTTGCCTTCTGCCTCTGAACTACACTGAGGGAGTGAAAAGAGCTTGCAGTATGCTTGGCTCATCCAGCGAAGCCAGGCACCACAGAGAGACTCCTTCCTGACCTCTACAGTGATTAGATAATGACTTGAAGCATGCAATTTGATTATCCCTCTGTTAGAGACTGAATGTGCCTCTGAGTCACTGTCCATGAGGGTAGGGAGTGAACTGGGACTGTAATCAGGATTTCTGACTCTACTTTAATTCTACCTAGGATTAAGAGGGAAGAAGTAGAGACCCTATATATATCCTCCCTCTGCCCATCCCTGCTGTCCTCTTACAGCAGCACTAGCCTGCCACCATGCTCACAGCCCCCAAAAGGTTTGGAGCTGGGCTTCAGGAAAGGCGGCGAGAGTTATTGCATCTCTCCTCCTGCACTGTGAAGAAGGCTGCACACAATCCAGCAATTTGTTACTCTTTTCAGCGAATGTATGAACTGGGTCCTGCTGCCCAGTGGCAATAGGGGATATAAAGATGTAGGTTTTGTTCACAGTGCAAAACGATATTTCTTCTCAGTTCCTTGCTCTGTGTTACTGGCTGGCCCTTTGGTCCCATATTATTGAAGACAGTGAGAACCAGATGCTGATCATTTGCTGTCTGATCCTTCACAATCCTTGCACTAACAGTTAAGTAGTCTTCTCTAAGTCATCTGTCCTCAAAACTAAGTAAGTCGGTGCATCTTTTTTCCCCGGATTTTGCCAATGCTAGGAAAACCTGCAGCAGAAGTGTGTGCTCTGATTATGTCCAAGCCAGAAACTGCAAGTGCAGAATTCGCTAGGGGAAATCACTGCAAAATAAACAGATGAATAAGATACTCCACACTTTGCAAGCCTATAAAAAGCTGGGCTGGAACACAGTGGGCAGGAACTAAAGGGCTGAGTGCCAATCAGGATAGCTGAGGGGTCTGTTAATTTATCCCCCAAAGATTTCCTCCTCCCTTAGGTTGTAACTAATAACACAAACTCCTATCTAATGCCACTAATGCTATTATGCTGGAAAGCCCAAACCTGAGGAGGGAAAAGGCAGTTTGTGGCAGCAGATGCCAGCAATCAGCCAAGATCAGAAGCAGAGCTTGTCTCCTGGCTATACGTATGAGATAAATGTTGACTTCATTTCCATCTGTATCCCCCATACTCTGCTCCCCCGACCCCTCCCAGTGCCTCCTCTTCCAAAACTCTGCTCTGTTCATGTCAAAATGATAATTGTTAATTTATTCTGCTCTTCTGGTTGCTGTGCTAACCTACAGCTTGTGCTGCTTGGTGTCTAAGCAGCTTGTCCTGGGGATATGGTTAAACCTGCCTTTGATCAGCATTTAATCCTTCAAGGTGCTCAGGGGGCTGCAGTTCAGTTTCTATGAGAAAGCAATTAGAAAAGATGGAAAGGAAGAAACAGGACTCTCACTCTTCTTCTTCTCCCTCCCTCCAAAAGAAGCATTTATCATGGACTGGGGTGGCTGTTACAGTGGGATAAGAAGCTGCTCCATGGGCCCGGCCCAGATCTGATGAATTTAAGAAGTGGGAACCCTGGCCATCAGGAGCCTAATCTGTTTGTCTCCACAGGTAGCCCAAAGATCTGGGTTATTTTGTTCCTCAGCTAAATATAAACTGCTTGTTAGGGAGAGAAGCTTATCCTCCCCGCCAGCCTCCATCAGGGAGGACAAGTTGAGGTAGCATTTTTAACAGATGGAAGCCAAGTTCTCCAAGGGAATCTTTCAAAGTAAATAAATAAAAAGTAACTTGTAGTTCCTTCACACAGCTAAATATGTATGTCTAGATAAAGCCCTAAATGTGGAGTACAGCCATCTGCAGGGATGAAGGAGGAAAACAAGGGGAGGAGCTGGGGAAGAATTTGAGAAGGCAAGACTAGACTGGATGAAGAAAGGCAACTGATGCTAAACATCCCAGAGAAAACCACTTAGAACAGGATTCTGTTAGCGCTCTGGGACAGCACCTCTAGGAAAACTCCACACCTAAAATCACTTAAAACTAAGTGGTGTGAGGTCCACATCAGTGTATTGCCACTGCACAGGACTTCCCCAATGGGGAAAAGGCACCATTCATTTTAGCAGTTTATAAGAACTTGGCGCTTGCAAATCAAAAAGCAGCATAGTGCCCACTTGTCCCATTTATTTTTGGTCTCAGACTCACAATGTAGAGGCCGCAAATTGGTATTTCTTGACCTCTCTGTACACGGAGTTTGTTCATCACCATGATCTGGCACACACCTTTTGTTATTAGCTAGATCCCATCAGCCAAGCTCTTGGTGTCACAGAAACGAGATACAATACAGCTTCTCTATCTAGCTAAGGTCCTTCTAGAGTGCCGATCAGCGTAGTAATCTAGGAAATGTATCATCAGGATATTAAAGTTGGTTATCATTCCTCAAGTGCTGTGGTGGGTTACTCAATTTGAGATTAAAGGTATAAATCTAAAAATAGATGGAATCATAACAGGAAGATTCTGCCACTGCTACCACTTATATACATCTCAGTCTAGTAAACCTGGGACATGCTATAGCTCCTGGATTCCACTTATTTTGCAACTGAATTGTTTTGTGCACCTGAATGAGATGCTTCTTTTCTCTAGGCCCCAGGAATCTTATGATACTTAGTTTCCTTATGAAACTCAATTTTCAATGAAATGGAATTAATTATATTGTCCTATTTCGGTAGGATAGTTTTAGCTGGTTCTAGACATGTAAACAGCTGTGAAATTGCAAATAATAATTTATCTCACTTGCACTTGCTTACAGTTACACTATTGTAACTCTTTGTATGCTCTTATGTATTTCTGCTCTCTAACTGGAGACAGGAATTAGGATTTTAACCTGCCACTCAACACATAATAAAGTACAAGTCACTCACCTCTTGTATCTAGAAAAAAATTCTAGCAACCATATGTAATTTTGAAGTACCAAATAAACTTCACTGCTTGACCTAAGCCTCACAAATCTTCATGCCATGACACCATACTAAAGGACTGCCAGCTGAACGAGTGGCAAAGAAATGAGAATCCATCAGCAGTTAAATATGTGGCTTATTCAAATACCACACAGGAGAATCATTTTTCATCTGGTATGGAAAACAAATTAGAAATATGTCAGCCCCATTTAGACATATGTTAAACTCTGTGAAACACCCCTTTTTATCACATTTAAAACATGTGGGAAATACTGATGATACAGGGTTAAACTGGTCTCTGGCAGAATTAAAGCAGATTCCAGGGGTGACTCTGCAGACAGGAGTTCCCTGCCATCCGCTGAGCCCTGCTCCATAGGTCACAGCTGCCTCGGGGCAGGCGAGGAGCAGCCCCTTCCTTCCCTCTTCTGCTGCTCCAGACCCTGCAGCCTTACAAAGACTCTTGCTTTCTCATCTCTTGTTGTGCTCTGCCGCCCTAAAGAAAACACTACCTGTGCGCTCCCTCCCCTGCAAATACAGAGCATTAGCTTTGCTACAGAAAAAATCACTGCTACTCCAGGCATGGTAGCAGAAAACTGAGGTGCACTTGAAAGAAAGAGTTAAATCAGTTACAAAAACATGTCCCAACCCCCCTTACCTGAGCTTCAGCTTTCCTCACCCATTTTTTTTTTTTTCTTCTCAGGTTTTTTCAATATAGAAAAAATTGTGGGGATAAAAAAAAAAAAGCCAGCTAGCTCAGCAGGAGCTACATGCTGATTAGAAAAGTTTTGCTCTTGGGGGTGCAGGTTCGGGGGCGGGAGGAAATGAAGCAAATAAATGGTTTTAATCCTTTAAACCTGAGAGTTTTAGCTACTGCATTAAAAAGTTGGCAGTGGTATCTTCTAATCCCAAAGCCCAAATGCAGCGTATTATCCAGCAGACTGCATTCCCACACTTGACACCTCCCTAAAAGCTTTCCCGCATGTGTGCCAGTTTTATCAGCTACCTGGAGGACTAAAAGAGAACTCACTCACTAATTCCCAACCTTTGAGCAATCCTGCTCTGTTCCTTGAATGGCAGGGTGAATAGGGCACTATCTTTAGAAAGCCTTTGCTTGTTCAGTTATACCACCTTGCTTCGCTAGTAGCCCTGAGCCCAAACCACACTACTTAGTAGAAGCATCAAAAGCGTTCAGTGGTGGTCTAATTCTGCTCTCCTTGCTTTGCCCTGAGGTGTGAATGCCTTTGCTGTGGACCCTGAAAGTTGATGAGCAGTTCACAAAAGCATGATGAAACAGCGCAGGCCAAGACATGAAGAAAGAGTCAGTATTCAAGTAAGCCTGCAGGAAGAACTTAAAGAGCCAGCGTAAAAATAACAGAATTAGGACACAGCCAGAAATGAGGATTAACACTAGACAACATCAGTGACAATGAGTGAGGAGGATTCCCAGTTGCATGTCTATTACCAAAAATATTTCCACAAGTAACAACCTATACCCTAGTCCCAAGAAGAGTGAGCTCAGTGCTGAAATGCTGGAACAGCCATTTTGGATGAAATCTAGGTCCGTGTAGTGCGCTATGTGCCTGTGGCAGCAGCCAGTGTCACACCCCACAGTGAAAAGACAGCAAATCCTCATTTCTAGGGATAAGCCTTGAAACAGCAGGTTTCTTACTAGCAATGAAAGACCTGTCACACTGCCTTGTCAATGGCCCCTGCGCGGCACAGCCTCCCCAACGCACCATGCTGAACCATCTTCTTGCTCCTACATCAGAGGGATAAGGAAACACTACCCAGTTAAAACCAGAATTTGACAGATTTAGTATAATTAATACTGATGTTTAACGATTCTAGATCCCCTGCTCCCTTGCAAGTTGATCCATAAATGCAATATTTCTCCGGGTCTGCAAGGAACATGATACCTGTCCTTTGATCTTGTCCTGTTTTGAGTTGCAAAATATGATTTCATATTAAGATTTGGGGGGAGGGACAAACTGCTTGGACTTTCGGTGTAGCATTACAATGTACTGAATGTATTATTTTTCCAAATCACAGCTTCCCTTGGATTCTGTCACGGAAAGGCTGACACACCGGACAGACCGGGGAAGAAATTAGATCATACGCAATCTGTTACTCTCCACCTTTTTTTTTAAGACACCTGAAGCAGATAAAAAACAGAGAGAGGGTGTCAGATCCCCACTGGGTATAAACTGGCATAGCTCTGCTACAGTCGCTGAGTAGAATGAGTCAATATATTGATACCTACTGAGAAGTTATCCTGTGTATCTTAAAATATTAACGCCAGAGTCAACATGAAGTAAAAGGGAAAGGGGCTTTCACCTCATCTGTTCAGATCTCCAGCCTAATGAATGTACGACTTCCCTAACATACACACTTGATAAAATGAGCCTGGCTGAGTCAGAGAGGCACTGCGGCACCCATCTGCCACTCCCAGTCACCCTCCTCCTCCCAAACACCCACCGTTTGCCCCAGAATACACCTTGCTCTGCTGCCACACTCCTGTGCTGGGCAAAAAGTCCCCTGCAGCAGAAGAAATAGAAATAATAGCCTAAGCAGGCTTCTAAAAATCAACTATCTACCTGCAGTTTTTTATTTACAAGTAAAATGGTCCACATTCTGCTATTACTGATATCAGTGTAAACCTGGAAGATTGCTGTTAAAGACAGCAGAACAGAACTAGGATCAGACCCAGTACTCTCCTCTTGTATCTGAACTTACAGCATATTTTGGCGGTATGTAATGTGTGGTCTCACTTTTTCTTGTGCACATTGTACTAGATCGTGAACACATTATTTAACCTTGGGAAACATCAGAACTTTTCTTCATGAACTATTTTACCAGCATTACCCTCTGTGAGGCCAATCCATAGCTCCTTTCTCAGACAGAGGAAGATTTAGAGGAAACCACAGCCAAGTGGTACTTTGGCTGGCTGTTAGATGATCAGAAAAATCCTATGGTCTTTACACATGTAACAGTTGAGAAACAGACAGTGCTGGGTATCTGTGGAAGTATCTTATACAACTATTTCTACAGCACTCTCTCTCCTAACTGCAGGAGCCAGTTAAAAAGACAATTTCCATGTTATGAAGGGCAGGGGTTTGCAGCCTGGAATGAAGGATGAAGAACAGCAGCAGCACTGTCCTCCTCAGATCCCAACACAAACCATAAAGCATTGGCAGGACCTATGCATTGCCCTCCACTGTGAAATGCAGCTTTCCAAATGTGGTCCATTAGATGCAGTATTTGGCCTCATAATCTCTCCCCAGCACTGGCAGACACTTACGAACCAGACTGGAGAAACTTTGGGAATTCTCAGCTGTGTCATACAGCAAGAGAAATAACCCTAAGGACTGGACCGCCCTGAAAATCTCTGGGATGGATGTGGTTAGTTCTAAAACCAGAGTGGACTGTGGTCAACAGCCTTTGGGGATTTCTGCTGGGTTGGCAAAGTTTAATAAGTAGACATGCTGGGCAAAGGATTAAAAGTCTTCCATATTACATGTCAGGAATAAACAGAAGGCGATTCAACTCAATCCACTTAATGCCTTCTTGTTCCTGTCATACCTGTAAATGCTACTGACCATCACCTAAAGACATCCTTCTCTAGGATAAGCATTTTTCCCATCCAAGGGAGGTTCCTCACGGTTAGATCTGAAGGACCACCCTGTCCCTCCTCCCCTCCCAGCCTCTGCTTCCTTTGGCAGCATTCTGATGCAGATTTTCTTAGATAATACAGTTGCTTTAATGTTTTAAAACTAAAGACTTCTTAGATTGAAAAATGGTCTTCTAAAAACAGCAACATCTTTTCAACATTTTTCATTTTTGAAACATTTTAAATGCTAATTCTTTTATCAAAAATGTTATTGGAACTGTTATCAAAATGGTTATAACTGTAGTAAAACCCCTTAGAACATGAAAAACAAATCCATTTTGAACCCTATGAAACAGAAAAAGCATCAAAACCTCTATATTGAAAGGGTAAGTTGAAAAATATTTTCCAGCCCAGCTCTTTAGAAAGGCAGGCAGTTAACCCACTCCTTGCTGCACTCTCTCCCTCTCCTCTCTTCTCTGCGAATGCAAGCACTGAAATGAGGTTGGCATTCATTCTCTTTCAATGTGGACACAACAAAGACTGGATTTTCCACAGCCTACCAGCCTACCTGCCTACAAAACCTACCAACCAGTGCTTCTAGGGAGCTAGCTATTCACATGCCCACAATTTTATGTACAAATTATGAACTATACAGCTTAAGGACACTCTGAATGGACTGCTTTACTGGGGTATACTTTGCAGGAAGAGACACAGAATGCTAAGTGGTCCAGACCACATGCATACAGCCACTGCTGCCGTGCGCACACATCAGTGGTAACTGCTTGGGTCTCTCCCCAGAGCTATTTGAGCTGTAGGAGGTAAGCCCAGTGAACAAGAATTAGGGATTCTACTTGCCTTTTACCTCTAAAATGCCAGTGCTAGTGAATACCTGTATGGGAAATCAACAACAACAAAAAGGGAGAAAGTAAACCCATTCTTGAGACATGAATTAAGATCTTTTTAAAGTGTGATGTAATGATGACTATCTGTCACAAAAGCCACTGCACTCTGATCCTTCCTCTCCCTCTTGTTTAAGTGCTTTCTGGGAGCACAGCCTTGTAGAGGTTCAGTGTAACAATTAAAAGGGTTGTCATGTTTAATGGAGCCAATGATGGCTAAATCTCAATCCCTGGTTAATCATTTGCTCTTGCCAGCATGGTGAAGCTGAGCATCTCAAATCTCCAGGACAGTCATGTTAATGGAATAAGCAAAAGAAGTCAAGTGAGATGCTATCTGAGCCTGCCTGATGAGATTGCAGTTTGCAGACAACCCTGGCTTATCTCAGATGAGGAATAAACAGAATGCATCAAGTCTGTTTCCCCAAGACCTTGACTTGCTGGTGGTAGGGGAATATGAATAACATCTAGACAGCTCAATATAGATTAAATGAGGAACTGGATAAGATCATGGTGTTAACGAATACCCACTTTAAATATATCCCCAAATACCTAGTCCAATAACCACGCAATGCAAAGGATTAAGCTTCTGGTATACATTATTTATGAAAGGTAAATTAAGGGTAAAACCAAGGACTCCATTTTAAATGTAATGTGTATAAGCAGGCGTACATAATTCTTTCTATGTGTACACTTATAGTAATACTTGACTTTTACATAATCAAAAACTATTATGTATCTCAAAATGCTTTACAAAGCTGGGTCGCTATCGTAATTCCCATACATAGGAGGAAAGTGCAGTAAGTAGTTTGCGTAATTTGGCTAAGATTATAAAACCAGAAAAATGGAAGATCCAGAAACAGATTCTCAGACCCCGCTCTCCTCCAGATTCACAAACACACAGCTATGTATCAATGATGTTACCAAGAAAGAGTTCGATAAGAAAGACATAGACAGAGATCTTGCAAAATGAAGACAAATGCTGTCCCACAGGTTTGTGATCTCATCACGGAGAAATAAATTTTAAAACACCTAGTTTAGGTATGCAAATCCATAATGTGTAGAGACAAGCAAGGATTATTCATTTATGCAAATGTGTATTATATGTGCCTGAACAAGGTATTGTAATGTATTATATTAACATATCATATTGTTTATCCTTAAACAATATATTGCCTAAACAGTGATTTGTTTGGGCTTTAAATTTATCTACCTTTAAACACCGAAAATACATGTTACAGCACCTAGCAGTGAAGGTGGAACAGAGCCACAGTTCAGGCTTGCTCTAGTAGCAGCTTACAGACCGGAATTTCTTGTTGCAGCATTAGTGTGGAAGTTCACAATGATACATTTTCACAATAGAATCAACCATACTTTAAGAAGTCCACAACCACAACCTGGTTTGGAAAAACCCACAGGACTGGGTTCATTCCACAGTGGAGGATAAAAGAATACCATGACCTTGTTACTGACGCATGACACTGCTCCATTGTCTTTGAGTGCTTTTTCTCAGAATCCCACCAGTACCAATTTCAATTTAAAAATTCCTATCCAACTAAAATCCCAGCTACAGAGTTATAATACAACAATCAGCTAAAGACTGTAAAGGGAAGATACATGGTTTAGCATATTCACTTCCAGAGCCCCAGTCACCTACAGCTAAGATCCAGAAATACTTCTCATTCCTCCTTCTATTCAAGCCATGCTGTATCAAGTAAGGGAGAAAAAACAGCAACTATTCTGGGAGCCTTCTAAATGGATTAATGCCCATGTAACCCGGGCTTTCAGAATGGTTCTAATGGCATAGATGTGCATTTTTGTTTGCATTTGTGTCCAAATCTTTTTATGACTAGCATTAGTTGAGAATTTTCCACTGAAGGGTAATTCATCAGAAGTAAACTATTTATAGGAATTGTTCTGTTTGGGTTTAAACAAGTTTTGGCATTTAACAATAAGGCTTCAAGTTTCATTAAAAAACATGTTTTGTTTACAAAGCTTAATAAATAAATACTTAATGAAGTTAAAAAATGTCAAAGATTGAAACTCTTGTAATCACGTTGTTATACTCACAATGATCAAAGGATATAAATGAGCCAGGTTTGCCTTTAATAGACCAACTGGTATAGAAGGATAAAATGCAAAATGTAAGGAACACAAACCCTATTCAGATCTAAAAGAGTAACAGCAGCTTTCAAAGCTACATGCAGGTTTAGACTAACAGCTCTGAATTTAACATTGTTAGCTAATAAATTAGTCAATTTGAGGGAACAGGTTACTTCTACCTGTAGATCCACAGGGAGTGGTACTAGCAAAAGGAGAGGTAATATGCTCTCTCCCTTAGTGGAACAGAGAGAGAACTAATTATTGTCTATAGGACGTGAAGGAGTTCACAGGCAGCAGGATGTAAGAAGAAATACAACATACTATAAATCAATATTGCTATACTGAGCCCTTGATTTTCAGAGTCTAACAGAGTTAAAAATTTTAGTTTCTAAGATCTTCCTTCGAAACTGTTTTGAAGGACTCCCTTGAGGATCAGCGCTGATAGTTTAGAGTGGTTATTTGTGAAAAATGTTCTCCCACTGTTAACTGGATGTTTCTGTTTACTGAATGTTGGTGTGAGTTCACCATGGTACACAGCAGGTTTCTGGTCTCACCAGCTTAGGTTCCATGAGGGCTTTTGCAGCATTGGATAACTTTGCCGCATTGGTCCATATTCTGGGCCACACATGTTAAATCCAAAGCTTTGGATGGTTTTACTGTGAGTGATATTTTAGTATGGTGACTATAGAAACCAGGCCATCTGTGGCTTGGTTTCATGGAATGAATTTTGCTTCTGGTGATGAATTCAGCAAGGTTGTTGCAGAGGTAGTCTGAGGGCTACAGGCATTTTAGGGAAGGAATGAATTCTGGGAAAACATCTTTTAATGACGTTATTTTTTTCCTATAGGTGTTTAATGGTTTTCTGTTCAAGTTCCTGCATGTGGTTTTAAGTCATAAGCAAGTGTATACAATGGGTGCATTTGTGCACAGAAGAAAGGGTTGTATTATCATTATTTTGCATCAGGTGCTTGGATGTTTCACATAAAAATATGATCTATCTATCTATCTATCTATCTCCCTTGAGCAGTAGCTTTTGAAGGAAGATAGTTGGACCAAACCTCTCTGAATTCCTTGGAATAGCCAAGCCAACATTTTCAACATTTTGGGCTTTTGTCCCATTTCATAGATGGAACAAAGGAAATCTTGAATAAACTAGGTTCATTCTCTGTACCCTACCCTACGCACATCATAGGTTACAACAGAGGGAAGTCCTTTCTGCCCAGGCCAGGAGTTCCTTGGCATTCCTTTTCTGCTGATGAGTCTGCCAACTGCTAGACAAATACAAGAGATAAATAAAGTTTTTCATCCAATATACATGAACGCTATGCACACTGCCACAGCTGAGGCTGAAACCAGGTTCCACAGGTCAGAGCTACTTCTTTAACTGTGCAAGTACAGACTCTGCTGACAAAGGAACTGAAGTGACCTCCAGCCAGCTGGGAGCACGGTGCCAGCACACCAGACTCTGTCTTGAAGCCAAATATCTTCAGATTTGTAATGGCAAAAGTAAGATCGGGCTGGTTATGCCTCCCAAGCCACTAGGAAAAAAGCAAGTATTTCAATTCCCCATTACTACCTGGGAGTTAGGAACATGCAGAGGTGAAGCTCTGATTTGTCTAGAGCTATAGCAGAAGGCAGGGTCAAAACAGGACCCATATTCAGAAGCTGTTGCTTCCATATTCCTTGCTAAGATCACTCTGCCTCTTTCCCTGTGGGATATTCTTATCTGAAAGCTGCTCTTTGGGAGGCTTACATTACTTTAGGTGAAAACACTAAATAGAAAGTACATACTTCTATGCAACATAGACTGTAACTGAAACACTGTGAGTACCTGGCAGCTGCTGTTTGAAAGTGGACACAACAGGCTTAACACCAATGCAGTTTGGAGGCAGAAGAGAAAACATTTCTGGCAGCACTTAGCATGGCTGAGGATGTTTTTATTAAACACAAATGCACAAAAATCCAGCTTTTCTGCAAAGCAATGCGTAATCTTGCTCTCACACACCTACATACATATCATATTTCCAACCCTCAGAACTCCCGGATGCAGGTTACTATTAGAAAGAGAAAGAGGTATGGTTGCCATATGGACAGATTTCCCCAAAGATGCCTTATTCTTCTACCTGGAAATTCTGTTTGAGGAAGCTGGAGAGTTACACACATGTGTCTGGCATTTCTGGACATCCAGTTTTCCGGTGCTCATACCCAGGTCAATGCTATAATGCATGTGCAGTGAGCCAAATATTCCAGGAAGACCCGATGCACATGCACTGTACCAACAATTGGCCCACAAACAGTAAATCAAAAGTATTGGAGACACTGGACTCGAGGTACATGCATGTATTAATCACGAAGATCAACACCTCTTGGTAATGTCAGGCTAAATATGTATGTGCCTCCTACCCGTGTCCACATATTTCTGCGAGGAAATCCTAGACAGAAACATACCCATGCCACCAAATAAAAGCAATGTGAACAGTGCACCGGACATCACCAGTGCCAGGTTGTACTGTCAGGTTTGACTCTGTGCATGGCTGTATTCAGATAGCCTAAACTCTATTAACCTCTGAAGCCTATAGATTAGGCACCCTGATGCCCTGCAGTGAAGTGACAGAAAGCAGCAAAGCCAGGGACTTCAGCAGAACTCAGGCTATTTAAATGTGGCAACAGTTTCTGACTCAGCAAACTGCTTTCCCTCTCCATGTCCCATTTTCTCTTCTTAGAACAAGAAATACAAAAACTGGTTGCCTGTCCTCTATCAGTGCTGTGATGCTCTAAGAAGCTACATAAAATGCTTTGAGATAGCAATGTAAAAATAGCTAAGCAAAAAGTTAGCATAAGGAACAGACTTATTAATAAAGAATGGCATGTGAAATTATAACTAGGATAAAACCACAACGAGTCTCCTTCTCAGTTCTTTGCAGCATAAGGTGATCATCATTTGTGAGGTCAAGGAAAAAAACCACAACCCTCCCTTGGGATATACAATTAAACATATCAAAGAGGTTATTTGCATCCATCTGTAGCATCTGGCACTGGCCACGGCCAGAGACAGAATACCAGACCAGATGGACCAATGTGTATGGCAATTCTTATCATCTTGTGAGAATAATTTCTTCCTTCAGGTTGGATATGTCTCTTCTAATTGTGTATCAAAATCTAACCAAAATTGGTGCTGACGTATCATTGATTGTACTGTGAGTTTATCTGCAGCTCAGCATTCTGGGACAATTTAGTCCCTTGCTTACCTCAACTCTAATGCAGGATTTCTTTATCAGTGAATTTCTACATTCACTCATACATTTTCCAAGCCTTGTCCTCAGAGATTACCGACAGAATCCATGACTCAACTGTAATTTGAACCAAAAATCTTTTTTAGTTCCTGAATCTTTGCTAGTGGAAGACTGTAGCCTACAAGACTGTAGACTATAAGACTCCAAATTATTTTCTTATAGCTACAGTCTTGTCCGTGAATTTATAGAGCCCAGGTATGTATGGCAGGATTCTAAAACCTTCCCACGAATTCTTTTGGAACAACTGCACTGTTTTTCTGTGGTTCACTCGAAGACATGCAGAGATATCAAAGATAACAGAAATCTCATCTTTTACAAGAGCCAACCATTGCATTTTGGGGTTTTTTGTATGAGGATCACGTAAGTAATAATGATTATTGAATTTTACAATTTTATCATTATATTATAAACAATTAGAAACCATTAGCACTGCACCATAAAATGATGGCATTGCATTGTCATATCACATCAGGGACTCTCTATTGCCATATTTTGAACTTCTTGACTAACTAGGACTTCCGTAAATGCAGTTGAGTTCAGTTACATGAAGGCCAGGGAGTGAACCAGCCTCCCTAGAAGGTGCCCTTGAATCCAACAGGAAATCCAGAAAGGTTATAGAAAAGAGTTGCTGTAGGATGGTCTCTCAGGCTGTGAAATGGGATAAAAGAAGAAACAAAGAGCTGCTGAAGATATGACTACTTTGTCTTCACTCAGTATTTGGGGGGGAAATAGTTTCCATACACAGCCCCTAGCCCTTTCTTGAATCTGAACTCAGCTTCCCTGTGGACATGAATTACGCATAATCCTAAACCTCAGCAGAAACGTAAAAACCAGATACCGCTCCTGAAGAGAAGCAAGCTTCCCTGAGGAGAGATACCACGCATATCCCTATGTACACATGCAGGGGTGCCCCGACAAAAATGCCCGATATTCAGACACTGCATTTGAAGAAACTGCTCCTCTTTGTCTCCTGCTGCGTACCAGGGGAGCACAGGCAGGGCAAGCTCAGCCCCTGAGGCACCATTGCAGACTGCAGTACAGCCCAGCCTTTACCTGGGCCTGTCCCAGTGACCTTCTTAGTAATACAAATGAAGCATTGCATAGCTCTTCCCGAGCTGAGCAGCAGCGGAATTCACCCTTTCTCCCTCCATAGGAAACATTTTTTTTAAAAAGTACCTTGACTTTTTAGACCGGTACGTAACCAGCTAAATGTATTAATGCCTCGTTCTAGATATTGGCAATAAGGCTTCCAAGAACACAAGCAATGGTTTAAAAAAAAAAAAAAAAAAAAAAAAAAAGCTAAATGGGTCTTTCGATCACCACAGTAAATGGATTTGTAAAAACATATGGAATACTTTGAAGTCTGGGTCCAAGATCAAAATAGCATATGGCTAAAAGACCACTGTAAATTGAACAGCAGCAGCATGGGGCTCTGGTGGGCAAGTTGCAGACCCTACAGCATTCTGCAGAGCAGCCTGAACCTCCGCAGTTCAGATCAAGAGGAGCCAACAGGGCAACCCTGCTGCTGAGCTCTGATACTCCTCCTTCCTTTCCTGTTTCTTTAGTGTATTTTTTCCTCCAGCTTCAAATTGTCCCTATCTTTTGTTGAGAACTACTTGGATCTTTAATGGTTCTTCTGATAATCCCTGCCTCCTTTACTTCTGATTAAAGAGGAAGAAAGAATGGGAACTGTACCCTTGACTGATTTACACTTCAGCTTAATTTCTATCTTCCTTCCCTTCTCTTCCTCACCTCTTTCCCTTGCTAGCTGAAATCACCTCAGTAACTTGTTCACGATTTTTGGTAAAATGAATTGACTGAGCAGTTGCAGACAAAATCTAACTTGTGACAGAAGCAGAAGACAGTGAACAGGGACGTTGAAAGTAGAGGCTGGGGTGATGCGGTCAGCTCTTTGGGTCACTGGTGTAAAAAATCCCCCCAGAGTTCTGCAACCAGCAAAGAGAAATGCATGTCCGTAATGCACCTTGAAGCAGTAAATGAAACCGTCACCAGCAGCAGAGAAAGAAATGGCTCCCAGAAAGAAATGACTGAAAAAACCCACTGCATTTAACCACGCAGCCCAGGCATTCCCCATTTTTTCTGACACTGTATTCTTGGGACGAGGAT
The DNA here is from genome assembly GCA_008921705.1 of Burhinus oedicnemus. Lineage (NCBI taxonomy): Eukaryota > Metazoa > Chordata > Aves > Charadriiformes > Burhinidae > Burhinus > Burhinus oedicnemus. The sequence continues at coordinate 1,790,739 of VFFE01007246.1, forward strand.
CAGTATTTCTTTGTAGAACTGGCTGCATGAAAAGGTACTGATCCTTCTCAGGGCATTACAAGGATGCATTCCCAGGACTTCATGCAAAGACAGTACCAGGAGCCATAGGGCTGTGACGGTCCCTAAATTCAAATGACCAAATATCCCCGCTGAAGTTCAAAAATATCTTTCCAGTATATTGGGAAAGAACACTAACAATATAGTGCTTTTCCTTTCAGGTGGATTATGTCAGAGATTTTAAATACTCATCATGTTTCTGCACGACAGCATAGGGAAACTGAAACACCTGGCAATATATGATGCGCTCCTAAAATTCACTGTCCAGTATGTCATGGTAAGCCAGTGGCAGAGCTAGGGAAAAAGTTTGGGGGTTCTTGTCCTCAGTTCTGCTCAGTGCTGCTGCTGAGGAAAAATCTCTTCAGCACTGCCCATTGCCAAGTGGGATTTGGCTTCTCTGACATCAATGGCAAAAGTTCTCACCAAGGAATCAACAAAGCACTCAGGTTTTCACCATTACTGTAGCTCAGCTATCAAGTATTAATTAGTCCAGCAGGGGAGGCTGCTCCTTTTGCCAGTGTATATTTTTCTAATGACTGGGCCCAGAAAAGTAGCCCGAGTCTATGGCTTGTTACGTAGAAACCAACTTGTCTGCATAACAATTAGCTGAAATGAAATAAGCTTAGATATATACTACTGGCATTCATAAGAGCAGAATTTGCCACCCTGATCTTCAGTTACAAGACATATCCTTTTTTTACTAGGCTAATACATATCGATCCCTGAGCACAGGCACATCCATCACCCTATTTTGTTGCAGTATTACTACCGTAAGCCTGGCACGCTCGTAGTGCCTAGTGTCAGAAAAGCAAGTCACCAGGTAAAGGGATGCTTGCAGGGCACAGACACTTTTCTCCAGATTCTACATAGAAAAAAAGTTTAAAAAGAAGACAGTAAGAATTCTCTGCTCTGTTTCTCTTCTTCAAGCTGAATACATTTCTCAAGGAAAATTAATTTCTTTGCCTTTTCCTTGCCTCTAATGAACTGCCTCTGAATGCATGAGGGCACAGGAAGGAGAGCAGACTCCGTGGTGAGATAATAAAAAGTGAAAAGACATTCAAAGCCATCAGTATCTTGCAAACCTACACTGATGGAAATATGCTGGACTGCAGACAGGGGAGGAAGATCAGAGCAACTTGGAATAGCTTTGGCATTAATTACTTAACTGCAAAGAAAAGATGACATTGAGAGAGCAGGGGGTTCTCCTGCAATCCTACAGAGAGGTTACAAAAGCAGATGTCTAGATACAGGCCACCAGCACTCCTAAACACCACACTCTGTGGACATCAGTGAATGACAAACTCTTCTGTGAAAGCCCAGGACATCATAATTATCAGTAGAATAATCAGAATGTGGAAAAAGCATAAGAGTGGCTACCATTAGACAAATAAATCAAGAAGAACAAACAAAGGAAAGAGGAAAATGTCAGGTTTTTACCTACTGTTCCCACTTTCACTTCACAAGGTACTAAAAGACACAAAGCACTTGGTAGGTCAAAAAATGTGCCTATATAACTACAAGCTCCAATAGTCTTTGGAGTGCAACTGTCTTAGATGATCACCATAACTCAGGGAAGTTACAAAAGATGAAGTACAAGAAAGTTAGAGGTTTTAATCCAATAAACACAGGAATTCTGAAGTGCTCAACCAGACAGTGAGAATCTTTCCACTGTAGACAGCCAAAGACCTTAGCAGAACCCATTTGTGATGTCCACCCAGCGTAATAACTGAATCAAAATGAATCAAGCCTTCTTTTCCTCTTCTTTTCTTGTCTTTGAAAACACTTGCATTTCTTCAACAATTTCAGGTCAATTCTTATTTTAGTCAAACACGTTCACTTGGCCTGCAGAAGGCAGGAAGATCTCAAACCATCTTGCAACCTTTGCTAGCACAAGTACATGCTTAAGAAGATAGTTTTCCTGCTTGACAAAATGAGCAGTGTTGAAAGTTTTCAATTATAATAAAACACTAGTAGATCTGGTTTCTCTAAAGCCATGTTTATGTATGCTCTGTAGATGAGATAAGGAGAAACATTGTTAATGACCAGTGTGCTGTGTGTTCTCTCCCTTAACCACTCTGTAAATGCCTTGCCAAAGCTATTTGGGAAATTTCTGTACTCTGCTGCTTTGCCCTTATAGTATGGTTGGAAGCCTTCACCAACAGTGAACATTTTGTGCACTGAAACATCTGGTAGCTGAAACAGAAAACCTGCAGAACCAGCTAGATAGGAACATTTCCAGATATCATTCCTGCAACATCTACATGGGCTGGGGTCATTAGGCAAACCAGCTGGAGCAGCAGCGGCAGGCTGCTGTAACTGCAGGATCCAGCTGTGACAGGGAGTCACGAAAACACTCGCTGGGCAGCGCAGCAGATAAACAAGGAACCAAAGGGTTCCATATCCAGTTTATGTCATCCAGCATGATGCTAAAGATCAAACTGTTGGAAAAAACCAAACTTCGCCTCCTCTCCCCTTCCCATCATTTGATCTGCTTGATGTAGATATTCTGAATTTGTTCTAAATTCAAAACCACACTCCAAGGATAGCGTGGAGACGGATTTACTCTACTGTTATTACATGGAGCCTGGCCGGTTGAATAAACGGGCGAGTCAGCCTGATGGTACTCTTTTCCTGAGCCCTCTAGAAAACAAAGTCTTCCCTCATTCTTTACCATATGATATACACAGAATAAGCGAAGGGTCTTTTTTTAGCAACACCTTACGTCTTTCTGATTCATTCACCTTGTCCCTTGAGCTTCTGCAGACACAAGGTGCTCTATAGACTGTGAAATATTTTCCACCCTCCTCTTCTCCATCACCAAGAATGCAAAGAAATAAAAGGTGCAAAACTAAGAGATGATAAAGTAAACCTTAGCACTGGATCAATTTAGTAATGTCCTTTATCAGCCTGCTATTCATGCTTAGCAACCACTACAGCTCACACCAACTTCATTTTCATTTTAATACATCATACAGAAAAGCAGCCTAAATATACATCCCCAGATCTAAAGCATATAATCTGTAAACTACAGGAACAGGCAGATCATTTCCATTAGTTTCTTATGTAGCAAAAACCACAATTTACACCCAAAGCATATAATTATATTCAAATTCTAAAAGACAGTGTCGGAAGTACTTTAAATTCATAGTTTGGGGGAAAGTCACTCAGGAGTATAAGTAGTTATGTTTTAATGTGCAAAAACAACACACACGCACACAAAGAGAATGCAAGAGAAGTAATTTGTGAGAGTGGTGAGGGAGCCATGGCAAATTGCAGGCCTCCGGTTCTGGTGGCTGCCTCGAATTCGGCACAGACGGCACTCCAGCCAAAATGTTCTGCTCCTTTGGAAACACCAACGCTGGCATATGGCACTGCAGCCTGTTCAGACTTTAGAGCCATGAGGGAAAATGCTACTGGGATCTATGTCCAGAATTTGAAGGTGTCTTGCTTGTCCTTCAAGCAGAGATCAAAACAGGCTCCAACATCTAAAGCCCAAGAGGATTATTGGGATTTCATATACTTTTGTGGCTCCCTGCCAGGGATCTCAAAGCACACAAGTACACCAGGACTGCTCACCTCACCTAGGAGATAAATGGTTTTCTCTTCATTTCACAGATGAAGGAAACAAGTCAGAAAGAAAGGCAATGTTTCACCAAGGTCATACAACAAATCGGAGCCATTGGTCAACAGCATGTCATCTTGTGCACAGAGGTTACACAGAAGACATGAAAACCACCTTCTTCTCTTTAGTGCAAGTGATCTTTCACAGTTATCAAAGCCCACCAGAACAACAGAAATGCAAAACTGAAAAATGTCTGCCAACCCACACAGGACCGTCATCCTGGGCAACTACACAGACAGCCAGTCTTCTTAAGGCACAGCACATGGAAATAGAGAAACTATGGTCATCTTGTGTACTTCCCAGACAAAACTTCTATTTCTCACACTTATAAGCTCTTTATTCAGTTACTGTCTGTATGGCAAACCATGGAATTTTCCCACGTCCAGCTGAAGACTCTCCTGTTCTTTTTGGTATTCCGACCTTAGAGGACCTAGGTATGTTTTCCTGCTTCTAGTGAGTTCTTGTGTAAGGAATTTGGAGCTTCCAACAGCACTGTATGTAATAACCCAGTAAGTATCATAACATTGTTCAAGCAAATATTTTCATGCCGTGGCAAAAGAAGAAAAAAAAAGAAAAAAAAACCCAACAACAAAAAAAACAAGGAAAACAGGCCAGCATCTTTAAGAAAAATGTCTTCCATTTTTTAAATGCAGAAATGTTGTAAAAAGTACCATTCTCATTCTGCAGCATTCTGACTGTGTAGCTTGTGTCACAGATCCCAATATTCTTTACAACTTCAATGCCTATACAAAGCATACAGCGGGATCCTTCATCTGTCTTTGAAATGCAGTCACCTTTGCAGTAGAATGTGGCAGTTGCTTGACAAGTCAGGGCTGTATTATCCAAAAGCAGAAATGATAAAGAGAAGAAGAAACCTCTCTCCAGTCTAAACTGCAAAGGAAATATAAGGTGGAAGAAAGCCCTGATTTAATTTTGACTCAGGGCTAGCATTCGCACATTTTTGCAAAATGTGCTATGAGATACTGCACAAGCACAAAGTAGCTATCAGAAGAGTATTTTTTTAAACACGTCTTAAGAGACTGCACCTTCAGCAGCACAGGTCTGAGCAATGTTTCAAAGGGCACAGAGACATGTATTAAATCAGAATGACAGGGCTCAACAATAACATTAGGTTTCTTATGTTCCAGATCTCAGAAAATCACTGGGATCTCCCAGGATCAAGTACCACGTGAACAGACTTAAGCTTCAGTTTTACAGGACAGTGCAAGTTATTCTAAGTTGGGAATAGTTAATACTGACCACTCCATAGGAGAGTAAAATGAGAAGTCAAAGCACCTGATCAGAAATTGTGTCATAGAAAAGTTTGCAAATAGTAAGTCAAATAGTAACCTCGCTTTAAGGAAACAGCCTTTGTGTATACCAGAATTTTCCTGCGTTCAACTACCTAACATTGCGATTTCTCAGAAGAGCTACAGCGACTCAGCACGGGGGGGCAAAGCTCAGCTATGGTCATTTAAACAAGAACACAATGGACTAGGGAGTTTGGATGCTTAGATTTCTGGATAGCAAGCTTGAGACAATTTAAATAGACCTCACCTTTCTTTAAAAACATAAATCATTGTTACTGTCTCTGAGGAAGGGAATGTAAACATTCAGGCATACAGAATCACTAGTCTTTTCAAAAAAATTAGGGTTCATTGTTGATAGAGACTAGAGGCAAGCCACAGAAAGCAGACAGGCTTCTAGCTTTTCACCTTTGCAGAACTTAACTGCAACCCTAATTTCAGCTCTGAATAAAGTTAATTTTACTGGATCACTGACTGCTCTGTATAGGATGATTTTTTCCCTTTTGTTAAAGCTACCAACCTTTTCTCAAAGTAATCTCCCGATGATGGAGGAACAGGGAAGGTCCCGCTCGGTACCAGGGAACGTGCAGTGCCAAGGACCAAGAACTAGTTTTCTATTTTACAGAAAAGGTGGGATTGCAGTAACAAAGGCACTTGAGAGGAGGAATAAGTCACACTGGAGGAGCAGCAAGGAGTAGGAGATGTGTATTATAAAGAGGGTACACTGTCACAGCTGTGTGTGGCAAGCTTTGACACTGGTTTGCAGAATACCTGCCTATTTCATGTAAACACTCTGTTGATTTGTCCGAGCATTTGTTTTTATTTGCTAATTTAAAAAAAGATATAAGAGATGGAAACACTTCATATAAATGACAGGACTTCTAAGAACTGACTCAGGCCTAAGAGTTACACCTACAAGATCTGGTGCCTGCTCACTGCCAGCCATCACTACAAGCCTTCACTTTTTGCTGTGACTGTCCAACAGCCTGAGCAAGCCTAGTCCCCACGAAGTGAAGACCAAAAGAGAAGTGCCCCTAGGCCCACCATTGCTCCCATAGCTGCCACTGCACAACAGTACTCCGAAGGCTGGGGCAACCTGCACGAGGCATCACATGTTGCCTCTGGGCACTCCTGCTCCCCACCCATTAAGGGGGGCCAGAGAAAAAACAGCTGGAGGAGAAAAGGAGAAACCAAATTAATTAATTCATCACTAAGACAAAACACGCACAAATCTCTTCATTTTATCTGTCAACCGCAGGCATGCATTATTCATCAGCTGAGGCGATGAAGACGTGTAAAGAGGGGCTGTGAAGCCACTGCTACAGGCTCTGGTAAAGCAGCTGACCTGGGCAGGGTGCTAAATAGCTAAAGGGAAGCACATGCGGACTTTGATTCCATGGTTGGATTTTTTCATCCCTCTGTCCCACAAGCCCTTAGTGAAACAAAGGGAAATCATGGCTTTCCCTTCCTATTGTTTGGGTAGAAAGATTCTGCCAGTCTAGGAAGGTCCTCACATGGAAAAAAAATTTCTTGTGACTTACTGAAGTCCCCTCCTGGCAAGGCTTGCTCCCTTGCTGACAGGGAGGTAAACCTGTGACAAAGACTTTCTCCTTGAGAAGATGCACTGTGCCAAGTTTCACATTTGCAGGTTGCAGCTCAACTACCGGAAAGCACCAGCTTGGTGATTTCAGAATTAACTCTCATAACACCAGCACTGTAACGACTGCCAGATCTGGGCCTGGTCCTGTTCAAGTTAAGCCACTAGAAGGTTTTCCACTGATTTTAAAGGAGTACTGAACACGGACTCCAAACAAGTGTTCACTCCTTGCAAGACATTTACCTTTCCTCTGTTCTAGATACTAATCTGTTTCTTCAAACAGACTGAAATCTACTGAGATGTATAAGAAAAAAGCAAAATACGGTTAGATCCAAAACCAATACACAATGGTCAGCACTGCTGACTGGGAGGCAACATGGCAGGGTGACCACAGTCCTGACCTGATTCCTTCCAAAACCAGTATGAATGTAGCCACTGATTAGGGCAGGAATCAGAGTGAATTTTTATTTCCTCCTAGCAAAGAAAAAAATCAAAGTCCCAGGAAACACAGGGAGTGCACGGGCTCCCTGGGATCTGACTCCTCAACACTGTCACAGATCCAAATTCCAAGGGCCTCTGTCATGCAACAGTGAAAGAAAAGACAAAAATAAACCATGCGTGTGTTTACAAGACCAGCTGTCTTTGTGGTTTCTTGTTCTTCTCTCTCTCTGCCCGCCCCCCCCCCCCCCCCCCCTTACTTATGGCCACAGGGGGTTTCCATGCCAGCTTTGCTACATGGCATGATTAGGAAAGGGAAAAAAAACCCCCTCATGCTGGCTTATGTACCAGCCTGAGCTCCCCGAGCTCTCCATTTCCCTTGATTCCTTACTGCAATGAGGACACAGAAAAAATGCCTGTCTCTCAGTGAAGTTGATAACAGCTTTTGCTCAGGGCTCTTAAATGAGGCTTTGCTGGGCTTTCAGGGCAGATGGAAAAGTCATCAAGGAGAAAAGAACTATCATTTCTTGACCAGGAAACAGAACGTGGACTCTCCCGCAGACTACTGCCTGCCTTTTACATCAAGGCTAACCACTATCACATTTTGTGACATCCTTGTCTCCTTTCCTCACAAGTGACCTACAAGCCAGGCTTTGCTATCCCCTTCCATCATAGCAGCACTCAGCTAGAAAAGCATGTCTGCACAGGGCCAGAAGAAGAAGAACCAGTGTCAGAACTGAGGGATAGGACAGGATGGAAGGAGAGGAGAAGGGAGGGGAGAGCCCTGGGACAGTTGGTTGAAATGCCGCATGACATGGCTGCAGTAGGCGCTAGGAGGATGTACTAGCAGCGCTGTGTCAGGGTTACAGGGATATTGAAACCTGGAGTATCGCAGCTAAGCGTTCGGATGACCAGCAGAGCAGCCTGAAGAGTTCAAACAGCACAGCGAGGGATGGACCTCCAATTAAGGCTATGGGTACCCTGGCAGAGTCATAGAAGGACCTCGGTATTGCAGGTCTGAGCCAAGGCACGCTGGAGAGGGAACGCGCTCAGGAACAAAGCCAGGAGGCAGATGCTGTGGGTCACAACTGAACACCAGCAAAGCAGGGCTGCGCTAGCAGGAGGTGCTTTAGCAGAGCTGCTAGAGGGCACAGAAAAAGGGTGGCTGGGAGCACTGCAGGGCAGGTTGCGGGTGCTCTGGCAGTGTGGGAGGGGGGAGCCCAGGGCGCTGCAGAACAGCACCATGCCGCAGAGGCAAGGACTCTGGACTGAAACGGCACTGGGTAAAACAGGTTGAGCTGGATGTCTGCAGCCAGTTCTGCAGACACAAGTGGCAGCACCCTGTCAGCCTATCAATCTCTCTCTTCTACCCCAAAGCTCACATCCACCCCAAAAAGCAAGAGAAACATGTTCAGGCCCCACATGGGACAGGAACCAATGCCATGCCAGATATCAAGACCATCTGTTAAGCACCACCCATGTGAAACTCAGTTATGGGTTATTAATCATTAGCAGCAGGAGCCCTGTTATTTGCAGTAATACTCAAGGACCATGTGAGGTAGTCCCTACTGTGCTAAAGCGAGGGATATGAGGGCTCAGCCAGTCCCTGCCCCACAGGGTTTCCAACAGGAATAGCTAAAGGAAAAGCAAGCTGGGAGGGAAGAGAAGAACAGAGCTGGGTACAACGGCAGAGATTTCAGTCGCCTTTCCAGTATATCATTACCTTTACCTAAAAGGTGGCAGAGCAGAGCTGCTGCAGGATTCACACCTTGGCCAGACCTGACCCTGACCTGCAGCCCTGCAGGTAAAGGGCCAGGCCCTGGGTTGCCTGCCTCTCCTGGCTGATGCGGCTGAAGGCAGGAGCCAAGGGACACGGTGAGATGTGAAAGTGGAGATGAGGGTGAGTCCCCACATCAGGCAGGCCTGGGCCAACTCCTCTCAGGGTGGCCAGACTCAGGAGAGCCGGGCAGAGGCAGTTCTGGTCCAGCTGCTGAGCACTGCTCAGCATCTCAGAGGCAGGATGCTGGTGAGGCCCCCCCCACCGCCTCTCCCTTGGCGTCCCTCAGACTCCCTCTTCCCCTTCTTCCTTGCTACCGGAGTGGAAACCCACCCCCTATTATTTCCTGCCCCTGGGTTTCCCGGGAAGCCACTGCCAGGCTCCAAGCAGGGATCCGGGAGCAGGAGTAAGGAGACCTCGCCGTTTCTTTCGTACACCCGAACCACCCGACAACTTCACCACGGAAGGCTGCGAGCGAGCAAGCAAGCGGGCAGGGCAGGGGAGAAGCCGCGGCGGGCGCCTCTCCGGAGCCCCCGGCCGGCCCTCCCGCAGCGGGGCACCCGGGAGGACCGGGCGGGAAGATACGCTGCTGCAAGGACCGTGTCAGCCGCTACGACTACGCTAGGGCCGGGAGCCAGGGAGTCAGCGATCCCCCCCTCCCGGAGGACCGCCATCTCCAGCGGGATGGGAGCGGGTGCCCCTCCGCCTGCCCCGAGATGTTCGGCGCTGCCGCCCGGCGTGGAGCGGCCCGAGCCCGCCCCGGCCCCGCCAACCCCCCCCACCCCCCCTCCTGTGCTGAACCACGCCGGCCGGGGAAGTTGGCTCGGGAAGCGGCCCGTTCTCAACCCTGGACTCCGCTCGGGGAGGGGGCAGGAGACGAAAGGAGGGTTAATGGGGAGGGGAGCTAACGGCGGAAATATGAGGGGCTGGGAGGACCCCCCTCCCCCGGAGTCACAGCCATCGTCCCTGTTCCCTCTCTGCTGCTCCAGCTGCTCTGCAAAAAGGTTAGAAAGAAACAAGAGTGGGAACCCACCGTGTCCTCCTCGGAGGGAGACAGGGGAGCGGTAGATAGAGATAGGCACAGAGTGGTGCTTGCTGCCGTGGAAGTGATGCTCATACTGAGCCTGAGATACAGACGAGGAAGAGGAGGCAGAAGAAGCCACGTTAGAGGAACTCCACACAGAGCTGACGATACATCCCCAAAAGAGGGAGCACATCCACAGGGTCCAGGCGGGGCGGCGTCCCGGGCAAATGCTGGGGTCTATTCTCAGGTGCATGGTCAAGGCACTGGGCACCTACAGACGGGCAGTCTGAATTCCAGCCAGGGAGAGAGGATAAGGTTCATGATGCCAGGGGACCCATGCTAGCAGAAAGGAGAGTCGCTTCCGAGGCTCTAGGGTGTGCGTGTGTGTTCAGGAGGCAAAGAGACAGTATGTGTCTGTGCGAGAGAGCGTGTGCTAGGAGGGAAGGGGAGGGAAGGGGGAAGGTTAGTAACCACAGACAGAAGAATAAGACGCGCCGTTTCCCAGGGCTGGAGCTACTGTGCCAGGAACCCCGCGGCCGTACCGAGCCTCCAGGAGAGCGCAGGAAAGCCGCACATGTCAGCGCGAGGGTCCTGGAGCTTGCACTTGTCAGGTTCCTCCAGGATCACGGAGTCCTTGAGGACTTTTCCCTGCCTGCGATCCCTGTCTCTCACTAAGCTGAGAGGGACTACTGAAAACGAAAAAGAAGAAAAAAGCCAGAGACCTCAGGTAAATTTTTGATTTTTTTTTTTTATCCCAATTCCAGGGGGGTTCTGTTGCTTCTCCACTAGCAAGTGTTGCAATGCAGAACTGCTAGGCACACGCACACGCGCGCACACACACACAGAGATCTGGATCGTTATCCTCCTTCCACCGGATCCAGGCGACCGAGGGCTCAAGCCGATTAACCCTGCGCAGCCGGACAGGGCAATGCCAAGTCTTCCCAGGCAGGCAGGCGCGGAGGAGAGGCCGGAGGGCCGGGCGGAGCGGAGCGGCGCGGAGCAGGGCGCGGAACGAAGCGGAGCCGGGGGCGGGATGCTGGCGGCCGGCGCGCCAAGTGCGGGCAACTCGGCGGCGCAGGTGAAGCACAGTCGGGGCGGCCGGGGAAGCGACTCCACGAATGGACGAGCCGTATGCAAATATCCCGGCGCGGCGAGCCAATGAGGGCGGCGGCAGCTCTCCGCAGAGGGACTGGCTGGCTCCGGGGGGAGGCGGGGCCGGAGGGCGGCACCGCCCCCGCCATTCATGCGCCGGTGCTTTACACACGCGCTCGCCGCCTCCGGCCCCGGCGGCGGAGGACCCCGGTCCCGGCGCGGCATCCTGGGGCGAGGAGGGGGTGGGTCGGTGGGTGGCGGCGGCGCTATCAACAGCGGGAAACACCCCAGACCCCCAAAACTGTTCGCACGGGAGTTCCCAGCGCTGCCCCGGCGGAGATGAGCGCCCCGCCCCGAGGAACCGGTGCCCGGCATCCGCCCCCGCCCATCCGCGCCCACGCGCAGGGGCCAGGCCGCGGCGGCCGCCCGCCTCGAGCAGCCCCTGGGGAACCGCGCCCCCCTCCCCCGGCCGCGCGGGGACGGGACGTGCCCGCCTCCCACGGGCACCTCCTGTTACGCCGCGGTCCCGCTCTGCCGTGCAGGGGCGGCTGTCGCGGGGGCAGGAGCCCGGCGGGACGCGTGAGGCTGGGAGTGGGAGCGGGGCGGGGGCGCAGCCGGTACTCGGCCCTCTGCGGTGCCACGGGGACGCGCTTAATTAACACCTTCCCCCCGCGCCGCCTCGTCCCGAGTGCTCGTCCTACGGCCGCAGCAGCACAGGAGCAAAGTGAGAAGTGAGAACCGAGAATGACTGCGCTCATTAAAACTCCATACTGCTTTTATAGATTATATCTTTTTTTTTTTTTTTTTTAACGCTCCTGCAACAATAGGCTGAGTCCAAACAGGTATATTTGCACTTAATCCTTGGAGAGTGAGGACTGCAGCCAGAGTTTGCAGCCTATAAATTAATAATAAATGCGGTAGCATTATCTAGTAATTTATTGCCTATCAATTTGCATGGTAAAAATCCCCAGCCACACTGGGGAAGCCAGGCACCAACGGTGAAGTGACTTACGCAGGATCACTCAGGGAGTCAGTAAGGACCTTTGGAAACGGAGTCAGCCAGCCCCAGGGCTGGCCTTGCACTGCACTGCCTCCCTCTTCTTCATTTATTCATTCAAACCAGAATAAATTGTTTATGACTGTAAGTTTCCTTGTTTTCCCTTCTAGATCCATGTTTGTAGGTGTGCTCACATGTGCCTCAGAAGCCTGCTTGACTCATTTCATAAGTATTTCCCTAACACAGAGATGTGTTGTTTTCAGTCATTGATCTCGATTTGGTACATGTCTGTAGCTTGTACTGATCAGCCCAAGTTGCACACCTAGTACTTCTAGCTGAGCCTGATATGCTCGTTATTTATTTTCTAGTAACTCATATTACAGTTTAAGTGATCTAAATCAGGGGCTAGAGCCGTCAGAAATACTTCAATGTTTTGTTTAATCAATGATTGTGGATGGTAAAGCTGGAAAGCAAGAATATTACTTTCAAATTTATCCAACATCTGCCACCTAAGAATCTTAGAGTGCTTTAAAATCTTTTATTAATGAAGCCATTCAACAGCTTTAGCTATTACTGTGCCATTTTGCAGATAAGGAAACAGAGGTTTAAAGGCGTTGAGCCAGTGAGTGATTGATAGACATGGGAACTGAACAGAACAGACACAGAGATTCTCCATCCTAACAAGCACATGCTGTTAGTATAAACGTTTGACTGATCTGGTGGCCATTTGTTAGCCTTTAAGTGTGAATATCAGCCTCCTCACAACAGGGCACACAGCCGGAGACAGGGGTGAGTAACCTGTGGCACAGGTGCCTGCTGGCTGGCAGATTTGTGCTGCCATGCACAGGGCACAGAGCAGTTTTATCTGTGCAAGACAACTGTTCCCGGCCCTGAGTTTTGTTGAGGAGACTGGAGTTGCTGCCATATATGTGGTGGGATACCAAGAAGGATCCTGTCTTCAAGAGGATGCCACCCCCTGCTCCTAACTATACGTAGGAGAAGAGACAGAAGATAACCTGGCATATCACTCTTGCAAGGCTGCCGACCCATGAGGATGCTGCTGGCATCCACCTTGAATCCCTCACCACCGAAGTCCTGACTTTCACCCAGTCCACAGACAAAGTACTCTGAAATATTTATTGTGTTGTTAAATTGTGTTAATAGGGGACTTGATTTAGGGGAAAAGGGGAAGAATGCGTATTAAATACACATCAGTGAATAGCTTATTTGTAAACTACAAGAAATCTGTTCTGACTAAATTTCAGACCCAGCAATGCAACAACAGCAATGCCGTACTTGAGCCCCTGTTCATGCTGGCCACCTCTTGGGCTGCTGCAGGAGGCAGAGCCCTCAATGGACAATAAATTACCAAGCTCCAAAACAAATCACTGATCCTTTCCTCACTCAATCTGCCACCAACCCTTCCCTACAGCTTAGGCACAGGAGACGTACAAAGGAGATGAGCATCACTTCAAACTGCCCTGGCCAGAGACAGAAAATACCTGGTAGTCCTTAAACAGGAGAAATAGAGAGCTGCTGTGTGTTGTCCCTGTGCTGGGGAGTCGTCTTGTCCAAGTTCTGCCTACCAACCTTCCTTCGCTGCAAACCATTGGGTGAACCACCTTAGGCAAAAAGGAGAAAGGCCAAGAAAGCCAAATTGTAGGAGTACAACATAAACATAAAAATAAATAAAAAAAAAGGAAAAACTGGGAAGCTGGCTATAAATACATCGTAGGGTTCTGGTGACACCGTAAAGTACTGGAACTTCACTCTGCCTTGCTTTATTAGGTGTCGGTGGATGTATTTACTGCCCTGTAATTCACAGGTGACTCATTTATTTCGCAGCACCACTGCAGGAAGAGGGCAGATTTCAATTGCAGTTTCCCCTCTTGGGTGGCAAGGGGAAGTTTATAGTCAGAAGTGAAGTTTCAACAACATTATTCCCACCAGATTTACTTCAAAAGAGACGCTGTTATTTTCCTATTAGTTTAGTTCATCTGGGTAAACATACAGTCTTCCTAAATGCCCTTGCATCTTCGGAACGGAGACGGGTGCCTTAAAGGATAATGGTTGCCATCATAAGCTGCTCCCTACAGGTATGAGAAAAGTAGTCTTATTTCTTACATAGCTGTTTCTTTTACTAAAAGAGCAGAGGGCCACCATATTCCGCAGAAATGAGAAATAATAAAGCAATTGTTTCTGAGTTTTAGAATCCCAGAAAGAGAGCCAGTTGGCTTCAAGCCCAGGAAAAGTTTGTACTCTACCTTACTTGTGTCAGCAAGTACAACTCTCACTATATTTCCTATTAAATCTTAGCTGTTAATTACTTTGCTGCACTCAGAACTGAAAAAGTCAGCTCTGCTCTAAAATCACAGATCTCTAAAACCGGATCCAAAGGGGAATCTCCATTAGCTTTTAGCAATACAGGGTGACTGCCAGAGAGATGACAGCTCTGGCTCCACCCAGTAGAGGCTAACGAGATACAATTGCTAGATAATAAGGTTAAGAGAATAAGGTCAGCTAGAACAGCCTGTCACCCAAAAGCTTTTCCCAGACTGAACTGTTTCTCTCAAGGTTCAAAACAAGTCCTGTTCTTTTTTTAAAATGTACTTTTCCAAGAACACAAAGGAAGGCGAGAACAGGTTCCGCTTATGATCTTAAAATAGAATCTTAAATAAAATAAAATAAACCAGAGGGGATCGCGTGCTGTAGAGAGCTTAGGACTGGCATATAGACACCTTTGTCTTTAGCAAGCTACTTCAAATACTGCTGAGGACAGTAGTGACCAAAAAGCTGATGAGTTCCTCAGCACTGCGGGCAGAATTAACTGCTCTGAGACTGGTCCCTGGTGCCTCACTGTCCTTGTCATCACTGCCTCTCTGCAGGCAGCCTTGAGAGGCAGGTAAGACCCAGCAGTGCCAAAGAATTATCAGTGTCTGCTCATCCAGAGGGAAAAGGAAGGGTTGCTCCATGACAGGGCTGAAGACCACGCACACAGCTGCTCCTGTGCAGTAGTTTTTCTACTCACTGCAGTCTCTGTAGTTCTCAGTTTTATTCTGTACCTTTGGAAAAAAGAGCAATCTATTCTCATGGCTTCTGTGCTTTCCTTTAGCATCCACTAAGTCCGGTTATCTACAAAAGCTGAGGCAATGCCTTACACGTTACCAGTGACATAGGGCAGGTCTAATTCTCTTTTCAGCTCAGCTCCAAGAGACCACAGTTTACCACACGCAACTAATACAGAAGCTTTGGAGCCTAGTTTTGTTCTCATTTATGTCAGGGTGAATAAATTCAACAGAGCCAATGGATTGACATCAGTGAAGGGAGATCTGACCCTTGATGTTCATTTGTGAGAAGAGAAATGCAAGCTGATTCCAACCAGTTAGCCTGGGCTAGCAGTAGGTTCGCCAAAAGCAACAGTAACCACTGGGAGCTTTGACAGGAGATGAAGGACGCAAGTTCAGTTCTGTCAAGCGTCCAATTTAAGGGACAGAAATCTTGCGAAGTTCAGGCTTTTATTTTCTGAAATTTCAGACCTACAGTTCTATGTTAGTGGAAACAAGCAAGAACAAGTGTGGACACACACCCCAATACAGCAATAGATCTCATTTTGATAAACATTAATCAATTATAATTGGGAAAGAGGCAACATCAGAATTTGCTAATGCAAACTGACAATAACATGTTAGAATTGGCCCTGTTTACTAGATAATGTATAAAGGACAGTCCAGTGTACTCAGCACTGTGTTTACTAAGAGAAGTGGACAGTCCTTTCCCTGGAGAGCTTACAGACTTGCTGGAAAGTCATGAGCTAACCGTATGTTGGATGAGCTTTATGAGCAAAAAGTACCTGTTTTGGCTTAAGTCTGCTAGTCTGTGAACCTAAGAAAATGGAAAGGCTTAGATACTGGCAATAGTGGCCTCACACAGGAGCAACTAGTGCAACTGCTTTCAGCCCTGAGCTTGTAAGTCTCCTTTCGGCCTTCGCTGAACGTGCTGCAGATAACCCTGGCTACGAGCACAGGGCACCAGCAAGCATCCTTTCTCCTAAAGCTGCCTCAGAAATTAGGACGACATCCTTCTCACACTTTGGACCCCCTACCAGATCATTAATTATGAATGTGCTTTGTGTTAAATGAAGGATGCCTAGGTTTGGATTACTTCAACCATCATAAGAAGCTCCTGTTATTCAAGTACCCACCATCTCCCCTTTTGTCTCACAAGCACTCCCTGCCCCTGGGGTACTTTATCAAAGGGGGCTAAGCAGGCTCTAGTCTGCCTGTCAGCAGTGTGCTGACAGGCAGACTTTCATCTCACAAGAGAAAACTGATCCTGTGCGGCTACAGAGCTCCTTCCTCCAGGAAGGCTGGAGCTGCATCTATCCCTTTTACTCTGAGTAGAAGCTGGGCTCAATGGCAGCTGCTCAGATCTTGTCAGGCAGAGAAACAGAACCTGCTTCTACTTCTTGTATCATTTCAGGCAATGTGACTTTTTATCAAACGTTTGTTCAGACTCAGAAAGATTACAGAAACCAGCAGACTGGCCAAGTTTGAAGAAATCAGGGTTACCCACTGCTCAACCTTAGATAGTTATTGAATCACCACTACAGGGAAGGAGCCCGATGGTTTAATTTTCTGATGTTTCTGTCACAGAATTCACACTTCGGTACCTCTACTACCTATGTTTCACTGAGGATACCAGAATAAAATGGCAGTGACCTGTAGCATGTGCTGAGAACTGATTTCCATCATTCATAACAACCCCCTTTTATAGGTGGACAACTTTCGAACCAACTCTGCTATTAGCTTGATTTTATGTTGAGCTAAATTCATCCTTAGCATAACTCCTAGCAACTGATACTATGGATGCAAGTAGTATGTTTATGGAAACAAAAATATATGTGTACCTTGCTCTCCCTATGGTTGGAATCAGTGTTGGCAAGTCTAAGGTGAAGGCAAACAGCCTGTTTGCAGCCTAGGTGTGAGCCTCGCCTGGGATAACACACTGCTGCAATCCCTTGCCTTTAGTGACCCTCACAGCAGCAAGACGTTAAACACACCAGCAGATCACAGAGGAGGACGTGTGACCTACGACAGGTCTTGGCTGTATCTGTTCTATAGATCTAGATTTAGATCTCTGAGGTCTGCCAGTCCAGCACCTTACACACTAGTGCTAAATATTAGCACTGCAGAACTAACATTTATGTCATGAATTCTTAGTGTGGAAGGAAAGAGCTGGGAAATTATTTTTGAAGCGCTCTGGGTTCTAAAACTGAAATAGTACCTGAAAGGCTGAAGTAGAAAGAGACAGGGAATAGACGGAGTTAAAATATCTGCTGCGATAAATAGGGAACTATTTTAATTTTTACCCATGAGAGCAGAAAGGAGACTTTTATTTTCCTTTTGCGCTCAAAGAAATCTTGTCTGATACGGAAAGGAAAAAGCTGGAAAAACTGCTGCTTTTGCTCCTTTAAACTGGCTTCTGTGCTAATGAAAAGCGAGCTCTCTAATAGGCACTGTGCACAGGCTCCCCTCTGCTTCTCTTCTCTCTTCCACCTATCATCTTGCCTGGCTTTTGCCTGCAATCACCTGTTCATCTCACAGCAATAACTGCCAAGTGACTGGTGTTTGCTGTAGTCTCCCAACCGCCAAAAAAAAGATTTAAAAGAAAAGCAAAGAAAGATGTAGGGGGAAAATCTTTCAATGACACAAGTGTCTCACCGCCAGCTAGACAAAGAGTGAAACGTCTCCTGCGGCCAAGCCTGCTCATGTGGGAGCTGCTGGTAGGTGTAATTTCCTAAGATGTATACCTTGTCAGTGTGCAGAAGATGAAGAGAAAAAGAAGGTCAGAGCAGCCAAAGCTAAAAAATTAGAAGGACAAAAGAAGACACTGTGGGGAACAATTCTTCTGCTTTTAACCCTGAAAGAGCCCATGCTGCACAGTCTATGGCAAACCAACTTACTGGCTAAGACATAACGAACAACAAGACCATTGGATGGCCTTCTCCTCACCCAAAGGAAACAGCCATTTTTGCATGCGGTGCCTGTGCTACACAACCTGCACAGAGTGGTACACAGTATACAGTCCAGTTGCTCTCAACCACAGCGGAAATGAATTTTTTTCCCTCCAAGTAACTAGGCTCACAACAGACAAGACAGCCAGGAACGTCAAGAGGCTGTCTAGGCCATCTCTCTGCACCAAGGCAGGATAAACTTTACCTACAACATTCTTGGTGACGTTGTCTAGCTTGAAGTGATGAAGCATCAATGCCTCTGTAAGAAATATATACCAGTGCTCAACTTTATCAACAGAATAATTTTTTTTTCCTGTTCACAAATCTGCTGTAGTCAAAGAAGTGGCTTGTGACACCTATAAATTACAAATCAGGATATAATTCATATTGGCTTTCCTTGTGCCCAGATACAAATATTCTAAAATACCATAACTAACAGTTATAGCAATACAGTATATTGCAACACTGTGATGGTACATATGAGCATTTCACTAAGTATGTGAGCAACATGACCGCTAAACGGGCAAACAAGACATGGTTAGCTGCTCATAGGAGACATCCAAGTAACAAAAAGTTGCAACAAAGGACAAGATAAGCATAAGGGATGCAAACAGGCAGGGCATCCTGCTGAATACACAAGAAACATGTCTGGGAAAAAAGAATAAGAGAAGCAGAACACTTAGCAGTTGAAGATCTCACTTTTGGGAGAGTGAAAGTAGCATGAAAATAACAGGTATGAAAAAGGAAATCAGACACAGAAGACGACAAGCCAGCATCACTTCCAACTTCTCTCATCCTTCTGTTCATCTCACCTCTTCTCTTTCTGCAGCTAAGACCATCGAGGACAGTTGCTGTCACTGCTAACTATAGAGAAATTAGCTCTATGGTACCGTATAGCCACATTTAATTTAGGGCATAAATGTTAAAGACTAACAGTTTTGTATGTAAAGTAATAAGTAATGATAATGATTGAGACTTAACCATTAGCATAAAGTGTGTCTCTAATTAATGAGTTCAGTAAAGTTTCATTTTAAAGTTTAAAACTGGCCTGATTTACCAGTCTTGTAAACATTCCCTTCCTAGTAATCTGTAATTCCCTAACACACATACACATACACGCACGCACACTTTCAGTTGCAATATTGCCATCTGTTATTTCTTGCCCTATCATAGAAGAAAGATTATTTCCTTCCTCCTTACAAATACCTTTTACATATTTGAAGACTTCTGCTATGTCCCTCCTCCCTAGACAAGGACATTTGCTTTATTGTTCCTTAGAGATCCATGGGTTTTAGACTGTGCTCATTATTGCTGGTTTCCTAGAGACTTTTTCCAAATATCTACATTTTTCTTGAAGTGCAGTGCCCCAGACTGGATACAGTCCTTCAGATGAAGTCTCATGAGCACTGGATACTGAAAAACAATTATTTTGTGTATCTCATTGATGATACTTCTGTTTACATTACTTGTAAGACATTTGTCTCTCTTGCATAGAAGGAGGACTCATATTAGCACCCTGCTAGCTACTTCCAGTTTTATATTCTGTAACACAGAAAATATGGCTAAGCCTTGGTCCACGGGTTCCTAGGCTTTTTTCACTGAGATTTTTAAAAAGGTTTTGCAACTTTCAGAAAATGCAGCTTAGGTGACTGTAGCATTATGATGGGATGGGTAGTAGTACAGCATCAACTACCTGCTCCCTGCCTATATATTTAATACTACTGAGGACAGGCCCTGGCTTCAAGGCATGCAACGCACCCACACAACAAATCAAATAGATGGAAGCAAAATACACTCCAGGTCCATTTGCGGCAACTGATCAGAAGACTTACTGGGACAACTGGTCTCCTGCAGAGAAGCTCAACAAAAGTGCAATAGTGAGAGTAAATCTAAGGAGCATGAACTGCTTTAAAAATATCTCTCTCCTGTGAAGCACCTCACTCTCCTATCATTCCCCAGGGTCCCAAACTCCACTCCACTCGCACAAGCTCCTCCAGTGCTGCAGGTCTCCTGAGACACCAGCAGTTTCATTGTCTTGTGAAATCCATCCTGCCTGCAATTCAAAGAGTGTTTGTTCTAGTCACATGGATGCAAAAAGCCTGTTTCCTCAAACTGAACACCTCCCTTTGCCCAGCACCCTCATCTCTGAGCAAAATGGGAGGGAATTTGTGTAGGGAGAGGCACCCAGCAGCAATAAAATCCCACTGGAGCTGCAAATGCTAACACCGGAGCAAGTGCAGACATAGGAGTACATGGGCTTTAACCACCAGGCAGCTGTGAAAATTGGGAAGTAGAAACAAAGAAGGGGAAGGAGCAACACACTCCCTCGCTGGTAAGCTGTATAAACTAGATAAGGTATAAACTGCTCCCAATACGGATATGCTATTTATTGGACAGGACAGTGCCATGGTTTGGGCTGGACTGGCCACTGAAACAAACAACACATGCTCTCTGACCTCTCTCCCTTTAGAGAAGGGAAAGCATCTCCCTTCAGGGAAAGGAGGAAGAGAGAGACTTACAACTTTAGAAGAGAAACTAAACTACTTGGATGAAAATATTAATAAAATAATAATAAAAAAATAATTAAATATATACAATATATACAACCCATACCAAGCTCCCAGGATGATGATCACATCACCAGCAGGCACTGGGGAAGTCCCAGACTGGACTCAGTGATGGACAAGAACTGGATTCTGGATCTGGATTCAGGAACGCAAGGACTGGGATCAAAGGCAGATGAACAGCCAGCCACTGAAGAAAGGAGAGCTGACCCTTTGATCCCTCAGCTTTTATACTGAGCGTAAGGCAGATGGGATGGAATACCCTGTGGGTCAGTTTTGGGTTACCTGTCCTGTCCTCTCCTCCCCACAGGTGTGACCCCTCTACACTTTTCCGCTTCTGACCTTCCAATGGGGCAAATAAAATTAGCTGACCTTGGTTGTTATAGCAATAAGTATAAGCAAGAGCCTCTCTGCATCCCATTCCTTAGCATAAATTAGAAACAATCAGCTCTTATCAGTCTCTGGAACCGGACAGTGTCTGAAATATATGCTGTTAACTTCAGACAGTTCAGTTACTTAGAAGAGGCTTAACCAAAAAGTAAAGTTACTGAACAGAAACTTGGTTCTGTTTTACCTCAAACCAGGACATTCCACCACTTATTCCATACCATTTGCGTCATGCTCAGATCACTATACTTTCATCTACCAAATACATACAGGACAGACAGACAAAAAGATCCAGCTACTCATTGTAAAGTGCCAAGGCAAAAGCTAACAATAGGGATGCAGGGATTACATTTAAAGTAGTCAGATGCATACAAAGACATGCACACAGACATGCACACACACATATTTCTGCTTCTCTCTCTCCTCTGCAGCCTCTTTATCTCTTCCTCAGAGTATCAGCCAGGGACAACTACAGAAGAAACCAGAAAAGGGGAAAATAGGGAAATGCCTGCATAACCCATAGAGGGAGGTCCCTTGAAGAATCACTTTTTTTTTACCTTCCTTCTGAACTTCTGGTTGGTCATACAAAAGCCATCTGCACCCCTGACCAATTCATCCCTTCAGTCACTCCCCCTTAAGTTCTAATTAGGTCTGCATAGTTTTAACTAGATGCCATGTATCACCCCCTTCCCCTTTTTATCAGTCACCAAAAGTGAGCACTCAGGATGGCAACACACAGTCTGTCATTGACTCCTCCAGGGTACTGGCAGAAGTATGGTGGGTACTGTGAGGATGAAAGAAATCCAAGTGGTCTTCAGGATGACTAACTCTGAATCATTTTGTTGCTTTCTTTATCTCTGCATTCTGATCTCCTCCTGCACAGAAATCAGAAGGTAGCTATTCTGTGACAGCCCAAGCTATCAAAAATCCCCAAAAGAGACAGAAAGCAGTATGTGATCAACGGAATAAACAGATATACAGGTGCTCTGTATAACACCTTTTCTTGCACTGAGAGGCTTCTTACCCACTACCAGCCCCTACACTAGATGTAATCCTCAGAAATGTAGCAGCACACAGATAAAAAGAGGACATCTGATATTCCTGGCTACCTGAAAACACGTTGTTCTACAAGGAGCAGAATATAGAAATAAATGAGTAGGAAACGAGGTTTCATGTTTCCCCTTTGTAACACACCCCCCCCCCATATTCACTGTAATAACGTCACCACATCACCCTCAGTTCCCCCCGCATTCTCTCACACTCCCTCCTCTGTTGTGCTCAGATTTTTGTCATATTTCCTTCCCCCTGCCCATAACACCTTTAATTTCCTTCCCTTCTCATGTCTTGCTTTGGCCAAGGAAGAAGCAGCCTGTGTTGTGGCAGGTTCAGAGCTGCAAGCCTACCAGCTGATGGACCAGCCCTTACACCTCAGCAGGGACGAGGAACAAATTCTGCAGAATTCAGTATCTCTGGGTCTCCAGCGCTCCTGTCAAATGCGGTGGTTGCTGGCCAGGCAACCAAAGGGGCTGTGGCCAGAGTGATTGCAGAAGCATCATTTCCCTAAAAAACCACACTAAAATAACACTATATTTCCACACTAGTACAGTATGGCCTCAAGTGGCGTGACAGTTGAAGTTGCAGGATGTCAGTTTCTCACTGTGAGTTGTATTGCAAGAAACCTTTTGTAAAAGGACTACCAAAGCTAAAGTATGGTATGAGAGATGGGTAATTCAGTGTCTTAGATCTGTATATGGTAATGAAGCACGTTTCAGTTAAAGGATGATAGAAATAGCAGCACCAGAAGGAAACCTTCAAGGGTGAGTAATTTTGTGCCACTTTGATCAAGCATTCCTCGCCATTGGAAATGTGAGATTTCATCTAGCGCCGGCAACAGGACCTAGATGGGCTAGAATACAAAGGCAGGGAGACTGCCTCTCTTCCGCACCCACAAGCATCGGTTCAGCGTCAGAGCCAACCACTGAACAGAAATTGCACTGGAAAGAGAAATAACTTATCTAATGCAGTTCAAGGCAGCAGAAAAATATTATGCAAAGGTAAATTTCAGAACTAGTATGACAGCATGTTTCCAACTTCTGTTGGGGAAATAGGTGGCATCCGAGGGGAGCCCCCAAACCACCTGGCTATTTGTGGCTTCTATGAGACTCTCTAATCCATCCCCAGTAAAAAAAAAAAAAAAAAAGCTGAGCTTTAAACAACTTATTAATAAAATTTTCATCTAAAGAAATACATCCTTGAGAAGCTTCTGCTTTCAACAGAGGACAGTCTAATTGTTTTGCTTTTTCCCAGCAAGCTGTATTGCAACAAATTGCTCTCATTATCAGGTCTTCTTAGGTCGCTAGTTACAGGCTGAAAATAACACATATCCAGATGTTTATACAGAGCTTATCATCGCTTAAGTTACATAAGTCATGATAAAAAAATTTATAGGGTTAAAATCAGACTAGAGAAAGCACTGAGACTACCCCAGGCAACAATCCTACACCATCCAAGTAGGACAGCTGGCATTTAGCAGGTATTTTTACCTCCATCCATCTTCATTTTTCTCCCTCTCTATCTCCCATTTTTGTAATTGCCCATCCCATCCTGCACAGGAACACACACAGGCTCACCCACTCACTCCCATTTCTTCTCTTGCCAAGAAGAGCATCCTGCGTGGGATTCAGTCATTTGTTGTCCACAGAACTTCTGGTGTGTGTTTCTCTAAATAGCTGACATCTGGAGGAGCTAGATGCTACTTATACCCTCCTTAGCACGATCAGATGCTGCTAAAGAACGTGAACAAAATGCCTCATTTTTAAAATATCTTTACCCCCTCTACTTCTTTCTAACAGTTTTTTTGGGGGGATTCACAGTCCACTACATATAGTGACCTGCTTTGAAAACTGTTGTTCTCAGGGACACAAAGAGACCAATATAACAGTATACACTGATAACAATCCATTACTTCTGCTGTCCAGCACTCACTTCTGTAACATACTCACTAGTTTTTAGGAAGAAAGTATCACTCTAGAACCCTGCCACAGAGATAGGTACACAACCCGGGTACCCATGGTGGCATTCAAGTTCTTTAGTTACTAACTAGACCCCCTCCTTTCTCTTCATTATTCAAAAAAAGACTTTAATTTTTATAACAACTAAAACAGGGGTTTCACAGACTACAGAATTTTCTAACAATACAAACCTGTTTCACTTAACGATTGTTTCTGCCTCACAAACAAATCAGGAGTCCACAATAACATGATCCTGTAATTAAAGAAAGGCATGCAGAAAGGGGAAGATGTTACATTTACTTCCAGCATGCCTCAATTTTGAATGCTTGATTTTGCAACAAAAACCAAAATCACTCAGAGCAGGGTTGTTGTTGGCTTTTTTAATGTTCTCTTTCACACATATCTAGCTATTCATGTGCATGTGTAATCTTAACTTCAATGGAGTACACCTTCATTTAAAAAATACAGCTAGGACATACATGCCCCAAGTCACCCGGGCAAAAGAAATACAAACAGCCAGCAAAGTGACGGGTAGCACAGGTGTACCTAAATTGATTAAATTGCTGTTGCTGGAACACACACACACTGCAATCTCTTTCCCTTTTGGTTTATTCAAGGTACCCTGTCATTCTCCAATCCTTTCCAAAGTGCTCTTGTTAGCAGGTTGAAAGAATTAAGTTAAGTTGACTCACCAATATTAATAGGTCTCTCTAATTCAATAGCAGCATGTTCAGAGAATGCCACCTGCCTTCTCTTTAAGCAAAAGATACTGAAACACGGCCAACACTTTGCCCAGCTGTTTCAAAAGCTAGAATTAGACACACCTGTTTTAACAGTTGTTTCAGCAGCTGGACACTGGGATGTGGATCAATAAGATTTACTCACAGCTTTCTCCCCTCAGAGCCACAGTGCAACTTTAGTGCCTCATCCTGTGTTTGGAGAAATTTGTGTTGCAGGGGATAGTGTGAATGAATCAAGAGAGGCCAGGGTGTTCCTCTTCCCTGCTGCTGGACCTTACTACAATGCAAGAAAAATTGCCTATTCAGTGGACTATGGGATCAAGATACTGGTCTTGATCTAGTAGTATACAAGGACAAGATCTTGAACCATATATAAACCAATGCAGTGATAAGCTGCAGGTGTTATAAAATTGCAGGCTTGTGAGGTCTGTACCCTTCCATTCGCTGCAATGAGTTGTCAATGCTCATAGCTAAAGCCGGCAAGCGAATCCTGCCAACTTTTCCATTACTGATCTTGGAGTAATCCAGCTAACATGCAAAACCCACTTCCCCAGCATCTAAAGTGCAACTGTCCCACCAGCTGTCTTCACGTTCAATGTGCACCCTCCACTGCAGAAACCTATGGCATGTTGGAAACAGAAAACACTGAGATGTTATAAAAGTAAAAGATAACATAAATTAAATCTTACTGAAATTACACTTTAAGCATTAGCTGGAGCTGTTTCCAAGCTGCTATATGTGACAAAGCTGCTTGAGAATCCCAATACCTTGTCCTAAAAGCAAGATGCAATTTCCTAAAGTTGCTGTATTTCACAATCTAGTTCTGTTTGCCTTTTTCCCTGAGGCAAAATCAGTTTATACAGTGCTATCCAGAGCCACTTATTCCCAACCCAGTTGCAACCCCTCTGGGGTGACTGTGAGACCAAATGGTAAACAGAATCAGTGAGATAATCTATGTTACAAAGAAGTGTGCAAAAACAGGAGCTCCGTGAATTTGTGTTGCATCTAAGAAAAAGACACAAGAGAATTCTCAAGAAAATTCTCAAAGTTACAGCTGGCCCTGTAGTCTTACAGTTCCCATATAATCAGAAGCCATAAATTTGTAGACATGAATGCACTCAGGTATATAAAAGTAAACATCTCCCAGAGCAATGTGCTCATCTGTACACTCCCCTGGGATGGGCACCTGTGTGTCTTCAAAGAAAAGACATGCACGTTCATGCATACGAACCCAGACAGCTAGCATGCACATCTATGGAGATCATTTATGATGTACAAAAATGTACGCAAGCATACAACCATGCCCACACGGCTCTACAGCCAAGGGAGTAAATGCCTCAGAGCATAATGCATATCATCAGGTTCCCATCAAACATACGTCAGATTTTCTCTTTCAAACAGAAAAGGGGCTGGGGGCAGGGGCGGAGGAGGGAAGAGAAACTACTTGGTTGTCAAACCCAGTAATAAATGCTTGTCAAGAGCATTTCTGATGGAATCTAAAGGTGCTTGGAGAAGTGGGGCCACCACGGTCAAACTTCACAAGTTGAACTCAAGAGCACTGAAGACAGAGAGAGACGGTGACACAAAGACTTTTCCCCTCTGTCTTTCTGGGAAATAATGAACAAATCCTTCAGTTTGATTACTCTGTTACACCTGCTGGCCCTGCTCTCAAGTCTGTATTAGACAGAAGATGTTCCTATCTTCCCTCAGATTAAATGTGCCTAGTAAAAAGCGATCAGAGATTGGCACGATAATTATCTTTCCTCATTAGAAAGCAAGCCCTGGACCTGACTGAATATGACTCCTCTGTCAAGGCCCTTTGTGGGCTGTAATAGTACTCAGGCAACATCAACGGGCACAACACTTCATGCGAACAAAACAAAGCAACATATCAAGTAATCTTGTCTTTTTATTTGCTTTTTCTCTTCTAAGCCTGCTGAGTGAGGTGGGAAGGTGCCAAATTCCTTTTTAAATTGTATAAATGCATCTAAATGTCACAGAAGAGCCTTGTTAAGTGAAAAGCTTTCCAAATGTTTTTCTCTCCCGTATCTAAAATGGATTGCTCTTTTTTTTTTTTTTTAATTAAAAAAGGCACACTCTCTCAGACCACTGCCCTTCACCATTCCTGGGGCCTGCCAGCTGCAGTGACCCACAGCAGAGCTCCCGGTGTTCTCCTGCAGCGGCATTCACCATAGTGCAGGGTATGGTGCTGCCCAGGGAAGTCAGGAGAAAGGGCAAACGCGTAGGTAAAGACAAGGCTGAAAGCTCCTCCAGCTAGGGCATGAGCAGACCTAAGGGGCCTTTCTGTGACAGAACAGACAAGCTCCCTCATTTTTTTAAAAAATGTATTTGAAGCATATTCATTGCTCTGGTTCTTTTCTGTTAGCGTGAGCGTGAAGACAGTGACTAATTCTCAAGAGCTGTGACCCCCGAGACTGCAGCACCGCCACAGAAAAGGCAGTGCCGAGGCCTTTGCAGAACACCAGCCCTGCTGCAGACAGTGCAGCTAGGACAACTTCATTTAAAAAGGGCTGAGTGGGAACAGCTCAAGCTTCCACACTGGTGCTAATATAGGTATGACTCTTGTAGATATGCCATGCTGAGAAAGATGGGTGGTGTGGTAAATTGTTATGGGAGCTGTGTGATACCAGATGAGGGCAGACAGCACTGGCTAGTCTACAAACCGGAGAATTAAGGAGAACTGCAAAGTCCGACTGTGCTTAGTGGCCTCAATGAATCAGCTCCTTCCCTTTTAGTACAACCAGCCATGGTCCTTTCATCATCCCAAAGGTCACTCCTATCTCCTCGGTCTGGCTCATTCCTCAGTGTTCTCAGTTTTGGTTTTTTTGTTGTTTTTTTTTTTAAAAAAAAAGAGCTCTGGACTATAGATTGCATTTCTGATCTTACCAGAAAGATGTCAGGAGGAGAAGTATCCCATTTTGTTCTGCAGCCAAGTATAGGGCTCAAAGAAATTATCACATCCTATGATCTGTTCAACAAAACATGCTGCAAAATGGTGTTATCGTGCAGCAGCAGGAGCAGAACTGTGTTAATGCACTACAGTATCCTGCACCGCTGTCAAGTAAGACGTGTGGTCCCAAAATGGGATGGCATTTAATCAGACAAAACTTATTCTTCAAGTCATCATCGAACCTACAAGAACACAGGCAACACACACAATCTACAAGAACGCTGCAACTTAACCTGTAACAGCAGTTAACCACCAAATTCAAAAGAGCTGGAATTGCAGAAGGGGAACCTCGGGTTCACTGCAAAGGAACCCACTGCAAGCAACCCCTATGCATTATTGCACTGCGATCTACTCCATTCTGAGGCCCCTTCTGACACTCAACTCAAGAGAGACCTTCTGCACTGGAAAAATGAAGTTTCACAAAGGTAATTTTACTTTTTCACAGTCTGCCCATTCCTAAGCAGAAATGTGGACCTTTCCATTCCAGACTGCAATCCTGAACCTCAGACTAATAAAACTACCAGCCTCTGAAGTCCAAATCTGGGAACTGGCCCCTCCAGTGCAAAAAAGGGTGATCTTTTATTTTTTTAACATAGTAGCATTTGTTTTATTTGCCTTTTCTTTTCGGATTTGGGGAAGGGGAAAGGGAAACTGGGGGTGTGTTTTCATGCTTTCATCTGTAATAGCTAGAAAATTTATTTTCAGAAGAAATAAATGAGCAGATACAATGACATATCATGTGCCTGCAGGAGCTCAGATTTTAAGATACACATCAGACACCAGTGGCCTCAAATTATGCACTAGCAATAAAAAGACATCTCACATTTAAAAAAACGACCAGAATTCTTGATCAGTGAACGTTTCAAAATCTCTGTTCTGCAGAGACACATCCAGGTGTTTGCTAGGCAGATGTAACAGAATGCTACTTCACTGGAGCAGTGTTTTACTGCTGTGATCACTTAAACATGCATTTATTTGCCTTTGGAGTGAGAAAATGAAAAGCTAAAGTAGAGTCATGGCCCCACTGCTAGTTACTAGGCCTTCTCATCTCGGTAAAACTTGAGTAGGCTACAGTGGTCTCCCTTGCACTGCCTTAGCTTTCCTAAAACTAATTGCCCTCCGGGAATCTGACATATTTCTTCTGTCACCCTTCTCCTGTGACCACCCACCATTTTCCTTTCTCTTTTTTCCTTCCATGTCTCCCTGCTTCATGGGCTACAATGGGACAAGGAGCAAGAGTAGCACACGCATAACACCATCTCTTTATCTTGCTGCTTGCAGCATTTCTTGATTTCAGGAAATAGTCCTTTTGCACTATTGCTGGCTGGCACCTTATTTGCATAAGGGTGAACTATGCAGCCATATTACCTCTCCTCTTCTGCAATACCACAGTCTGCTGATGAGCCTGCATGGTTTTAAACAGGGTTATGCTTTCTCTCGTGCCCTCTTGCGAGCTTGGTGCTCTGTCAGGCAGCTGCGGAATGGATGCACTGAATGCTGACTATTCCCTCCGCAGCAGGCCAACAGGAGCTCCGAGGGGGAGGCACATCCAAGCTCCTGCAGCTAAAGCCTGGCAAAAAGAATGAGCTTTCCTGCTGCCCTGAAAATGATGGATGTACACAGAGGCTTTGCACAACCTAAAGCCATATGATCCCCCACACTGTCCCCTGGAACCCTGCACACAATATAAATTGCCGCACAAAGAAACATGCTCAATAGCACTGACCTGAATACTACCTAGAACAAACAGTAATGTAAAAGGTAATGTAACTCCACTGCACAGGATCAACTTTTGCTTGTAGGGTGTGTTTATACGTGGAGTACACATATTCATATATTAGATTCATGGCTGGCACATTCAAGGGGATGGCAGGAGATAACCTGGCTTGTTCCTTTTGGATAGGATTAAAAGCTTTTATACTGGTTCAGTGCTTCTTGAGAAAAATAACCATTTCTCCCCTCAATCTCAAAAGACAGCAGGTTCCAGACTAGCTGGAAATGGTGACAACAATCCTTCTTTCAGTACTTGTGCTCTAAAAGGAACTCTGTAGAATTATATGTATTTTCTCACCTTCTAGGAATTAACCAGATCAAATATGCTTGACCTTCTGATGAGAGGGAAGTGTTGGGTTTTTTTTCTAACTGTCAAGGCATAGACCTGAGAGAAAAGTTGAGGTTATATCCAGCAGGAAAGACTAAATTACAAAACCTATGTAGATTAACCTCAGCAGTCCCCTTGCAAAAGCAGCTATAAGAACCCCTGGCCAGCGTGATCCCAGCAGCCCACATATAATTCACCTCCATGATGTCCTCAAGCAAGGGGTATGCATGTACAGTAAGTCACATACTAAATACAATTTGTGGCTTGCTAGCAATGAGAAGGCACACTGCTAGCGAAGGTTAAGGATCAGCACAATTTTTTTGTGCCAGTTACACCAGACATTCAGGTAAATCTCTGCTTTTCCTGGGGAAACAGCCTGACAAGATTACGTAGTACCACTGACATCTCATTTACTGTGTGCTTGCTAATTTGGCCTACTAACAAATTTCATCGCAGTCATAAATACCGGCATAAGCAAATACTTAGTTAGATTCAACTAAGTTTTCAAAAGTTTTGTAAATCCCTCATCAGTTACAGAAAAATTAGGGTTTGCTGGTTAATAGATTATGCCAGGTTCATGCAGAATACCCAACTATGTAGCAGTAGCAAGACGAGACCTCAAAGTCTCCTGTTCCGAAGCTACTGCCTTCTAGGCTGCAGAAGACCTGATCTCCCTAAACCGAGCGGCATATGAAAACCCCAGCATGCCTCTCATCAGCTCTAGGTCTATCCAGTACAGCAGCAGAACACCCAGTTTTGTTTTACAGTGAATGCATAACCCTGAAAACATACTGTCGTGGTTTAGCCCCAGCCAGCAACTAGGACCACCCAGCCGCTCGCTCACACACACCACACCACACAACCGCCCCTGCCGAGTAGGGTAAGGAGAAAAGGGAGAAAAGCAGGGGGAGGAACCAAAACCTTGTGGGTTGAAATAAAGACAGTTTAATAGAACAGTAATAGAAGAGGAAAATACTACTACTACTACTAATAATAATGGTAAAAGAATATAGAAAACAAAGTGATTCATCACGAGTCACTCTCGCCACCCAATGATCGGTTGCCCAGCCTGTCCTGAGCAGTGATCGCGGATTCCTGTCCCCCGATCAACCCCCATTTTATATACTGAGCATGATGTCTACGGTATAGAATATTCTTTTGGCCAGCTTGCCCTGTCTATGCTCCCTCTCAGCTACTCTGGGAAGCTGAAAAAGTCCTTGACTAATGTAAACATCACTTTGCAACAACTAAAACGATATGGGTTATCTGCATTATTCTCATACTAAATCCAAAACACAGCAGCTAACAGAAAGAAGATTAACTCTGTCCCAGCTGAAACCAGAATACATACGAAAATACTGTTCCAAGAAGGGTCAGAAGGAGGATCCAGGGAACTACAGGCCTGTCAGTCTGACCTTGGTGCCTGGGAAGTTTATGGAGCAGATCATCCTAAGTGCCATTATGCGGCACATGCAGGACAACCAGGTGATCAGGCCCAGTTAGTATGGGTTCATGAAAGGCAGGTCCTCCTTGACTAACCTGGTCTCTTTCTCTGACAAGGTGACCGGCTTAGTGGATGAGGGAAAGGCTGGGGACGCTGTTTACCTGGACTTTAGTAAAGCCTTCAACACCGTTTCCCACAGCATTCTCCTGCAGAAACTGGCTGCTCATGGCTTGGATGAGTGTACACTTCGCTAGTGTACACTGGCTGGATGGCCAGGCCCAAAGAGTTGTGGTGAATGGAGTTAAATCCAGTTGGCAACCAGTCACAAGTGGTGATCCCCAGGGCTCGGTACTGGGGCCAGTTCTCTTTAATATCTTTATCAACAATCTGGACAAGGGGATCGAGTGTGTCCTCAGTAAGTTTGCAGATAACACCAAGTTGGGTGGGAGTGTTGATCTGCTTGAGGGCCGGAAGGCTCTACAGAGGGATCTGGACAGGTGCAACAATGGGCTGAGGCCAGTGGTATGACGTTCAACAAGGCCAAGTGCTGGGTCCCGCACTTGGGTCACAACAACCCCATGCAGCGCTGCAGGCTTGAGGAAGTGTGGCTGGAAAGCTGCCTGGCAGAAAAAGGACCTTGGAGTGTTGGTTGACAGCCTGCTGAATATGAGCTGTCAGTGTGCCCAAGAAGGCCAGTAGCATCCTAGCCTGTATCAGGAATGGTGTGGCCAGCAGGACTAGGGAAGTGATTTTTCCTCCTGTACTTGGCACTGGGGAGGCTGCAGCTTGAGTACTGTGTTCAGTTTTGGGCCCCTCACTACAAGAAAGACGTGGAGGTTCTGGAGTGTGTCCAGACAACAAAGCTGTTGAGAGGTCTAGAGCACAAGTCTTATGAGCAGCGGCTGAGGGAACTGGGGTTGGTTAGTCTGGAGGAAAGGAGGCTGAGGGGAGACCTTATCGCTCTCTACAAGTACCTGAAAGGAGGTTGTAGAGAGGTGGGGGTCGGTCTCTTCTCCCAAGTAACAAGCGATAGGACAAGAGGACATGGCCTCAAGTTGTACCGGGGAGGTTTAGGATGGATATTAGGAAAAATTTCTTCACAGAAAGGATTGTCAAACATTGGAACAGGCTTCCCAGGGAAGTGGTTGAATCACCATCCCTGGAGGTATTTAAAAGACACGTAGACGCAGTGCTTAGGGACATGGTTTAGTGGTGGTTTTGGCAGTGCTACGTTAATCGTTGGACTTGATGATTTTAAAGGTCCATTCCAACCTAGACAATTCTATGATTCTATGAAAATCTGCAACTCCACAAATAAATGGTATACTACATAGGAATACTTTATATTTGTACAATGTATGGTATCAAACTATTCCAAAGGAATTTAGTACCACAGGGTACATAGAAAGCAAGTATTAATTACCTCCAACTTACAGAGAGCACAGCTGAGGCAGCGAGGGACAGAACAGATTGTCAGGGAGGAGCGGTCTGTGCCCCAGGCCCCAGCCATTAGATCGGATGCTCTCCTATCCTACCAACAGCAACTGCTATTATTTGAAATATTGTTGATTTCTAGGTATAAATTCCTCCACAAATACAGCACAAAAGCAGCTCCTGGATTTCACTTGTGTATGTTTTGATACATCCTCTAATTACATGATCACATGCTACTCTTTTTGACATGACTTTTACTTCATTCAGCACACAGGAAGAATAAAGCCTGTTGAAGGTGCCATTACTTGATATTATGTTTTATCTTCATTGCTCCATTTGTGGCCCTTTCTCCTGCATGTTATACTAATCCTGCTCTGAAGAGTAATTTATTTCCACATGGGCTTTTTTGTGGTGCCACTCAGCAGAGCACTGGACTGTTTTGCAAAAACTAATTACTTTGGACAACACCTTTCTGAGGCGATAGGCTCATTTTACAAATGTAGATCTCAGGAACAGGGGAATTAAGTCAAAATGCCCACTAGTATTGAACGTGCAATTTCAGATTGCAAATTCTGATTACACAGAGTGCTTAGCACCTTATGGCACCTTACACATTTGAATCACATTTAGTGCTGACTTGATTGCTGTTTTCAGGGCTCAATATTGTTTCCACCCAAGCTATGCATCTCAAGTTGAGGATGGGAACACAAGAAACACGCAATTCAGGGATGGCCTGAGAAAAAATTGATTTTAGTAACTTACTCAGCATCATACCGTGACCTTGGGGAAGAAAGAGGGATAGACAGAACAAGATGCCCCTTAATCAATGCTTTGCTCAAGAGGCCTCCCTCCCTTGTAAGAATCCCCCGCCTCATTCACTATGTATCCTGCTTCAGTAAAATCGAAGCAGGCATCCTATGCACAAAGCAGTCATTTTGAGAGCAGATCCCCAATTTATGCCAGAAGCTCTTTTCTTCTGTGCACAGCATGGGGAGAAAGTCACAGGTGGGAAATACTGAGTAAAGATGTCACCAAAGATTGAATCATAAAGCCCATACCAAAGGAGCACCAGGTTCACTGACCCTAATTTTTAGCTGCTTGATTTTGGATTGTCCCCAGTCCTTTCGGATTTGTTAAATACGGAACAGTTGTAGGGTTTATATAAATATTTATGTACAGATAGTTATAACTGTAAATACAGATGTACAAACACATACATATACACATAAAACCACATAATGTTCTCTGAAACTTACTTAAACTTTCAGTGAGTTCCTTTTGATTTAAAGAGATGCTACCATATCCACCAGCATTTCTGTTTTACATTTTTTGTTGAACAAATCTAGAACTGAAAACTAGATTTTCTTCAAATTCCCCTACCTGCATGATGCAAGGAAATGAAAATGCCTGTCAGCAAAAGTAATGTGTTTAATACCATGCCAGCCCTAAACATCAGTAGAGATTTCTGTGTATTGCAGATAATTCTATCACCAAGCCATATTGCTCTGTGATGTGCTTTTATCTTTGCTGTAGGATAATATCAATATTTCAAGCATGAGCAAAAGAATGTTTTATGAGATTGATGTGGGAAAATACAGTGACAAGTACATAAAAAAGGGCAGAGAAAAA
Source organism: Burhinus oedicnemus (assembly GCA_008921705.1). Taxonomy (NCBI): domain Eukaryota; kingdom Metazoa; phylum Chordata; class Aves; order Charadriiformes; family Burhinidae; genus Burhinus; species Burhinus oedicnemus. Next base: position 1,824,944 of record VFFE01007246.1, read on the forward strand.
TGCCAGGTACTCATCATAAATGCCTTCCATTCCCACCAGAATTTGTCTAGTTTATCCAATTCTAATCAACAAGTTGAGGTCCACTGGGGTCCCAATGACTTTGATTATATCTTCAGTGCTGAAGAACAGCAAGCAAAAGAGAGCACAGATAACAGGATGGGGAGGCTGCCACCTACATCCTAGAAACCTAGACCTTTATAGGACAAAAAGTCATATTTTGTTAAACTTTTAAATTAAAAAGAAGTAGTGATTTATAAAAGAAGGAAATAGAATGAGGAAAAAGAAGTATTAAGCCACTTGCTATATTGCACAGATCAGATCATGCAGGACAAATATACTCAGGGAACAACCCCTGCAAATCCACAAGGATGCCCTGAGCAGGCAGCTCTTTGGGCACTGCTGGAACCTGAGCATGGAAGTGCCCAGACAAGAAGTTATCCCTGTATGGCTGTGGCTGGGTGAATTATTCACCTCTTGCCGACCTCTGCAAAGGACTCGTCTCTTCTGAGGAAAAACTCTCAGGTACAGATATAATTTATACCGAGAAAAAAGGTACTTTTCCCCAGTGCAGCTAAACGGCTATCTGTGCCCCACACTGGCACGAGATACAGCCTTGTTTATATAAGCTCTGCATGTAACTCTTCTGGCAAATCCACCAACACAGACCATTTGTCACATTGTCTTTTTTCCCTCTGGGGCTTGCAGTTCCTCCCTATTTGACAACAGAACTGATGACTATTACTTAAACCCGTTCCATATGAACACTGCAGCTGTTCAGCCAGACTGATGTTTTAGCGTAGTTTGGCATTAGGTACCTCAATATTTGGGTGTTGAACTGAGAACCCTTATAGGAACCTGAGTTTCAGGAAAAGACTGGTCATTACCCTCTGCAATCAGTTTTAAAACTCAGTTTCAAATCATTAAAATTGAGGTAATCAAAACCACTAGTTCTGTAAGTCTCGACTGTTTTGATTGGAAGCAAAAGGAAATTTTGCAGCCCAATCTTTTCTAAAGCACCCTCCAACTCTACTGTCCCCTTATCTCCGACTCAATATGCTGTCCCTGGGGACATCCAGATAGTTTTTAGTCCATCTGGAACAGTGCTCATTTCAAAGCCAATTTGAATGAAATGCCTAAAAATCTCTTAGAAAATAACTCTCATAATAAGCACTGTACCTTTTATGATGTTACATTATTACCAGGCAGTAAATTCATTTATTTCCCCAAATCCCTTACCAACTTCTTTTAAATACATAAATAAAAAAGGGGAATTTCACTGGATATTATTTCACAATATGTGGATCTGAGACATTTTAATAAGAAATGCACCTCCAGGCTAAGAGGTATGAATTGTACACCGAAGGGAATGGTTTAATACACTGTTTAATGCTATCATCAAAACTGATGATAACATGATGGCTTTTATACGTTTTAACATTTCTTTAGGACTGGAAAAAATGAGAGTAAAAGCCTTATTTGTATATTAGCTAAATGTCAGAAGTGACACTGAACCAGCCAGGTGGCACACAGCTCCTATAGCATTCCCTCTCCCTGGCCAAAAAAATATTACCTGAACAGAGAGATCCAGGGATTTCCTCTGAGTATGACCCTCGGAGAGAATGCCTGCCTCTCCTGTATAGCCCACCAGTCATGCAGAATAACCCACATCTATCATGTCCTCACATCACATCCTCTTGCTCCTGAGTACAGTGTGTATTTTCAAAAGCTTTGACACATAGTCAAGGTATGACATGTTGATGACAGCATTTGAAACAAAAGCGAGATGGACAGGATACTCCTGTCCACCAGGGACCAACTCATGACCAGCAGGAGTCCTAAATACCCTTTGCTGGGCAGAGACCACCGTTTTAGAGAGGCCAGCCACAGCAGCAATCAGTATAATCTCTCTATGCAAGGACCTGGACAGACCTCCTGAAGCATAGATAGATAGAAAACAACACTGTAGCACCATTAAGGATGAAAGTAACTCTTTTAGAAAGAAAAGGTTCCTTTCTTAGCTATAGCCTTTCTAGCAGGACCTTGCTGGAAAAAAAATCTCAACTATACAGCCTGTGATCATACAGAAATTCCTTTTAGGAGTGTATACTTACCTTTTTTACAAAGAGGTAGTGGAGACCAGTAACATGAAGGCCCACTGCAAGCCACCCAAGCTTCAATGCCCCTCCCTTTCCCAAAAAGTAGGAGGGGAGGAGTGGTATTTTCTGGATGCAATCCTGGATCCCTCTGAGGGAGATGCCTTTGCAGAAGCCCAAGACAGCAATACTAGCAAGTTTTTCACTCTCAGTCTCGAGGATGGGAAGATTGTCAGGGCCTATATGAGAATTCCCAGGACAGGATACAGGACTTAACTCTGAGGCATTGGCTATACAAGGGGAGGCTGAAGAAGTGATGTTGTACTGACTTTAATTAATCAAAAATGTAAGCCTTATTTTTGTGTTCTCAGAACCCCACCAGGTTTGTGATACAGGACCCAGCATGCTCACACAGCACATACCTGTTTACTGTATTCCTATGGGCTCAGGTTGACCAGGTCAGTTCTAAGTCTTTGAGATATTGTTGCAAAAGGACTGCTTTTAGACTTCTAAATTGCCATGTAGAAGTAAAGTTGGCCTTTTCAGTGTCCTGTAATAGGTCTGTGCCTAAATTGTGAAGGCTCTAGCAAAACATATCAGCTTGTACATAAACGTTTTCTCTTCCTTTTTTATTCTTCCAATGAACAGGATGTCCCTAGGGTCCTGTTAACTGCGAACAGTAAAGACTGCTTGCACTTGTCAACAGAAACAGGTTTCACACCTAACAATAAAGTATTCTGGCACTTTACAATGTGTATTTGTTCTTAGCTCTATACCCCTTAAGAGGGATGCTGGCACTTTTACACATTCACTGGGGTTAAATGGGGAACACCTGAAGCTACCCTGTGCCCATTCTCTGGAGAACAGGGACTTTGCTCATTCCATGGCACACCATTATCTTCTTGAGGAGGCAGCACCTCCAAATAGACAGGCAACATTTTCCAAGTCAGTGTTTGGACATATCAAGCATATAGGACAACTTCCTGATTTCTCTTATGCTGGGTTCCTGGTAGAGCAGCAGTTCCCCTTCTCCTCCCAATCAAGACCTCTGGTTCTCATGGCAGTGGAAAAAAATCTAGGCTAGGATGGTATGGGACAGCACATGATAGAAATTTCCAAGAGGGAGCATATGCCTCATAAGGTTCTCACGAAGACCAAACACATAGCCCATATGTGGCTACTGCCCTAAAGTGTGTGTGTCTCCCTTTCCTCTTGCTAGGAAGCATGTTTTCTACATGGGAGAAGTAAAAAAGCAGACAGTTCTTCCAGGTTGGAGCCTTTTCATGGCTTCATCTCCTTTCATAGGTGAAGAGTGTTTTCATATCAAGACATGTTTGGTGAAAAGGTCAGGAAAGTCTAGCCCAAGGTAATGTCTAACCTTAGCATAGGGATGAAGAAAAAAAGAATTTCCAGGATTTTAGACAGAAGGGTTTTTCAGAAAGTACAAGTTCTTAGTTCTGAAGCATACGTGTGCAGCGGGGCAGAAAGGGAATTACACTGGTAATCCATCCGAGTTTCTGAACTGCCCTGTCTTCCCCTTGCTTCCCTCTCCATACACTTCAGCCCTTCCTCCAGTGCTCCTGTGAATTCTTAGACCTGGCTTCTCCCAGAACTGACCTGCATTTACTTACAGGTGTGTACAAACACATTTATATACATCTACTTCAATGTAAATATCTTCATGAGCTTTACAGAGATAGGATTGGTTTTTTCCCCCCAAGTATGAAAACACAGCACATTTTAGATTCAGTTATTCTTTACCTAAATAATAAATAGCTGGTATTTTGATATAATCTGGTCTTAACTCAGTGTACAAAAGACAGTACACTATCAGGATTTAAAGCTTCTTCAGGAAATGAAGATCTCAAGCTTATAAATACATTTAGTTTCTCATAGCTCTGGTAGGCTTTCCTCTTCAACTTGGTTGTAGCTTTAAAAAAATAAAAAAAACCCAAACCAGTTAACATACTATTATTTCCTAGCTGGGCACTATGAGCACTGCACCAAAGCTGCAAATTTCACAGGGTGAGGGTTCTTTTTGTTTTGGTTGGGGGTTTGTTGGTTTTGGTTTTGTTTTTTTTTTTTTTTTGGACTTAAAACTATGTATAACTAAGCACTGTACTTGTGGATTCTCTTTGAGTGCTGACCCAGCTGAGTGCAGCTCCTCAGCTCTGCACTGCTGCTCTGCCGTTATGTCACAACTGATCTCTAACTCTTCCATCTGTGAGTTATTCATTGCCTCTCCTCATGCTCGTCTGCTGGCTATTTATAAATTAAACTCCACTATCACAGCATTCACTAGCTTCCCTGAAAGAGGGTCTAAATTTGCAGAATAAAATGCTGAAGTTGCACAAACACTCCCTACATTGGGGAAAAAAAAAATAATGCCATCTCAGAAACAGCAGAGTTACTGTGGATATTTGAAGTATTTCCACTTGGGGCTGTTCTAAGTATTGCCATTTGATGCAGCCATTTTGGATTTTCAGCAGGCATGAGGGTACAAACTAGCTTACTGAGAATCATTCGCCCATATGATGATAAAGTCCTGGCTTGCAATATATTGGAAAAGCAATCACCACCAGTAGGCAGTTTAGCTTCCCGCAGCTTGAGAAAGCCTGTGCATAAGTAAGTGACTGGAGGCTGAAAATCCCTAGGCATCTTATAGCCATACTCTGTCAGAAATAAGCCCTAGGGACCAGATCCTCAGGTATAAGTCATCATATTCCCATTGCCTTTGGGAAGTCCTTCTAATTTATACCAGCTGAGGAATCAGCTTTTTTATGTGTAGCTTCCATAATTCTCTTCCTACGACACCTCAAATAAAATGAGAATGATAAAAACTAAAACTATATGACAGCATGAAAAGGAAGCGAGTCCTGCTCTGTCTCATACCAGTAAGCACCCGAAAAAGGCAGAGCTTGGAATAGTGGCTTCAGATCCACCCCAATACACAGAGCAAAACCTGGCCAAGGCGACCTCCAGAATTAAGAGCATGACTCTTGGTCCATTTTCTTATCTCTGTTACTCTTTTTTCGTGACCTTGGGTAAGTTGATTAACCTTTCTTTTCTAAGTTTCTCTAACTGTGGTACAACTCGGTACCTCGCGTAGAGGTTGTGGTATTTAATTGGCCAGTATCTCTCAAATACTTGAAGTGCTTTGGATGAAATATGTTGTGCAAGAGAAATAATTGAAGTCAATGGAGCTGTGACAACTGACACTAGCTGAGGATCTTCCCCCTGGTGTTTAATAGGATCAGAAGGAGGCTTAGTTGAAATGACAGGAAGCCAGAGAGACATTTGGTGGTAATAAGATCATAAATGAGTCAAAGGGGTTACTATTTGCTGTGGTAATACTCAGCATTTTTCATCTTTCAGGCACTCTATCAGCATCCATTAATTCTCAGACCTCCCCTTAAACAGAGATCTGTAGTATGTCCCCCATTGTACAGATAAGAAAAATCAGGCAGACGGGTGATGTGACTTATCCAACGGAAAAAGATGTGAGAAATCAAGTTTAAGCCCCTGGCTCCTAAGCCTATTCTCAGGGCTCCCTTTCCACCACTCTTCCGTTACGTATATATTTCCTTATCTTTCTGTTTCAATTACGAAAGCCCATCTCCTGCTCCTTTGTCTGCAAGTCTCCCTGCGTAATTCCCCCTTAGATACTGCTCAGATGCTCTTCCATAAACTTCTCAAAGCTTGCAGACAGAAAGCAAAGCTGAGGGGAATGCTGCTGGGCTGAGCAGCTCTCCTTGTCTCAACAGCCCCTTTCCCCAAGCACCAAGAAGTAACAGTATTTGCCCTTGCAAATATTTTTCATTGTTCACTATCAGTCCCACACAGCACCTGGCCGCTCCACTGCAACCCCTCCTCTCAGAAGCAGTTCTTATTAGAATATGCCAGGACAGGGTCTGTCGCTTCAGACTGCCCATTGCTCATTTCAGAAAGGAATTCGTGACCTGCTTAAGCCCCTAGGAAAAATTATTGTCGTTACTTCAGCTCTGGAAGACGCCTGCCGTTAGAGGATGCAAGGCTGAGGTTATGTAAGTGTGCTGGCCTAATCCAGCTGTTTCCTGGGAGCACAACCCCAGCTGCTCTGCTCTGCTTCCACCCCTCTCTGTAATGGGTGCCAGGCCAGGCTTTGGGGCTCTCAGTCTGAATAATAGCCTCAAGGGGAGTCTCCACAGATTAGTTTCTATGTAGAGGGAATATATGTATTTGAATCAGCACCCTGCTTGAAAATACGAAAGTTATCATACTGTGCTGGATGCTGTCCTAGCAGATGGATGAGTAACGTGAAATGGGACAAATTATTCAACTGTTACAATGTTATAAATCTGCAACAGTCCCAGAGAATGCAGTTTACTTTATAATAAAGACTTCCACTGCTGCTTACAACCACCATGCTACAGCAACATTTGGGGTAATTACTCTTGAATGCTAAAGTTGGTTTGGTTTTTTAAGTCGTATACCCTAGATTTACACTCATAGTTTGGAAAGCTTTGGCTACATTAGCTCTCCTTAAACAATAGCCCAAAATGGGATGAAGGAGAAAATACAAAACACTACCCAATTAAACCTCAGCACTTACTTTCGGTAACACCACAATGAGCCACATTTGCACGTATTATTTCCTAGCTATCTATAGCAGGCTTGGCACAAGGGAAGCAGGTTTTCTTTTTTTCCTTTAAAAACCATTTGCAATAAAAGTGCAAATTTTGGTCCAGATTAAATTTGAGGGAACAAGGAAGTAAAATTACTATGTGTGACTGGATAATATTTTTTTTTCTAGTTTTTTACAGAACAGAAAGGTAAAGAAGGATGCATATTTGCACTTGCATGCTTAGATGGTGACATAACACTCCAGGTGCATCTCTGTTTTGTATATTGAAGACAGACAGTGCATCACACACACAAACTGTAAAGTTCTTCCTATCCAGATGAGATGGCAGTCACACTCACCCAAAAAATTCTATGAAAAAAGACTTTATTATTTTTGTCCTCTTCTGTGCTCTCTGCTTACTAAAATGTAAAATTAACACACTGAGTATCATTTCTTACAACACAAGTGAACGCCATGATAAAAGTTTAACTCAAAGCCAAAAGACAGGGTTCAGCTGGAAGGGACTCTGACACTGACTCCCTGTATAACCTTAAGAAAATCTCTTTATTTCTTGTGTTTCTCTAGTGGGAGCTTTTAGAGCCAATTCATTAACATACATATCTGTGATTTAAGACCATCAGACAGAAGGTCTTAAAGAAAAAGCATGGACATCATAGATTTACATTAAATTATGTTAACAAAGTGAATGCTACGGTATCTTTAGTTACAAAGTAGAAAAAAAAGGTATGCAGGAAGAGTCACACTATCTGATAAGTAACACAGTAGGGAGATCTGTGACAAGTAGGTGAACAGATTGACAACGCTAAAACTTCAGAGGCTTTGTGCAAAACTACAGGTGAAAGCAATGACACGTTTCATTTAGAGGCTTGCACAGAGCTCATCTCCTAATAGTGTTTGTCTGAAAAAACAGAAGAGAGAGAAGGTAGCAATTACCATTGGGGAAAACATAAAAGATGACTGCTGTGTGTGTGCCAGGCATTGGGGAAAATTACTACTTTGTCTTTAGCACAGAGATGAGATTCTCCCTGCAACCAAACAGAAGCTATACTGTAAATGCGAAGTCCAGCTATATTCAACAAGAAAAGGTGAATTCAGCTGGATCAGAAACAGAGGCATTCACAAGCAATTTTGGACAGAGAAATTTTGCTAACAGTCTAGGCTGCATACAGCAGCTTACTGGTCACTTAGAAGAGGTGGCAGTGCCATTCCCATTTTGGGAGCTCTAGCAGCTAATTACCCCAGGATGACGATGGGGAGCTGAGCCGTCAATGAGCACAAGGGACGTAGTCTCAGTTGGCACTTGGCTTTTTGGATGTATTTAGATGAAGGACAGCCCTGTGCTGCCAAATGGAGAGAGCATACTTCCCAGTTTGGGAATAGATTCCAGGATTTTCTTTTTCCTTGGCAGCCACTGATCTGGAATGGTCTATAACGATCCAGTGGGCATATCCCAAACAAAATGATGGTGTATAGGCTATGTGAGCTTTTCACACTTATGTCTGGATTTCTCTATATAACTACTGGCTTGGAGGGAAAGACCTTAACAGCAAAAAAAATAAAAAGAAATGCAGCACAAAAGCCCAAGGGAAATAGGCCTAAACTGCAACAAGAAAAAGGAATAAATAAATGGGAAGCAATGCGCAAGCAGCACTTAAGTCTGTGTGAGGTTAACACTAACCACTTACTCCAAGCTAAATAAATGCTGCCTGGGGATTGCGATTAGAGCAGGCAGCTCAGGAGAGACAGCAGCTCCTCAAAGCTGGAGCCAGAAGGAAGCTCTGGGAGCTTGGCAGTGTGGTGCACATTTTTGAGTATTAACCCCAGCTGACCAAAGGGAACATGATGTTCACAATAAGGGTGGAAGCACTCCACTCCCCTACCACATCCTTCTAATGCAGTGCCATCATGCTGCCAGGCTGGGCAGAGATGTCATGTCATTCTGTCACATTACCATCAGGGAGCCTCAGAGCGACTGGAGATGTCACGTGTCCTGTCCAAACTGACCACTCTGTGTAGACAACTGTTTGAAACGCCTCCTTCCCACTTTACAGTCCCAGCTCAGAGGCAAATGAGCAGGCAGTCAAATGCAGATCAAAATCCTCTTCTGAATACTCCGTGTCTTGTAATACCTCTGCATTTTCAGAAGCAGGTATTGGATAAGACTGCTCAGGCACAGCCCATAGTCAGAAGCAGCAGCCAAATTATTAATTTACTTGTTCTGATTCTTATTACATTCTACCTCCAGGTACGTAATCAGGCTTTTATTCACCTAACTGCTTTATCCTCTAACAAGCTATTCATCTGAAGAGTTTTCACTGCAGGATTTCCACTGTAAGGATCTTTTTTGTTGTGTTAGAGAAAGAATTCACTGCTTAGTGCAATGCTTTTGCTCATTAAAAATAATTTCCCAGTGAGTTTGGTTCCAGTAGCTCTTCAGTCATATTAGAAGCCCTGTTGCAGCATTAGCTCCAGAGAACATGCTAAAGACCAGCAGGGAAAATGAAAGGCAGAGAAGAAAACAAGAAGCTGGAAGGGCAAGACAGATTGCTGGCAATTATAAGCAAGCCCAGACATGCTGCTGCCCACTGGGGTACTGATTCTTGCAGCTCTGGGAAATGTGTTTGACCATAAAGTCAGACTGTACCCTCAAGAGAATTTCTCCCCTATTCCCAAATACAGTTCTCTATGTATTTTCTCTCTTGCCTCACTCTCTTCCCCATTCCCTTCCCCCTTATACCACCCTTGGCTTTTTTCCTTTACTACCACATCTTCTGCTCACTAGAGATGCTTTGAAGCTCACTTTCCAAGTGCAGGCACTTTCCAGTCTTTAGGGAAGTTTGGTACAGGGAGAGTCTGTGGTTTATAGCTGCAACTTCGCTAACACAAGCACACTGCCCCGGAGAGATGGCACGTTCAGCTGCCAGGGAGTTTACTTCAGCTCCTTTGCTTTTGGAGCAGCCAGCTCCCTCATCAGAAAGTTCTGTGCGTGTGGTGTGGAGCAGGCCTGCAGCAGCCTTCTCTGTTACCGTATGTAACATAAATTGACAACTTTCAGTGTAGCTCCCTGTTTTCACATAAATAAGAGAGCTGGCACAGTCTGGAGGTGAAGAAAGATTATTTCAAGATGCAAAGCATGTTAATCTCCCCTCTTGTGACTTAAGCACAGGTAGCAGTCTATGATCTATTTCTAATATACCACGTAAATAATGAGTCACATTATTCAGTGAAGCATCAGCTCAGACAAATACAGGAAGAAACAATGTACTACTTTTCATTCAGTGGGCCAATTTCACCTCCGATGTAAGTCAAAAGCCTTCCTGAGGCTCTTGCTCAGTTGAATACAGCTTTGTTTTAAAAAAAACCACAACATAGAGTCCCTTAGCATAAAAGTGCTGACCATTTCAGGGAATTCATGATAGTACAATGACATCTACTTCTCTTTAAGTAGCAGAACAGGAGGAAGTGGGTAGTCTCTCCCGGACATAAGAAAAATAATGTGACTGGTCACTGTTCAGCCTCAGGGAACGTACTAAAAGATAAAGCAAGAAACCGCTTTTCTTGTTTAAAGAGGGAATATTACTCTAACCTAAAGAGTCAATATGCCGGAAGCCTCACTGCCTGAGGTGAAACTAGAGACATAAAAGCCACTGGGATTATCCTGCAGGGGGACAACCTGTGCTGCAGGAGGAATGAACTGGTTGAGACTTTCTAGACCTTTTCCATCTTTAATCTTATTGAAAAGAGCTGTCCTGGTCACTGTGGCCATGTAATCTCCTAGGCAGCCAAGGGAATATAAATTTGGGCCTCCAGGCTTGAATGGCTTGTGTCAGTGTTCACTCTGACTACTTTGTTCCTCTGCTGCATCTCAGGAGTCCTTTGATTCACTTCTAGCTTCCTGCTTCTGGCACTGGTAGGTGAGAAATGGCTCTTCCACCTGCTCTTAAGCCCTGCAGGAAATTCCGCAGTCTGTTTTATCTCTACTATCTGTTTAGCTGGTGTAATTGGGTTGCTTCAGGATGGAAGAAGCAAGAACCAAGAAATGGGTATCCATGAGTTACTGAAAGGAGAACATGCAAACAAAATCCAAGACTTGAAGTTAAAATCTTATACACTCTCTCTCTTCCAAAATCTCATCTGTAACATGTCAGCACAACAGCTGGTGTGGCTGCACCGAACATATTGGGACACTGGCTGTCCTCCTCAGACTGGTCCAAGGGTGATGATGATAACACTTAGAGAGCATCTTTCACCAGGAAGGGGAAGAAGTAGATTTTCCATTCGACAAAAGATGGAATTAAAGCAAAGAGCATGTGAAATGAGGAGGCCAGCATCAAACAGCAAGCAGAAGCTGAACTGAAAGTATAAACAGATCTTCTATGTGTCAGGCCAGTAACCCCCTCCCAGAAGGTGTGCTTTATAAAGCACTTAAAAGAAAAACCTGTAGACTCTTAGATCGAAAAGACATCCCTACAGGACTGTGGCAAAAAGTCAGACAGGATGCACAGGAAACCCTTTTTCCTGAACAACTACGTGGGACTAGAGCTAGCCCTCATATATGAAAGAATATATGAATACCTGGAAAGAAACAACTGCGAACTGGTAGCACTCATGTAAGAGAAAGCCTCATAAGCCACTATGTCACTCTTACCTATCCTTTACTGATTGCAATACATGGCTTCTAGTGAGACTTGCCAAGAACAAACAGGTCACCAGCACATTGGAGTAACCATTGCACACTGGCCAAAATTCAAACTGCCTCACTTTTGGTACCTGACACAGCATAGTTAGCATCACAATCATACTGGCCAGGACTTAACCATCCTCATGTAGGCCTCTACATCTCCGAGTCAGCCAGATTTCCTTCTGAGTCAATTTGAACATGTATCAGCAAACAGATACCTATACATCCTTTACTGAACTGAGTCTCAGTCAATAGATCAGAACTCAAGATTCAGACAGATTCATATAAAATGCAAGTAGTAAGAGCTAAAACGAAAGGTTACAGGAAGCCTCTGTAGCATCAAAGGGGAAGTTTGTGTGCCACAAAGACCAGCAATGATAACATACCCCCTTCAGATACATTCCCCTGTATTGATACATACTGACAGGAGCAAAATGGTAGACTTTGTACTGTGCTCTACCAGGATGTTTGCCACCAAATTTAGAGTACACACAACGCAGCTAATGGAATAGGTCCACATAGAGGCTGGTTCTTGAGTTAAATCCCATGACCGCCAATCAAGACTAATTCCAACAAGAGATCATTAGAACTCCAGGACCCAGACTTAAGCCAGTATAAGTTTCAAGGCAGTATTGACTTTGAGTGCCGGGGCTTAGTTTGGCAAACCCAGCTCTTTCTCATGAATTCAGTGAAGATAAGGCTGTTAGCAATGACTAATCAGAACAGTCTCTTAGGAAAAAGAGAGTTTAATTACCTTAGTGTACTATTCAGTGACTTGCCTAGACATACCACACACTGAAAGATACGTGACAATGTGGGTGCTGCAGTTTATATCATCACGAGCTTGGGACGGCCATGTTAGTCATGAGTTTGA
>VFFE01007246.1:1837265-1862302 GCA_008921705.1 Burhinus oedicnemus
AAAAAAAAAAAAAAAAAAAAAAAAAAAACCACAAAAAAATCCCAAGTCGTTCTTGGGAATAAGGAGTGTTGGACTGGGCTAGGATCCTGGAAATGTTCATAATAAGGTACTTCTGAGGATATTAATTTCTGGACCACTTTCCTTCTATATAGCTGTTGATGTATATTGATATATTTCACAGAAAAGAGAGAGCCTTGCAAGAAAGTTCTAAGAGCATCTCGTGAAAGAGCCAGATTGCAAGTACTTCTGAAACAAGAGTTTATTTATTGGGTCACACTGGCATCTCGTGATAATATTTTGCAATTTTTTTTTTTACTGTATCTCACTTGATTAGAAAGAGCCTTTGCAACTCCAAACAGAAGCAAGTTTAGAGCAGTTAGTACTTCCAAATTAAACAACTCCCATTCCCTCTTATTGACAAAGACATGTATATTTTTATCTCCAAGTGTTTCCATTCTACAATTGTGACCAAGAAAAATCTATAGACTGACAACACGCTCCTGGCAGCTGCTGCTGAGGGAAGCCAATTCCTCCCTGATATCTTCAGTGACTACCGAATGGCTCTTCCTAAGCGTCTTCCAACATTTACATTTTTTGAAAATACATAATAATATGTTATAGTATAATAACATATAATAGCATATAATAATGTAGTATATAACAATATATAATTATATTAGAAATAAAATTAATACTACTGACTTCTACTGTAGCATGAGAAACAATTGAAAATATAGCATTATTGCAGAATTTGCACTCAAAGTTTTGTATTGATGATTAATACTGAAGAATGGCAAAGAAAATTCCAGTCTTAAGCTGCTTCCCATGAGTAGATGGGGCTTCATCTAGACATCTAGAAAAGCACGTTACAGTTCTGTATCCTCTCATAAACATATACCACCAGCTGTACTGGCCAAGTATGGGCTTAGCAAAGACACTGCACTGGCTACACTGATTGCATGCTCAGAGCTGTTAAGGTCCAACACATCAATCCTCTTCTGTTCAACATATATACTGCCTTCATCATTAGAGTTTCCAAGCATTTGAAATGAAAGGTTACTTTCCTTTTTTCTTATATTTCTCCTCTTATTGTAAGAATTTTTTTTAGATACTTGCTAAAGTAGCAAATTGCCATAGAATGATTGTTTGGCATTGTCTCAGTTTCAGCAAGGTTAGTGTGCTGTGGCCACAGCAGATCGCCTCCATCAGAACTGTCACCTAATCTGCGCTGTCCTGGTCTATTGATCATCTCTGCCTGTCATCTCTCAGCTTATTTTTAGAATAGCACCTCTTTGGGAAAGGGACCACATCTTTGCAACATGTTTTACCCAGTGACTAGCATAAGGCAGCTGCAATATGAATAAAGAAATAGTTGTTAAAAATTAAGAAAAGCATAGAGAGCTTCACTGGCCATAGCAGTGATCTTTAAAACCCTAAGTTGCCCAGCTTGATGTATGCCACAGAGGGATCCATTTCTCAATAATAAAGTTTGCATTTTAGTGTGAAGAGTTTTGGAGCAAACACTGTTGGCATTTGTCCACCTAGGAGGTACCAGTCACCATATTATATAAGGACCAAAGATAAAATTAGATTGAGAACAATGTGTAGCATCTTCTAGAGCACAATGACTCACATTCACACATGAGACTGTCAAGCTGGAACACAGTCATGAAGAGTGTAAAAACAAGGCTGCAGTAAAAAGTACATCTCCAGATTCTTTTGTTGAAAATATGGAGAAAACTACAGAGCTAGGGGCACACTAGTGCTCTCCAGCCTACTGATTCCACAAGCCACAGAAATTCATGAATCACAGGAGATAAATAACATTACCTCCTTCCCTACACTTTGAAAATCACCAAGCAGAAAGAATTCATGGGGAAAAATGATGACAAAACAAAGATTAAATATCCCTAAAAAAAGTCTCAGAAGAACCTATTCAGATGGTGAAACCTCTTCCTGTTATGACATGTCAGCTCGCACAAAGACTCCATGCTGCCATATTCATACACCCCAGCATAGCAGAGACTGGAAAATCTGAGATTCTGTACAACTCTGCCACTCAGGAAAAGTGTATTGCTCTTACGGTGGTACACACAGAATGTGAGAAGCGAGGGGATCGGTCTGTCTGCAACCATCCCTTCTCCTCCCTCATTTCAACTTCCCATGAAGGAAGCAACATTGCTGATCCTCACTTCAGTGCATTCCCCATCCAGCGTAGCCTTGCTCATCAACTTATGAAACCAGAGGAAAGACAGACCATTTTTGGCTTGTAGTCTGGTATTATCAACCTGAGTCCACAACCACTCATGTTTTATAATTAATCAGAAAATGGTCCTCAAAACAATTGCTGGGTCCTGACTGATGTCAATGCCTATGGCAAATATCGTCAGGAACCACCTGCCAAGCACTGTCAACACCTCTCAGTGAAAGTGTTCAGAAGCTGTCTCCCAACTACTGTCAAGAGCTACCAAAAGATGTGGTCTGATGCTAGCACCCAATTGCTGTCACCTCACAGCAGGCCTGGTCAAAGCCACTTCCCGACCACTGTTGACAGCAGCCAGCCAGGTCACTTGTCTTTATTGATGATAACAGGAACAAAGTCACGATGCAATTTTGCTTCCATAAGAGCTAAACATGTTCTTTACAAACTCATCTCACATTTGCAAGCATGTTATTCTGTACCTTGGCCTAGGCTAGCAAGGGAACCCTGCAACACATGGGAGTTACAGCACTGAACAACTTATCCAGCAGTTTTGTCCAAGTCTGAATAAACAACCAGTAAAAATACCACCACTGACACATGGTGGATCTTACTGCCACAAGATCTTCCCTCTGCCGTATTCAGTTGAAGCTTGCTTTCTTAAGATTTCTCTTTTCCTTTGTTGTACCTTCTTTTGCTATGGTTCACCGTAAGCAACACTTCTCACTCCTTGATCTTAAATAATTATCTCATCCCTACTTAGTCACAAATTAGTCAAATTGTACATATTTATTTTGTTCATATAAATCCACATGCAACTGTTTGATTCCCTTAGGAGATGTGAAAAGCAAAGAATGATTTTAGTGAAAGGAGAAAAATGACAGATTGTCCCTCAATGTGTGTGTGTATATATATACACACATACACTGTATGTTCTGGCACATGGTAGGGTGTATTTACTGTATGAGGCCATATGCTTGAAGAATTAGAACAGAGGAAAAAAGCCAATTTCTGAATGTTGTATATCTACTTTACATATTGTCAAATAGATTCTAAATAACAGGAAACAGAGTTCATGAGATTCACAATTCATACAGGACAGGCAATCATATATAAAGATCAGGGAGTGTTCAGGAGTTAGATTTACAAAGAAAGAAGGTGCAACACTTCTTATCTGTGTGAAGATGTATCATCGCTCCTGCCTTTTCAGCTTTTCAAAAAAAACTCTCTTAAAACTCTGAGCATGCCAAAGGTAACAGAAGCCTTATCATAATCCTTGCATCATGTGGATTTACCGAACTAAGTTTCCACCAGCCCTGAGGTGGCAACACTGAGCACCATACTACATCACATAATACAAATATGTCCGCAGCCAATTTGATGCTTTGCGTGAAGGTGTAAACATGTTCAATGGATGAAAACACTGAGTTAAAAGGCTTTCTCAACCTAACAGAAAACAGCATAACACAAAGAATTAGCTGAGCGCTGGAAACTGAAGCAAGATAAATTTTTTATGAGAAAATAGGGCTCAATAACTTTCAATGAGTTTGAATATGTAGATTATGCTTGTAATCAGAAGAGATTTAAATATTCGGAGAGTAACTTGTATCGATGCTTTCATACCCTTTGTTGCTTGTTATTTTGTTGGGTTTGAGGCTGCTTTTATTCCTGCCTGTTATTATGAGGCAGAAATAGCCATGTTACGTGACATTTCCTCCCTTCCACTAGTGTTTAAGTGGAAAGAGAAGAGACTAGTTCTTCAACAGCAACAGTTAAAGGTTATGGCCACAATTAATGCATTTGTGTCTATTTGTCTATGTCAAGTCTTGCCTTGTGAAATCATCATTAAAGAGCTGGGGCAACAGTCACCCTCGGGAAATACTAGACAGGAATCAGATCTCTTCTTTAGGCTTTTTAGGTGTATATAGAATTAGACATACTCTTTTCAACTTACGCAGCACCTTCTCTGGAACATCCTAACATATCGAATTACACAGTGCCATTGTGAAGTGACTAGTGCTCTGATTTTGTGAAGTTATTCTATTAAATTAACAGTTGTGAATAAGTCACATTACTAGAAAGCAATTAAATTCATTATAGTCTAGCGAACTATGTCAATAAAGGACTTCATTGCACATCAAATCATGATCTCCTCTTCAAAAATGTCCCAAAACCACAGCTGCCTTAATAAGTGAACTTAAAAACCAGGATCTTCATGAAGAACAGAATAGAAGCTCTGGTTCTTTCATGGAAACCCATTCTTACATCATGATGGCACTAGGGATCAATTATACAATTTATTTCCTTATACTTCAGTTAACTGCTGCCTACAGAATACCTTCATAGTCTTGACAGACCTCATTTCCCATTCCAGACTGGCATTGATTCTTCATGAAACCTGAAGTCTCTTCCCATTCCAGTACCTCAGTTTCTCTTCCTTTCAGATATGAGGATGATGATGTTGGTATCTACCTCAGAGGGATTCTGAGGATTAATTGTCAGATGACTTGAAATCATCTGAGCTGTGATACTTGGGTAGAAACTATGAATGATTATCAGATGTTGCCATTACAGTGACAACTTTACATTTTAAAATCTAACCTTTTGTGTGAAAGAAAAAAAAAAAAAACAACACACAAAACGAACTACCTTTTGGTTTCTACAGAAGACCTTGGATTGTGACTTGATTTTAACCTTCAAGATTTTTTTAACTTTATTGTGCAGTGAAAGAGAGCAGGGGCTGGAAAAGAATCTGAAATTCACCGAGAACCTCTTCTCTGTCTTCCTTCTTAATAGCCACTTCAGACCTGCAGCATTGACCCCTATTAACCATCATTATGGCACTTTGCCCCACTGGTTAGAAAAGGTTTTTTCCTAGTGTGCTGAGGAAGTACAGTCTCCAGCCAGCCCGTGCAGAGGCAGGACTTGATGCATAATGTGAAACAAACAGCAACAATGACAGGATGAAAAGGACTTTGACAGAGAAAGATTGATGGTGGCAAATGGAGAAGTGTCACAAAGCCAGCCTCATGCTTGCCAAACTCCAAAGCCACATTTGTCATCTGTGGCACTTTCTCCCTGGTGCAGGCTGCTTGTCAAAGGGACTAGTTCAAGTGTTCAGCAGGCGAGGAGATGTGGAGGTGAAGAAGTGAAGACATCATTCTTCATTACTCACTTCAGAAAGGGGGAAAGGAAAATAAGAAAGAGTCGACCACAGTACAGTCTTGATTAATTACCAGACTTGGCAGTGACAGTGAAAGCCAGAGGAGGGTGAATTTTATTGCTATATACACTCAGTGCAAACACAACTTCCCTGAGAACCATCAGCTCAATGAGGCAAGCACTAGTGCCCAGATCCTGAAGGCCTGCAGGCTGAAAACACAGACCTGCAGAGCCCTCCAGCCCTTCTTCCCTCTGCAGTACTGCTCTGAGCCTCAGACCTTTCTGACGGGCAAATCTCAGGGACTGGAGGTAGCTTTGGCCTTACAGTAAGCAATATATTGCATATGGAGTTACCAATACGCAAGTGGCACGTACAGGCTGAGAACAATTCTGTGTAAAACTGAAATGGCTGCGAAGAGGATTTAAATACTTTCAAAGTGTAAATCACATGCAATTGTGATGTTTTTTCTCTAGCTGATCTTGACCCTCAAAGTTGACAAAGATTTTGTTTGAAAAACCTACCTGTATTGGCAAAGTTGCCAATAACCGATCTCTCCTTACATGTTATTTAAAACAATTTAGAGTGCAATTATGCTAGGAAAGCAACTCAGTTAAAATGCCATTATGGGTCTCATATCATGTACACTGAGCATTCAAGAAAAAAAATGCTGTTTTTTCCTTCCCTAATTGCCAACCTTGTAAACTCAGCCTGTGATCTGAAGTTTACACCTATCCAGCTCATACATCATCAGAAATAAAGAATGTGCTTTTGGACTTTTTAAACAAGCCTATAAAAACAGGTAAACCATGAAAGAAGATCTCTCTCTCTTCTCTCAAAGTTCTGACTTTAATAAGAGTGAGAAATATTTCAAATGCATCTTAATTTCTATATCCTGCAGTTCTAATTCTGCAGTCACAAAGGGTTAAAAATTGTTTCTATTATTATTTGAGCAAATAGGCTTGAGATCATATTCCACCAGGTTTCAATCACAGTGGCAGCTACTGGAAACCACTTGTCCCACACTCATTAGTAGTAAAATTGCTTTCAACAGTGGTTGAGTGGGGATTAGACCAACTGATGACAATCACCGTTAAATGACAGGTCACTTTCCCAGTACATACACAGTCCAAATGTCTAGAGGCCCAGGGCTGATGAAGGACTCCTAAGTATAAGTGTCTGCAGTACCCAGAATAAAGGACTCTGAGACAGAGGACCTGGACTGTGAACGCTGTATTTACACAGTCCCTAGAACAAGGAATATTTTCTGAGCCTAAAGACAGAAATTCAAAGGTCTTAATAGGTGTAGGGGGTCTAAAATCCATACCCACGAATCTAGGCTCTCCCATTCTCTTCCCACCCCGTCACCTCCACCTGAGGAGTTAGGCATAAGGAGACCCAAAAAGCTTAGACAACAGAAAACTACACAGGCATTCTGTGCAGCTAAGTTGGTAGCACTTTTGGGTGCACACGGGAGCTGAGTAGGAGACCTCTTCGTAAAATTTCACCAGAAAAAGCAGATACGTACAGCGTCCCAGGCAGATATGCTGCCTAAGCAGACTTTTCAGTATCACTTAAGCTGCACTTTAAACACCAAAGTGCTTTTGTGGATCCTGGCCACAACGTTTTGGAACTGAGCCCTACAATATGGCCAGAAAAGAAAGAAGCGGACAGAAAAGTATCTTTCAGAAAGCCATGAACCAGCTGTATCCAAGCTGCATCAGTCAGGAGCAGCACACCTGGAAAGCACTGTGTCCCTGCTGAAATTCAGAGACCAACAGCTGTATATGGACACCATGACACTGCTGGAAGGAGGACAGCATGTACCATCGCATGGATCTGCTCTACACAGTACAGGAACACCAGTCATGTGGAGCTGGGTTAAAGCACCCCGCACCACAGCTCAGCTGTGCAGCACAGAAAGGCTAATCACTGCTCAAAGTCACCTTACACATCTACAGAATTTATGGCAAATGTACAAAAACTAAACTCCTAAAAATGGCATCATTTTCATCTCCTCGCTCCCCCCCGCTCTGATTATCATGTTAAAAATGGTCCCATCTTTTCAAAACATAAACACTGTCACCCTCAAAGTGCACGTGTTTTCTCAGTAAAAATGAGTCACTTTCTGAGTAAATGTAAACTTCCTTCAGAAGCTTTGTAAATCACTGCCCTCAGTAACATTTTCATGCAAACCTACAATACCTGTTTTATCAGGGTTTCTCACAAAGCAAAACCTGAGCAGGTGCAAAATCCAGAGAAGGAAAACTGTAAAGTTTTGTGCCTTTTTTAAAATGGTTTTAATTTCACCTGGTTCTAAATTGCAGCTCAAGTTGCAGAAAATACATACTACTACTACTACTAGGGGCTTGTCTTTTCCCTGACACACTTTATTCATTGATCTCACATAATGAAAGCCAGCTTGAAAGACTGTTCTACTTTGCATCCATTTTTCATGTTTGCTGGCTCGCAGTGTCCCTCCCTGCAGCTGGTGCCTCAGTAAAGCTCTGGAGATCTGCCCCCTTGTCAATTCTACTCTAGAAGCACCCAAATCTGCTCTCAAGCAAACAAAAAGACATGTAGCTCCAAAGGCCTGAGTGGCTTTCTCCTTCACCCCTCCCTGCAGGTATCCACATTTTGTCCTTTCCTGATAAGCCTCCAAGTTATAGCCACTATCCTTCTTCCTGGCCTGCCAACGAAGCCTGACAACACTTTCTCTTAATCACCTGAAGCCATCAGTCATTATGAGTGACAGGCCAACTCACAGCTTGAACATCTTACACCCACAGGAATCCCACCACTGTCTAGGCTACACAGTGACAGCTTCTGACCGAGCGCTCTAAAGCAGGCCTGGGCGAAGGGTCGGAGGCAGAATAACACAACAGATGCGCCACCACCAGGTTGGCACTCTCCTGCACCCTATGGCCATCTCACAGCTCCACAGCAACAGCAGGAATGAGATTTAGATCACAAGATTGCTGAGGCAGAACCCGTATATTTTATTATGTGCAAATTCAAAACATTGTATGACACGTCTTTATCTTTGTGCTTGAACCAGTAGAGAATCTGCGTCAATGGAGAGGAGTTATGACACACCTGAGAGACTCTTATTCAAGCTGGTAGAGGAAGCTATATACAAATGCACAGTTCATCAGACAAGGGAAGACCTTCCTACCTCTTGTCCCAAACGTTTTAGATGCTGGAAAACAGGCTGGGTTCTACTTTATTATTCTTCTATATTTGCAGCGGACAATACAGTCACTATTGAAACTGAGAAGCAAAAAATGCCTAAGAAACCAAAAACCCTACATTGTTTCGATTGCCCGAACATGAGCCAGAAATACTAGAAAAGGTACAAGACAGACTTTCCATATTGAAAGTTCAGTATGATTACCTAGACGACAGTGTTTAACTGACAGAAGAAGGTAAAGAAGTTCTGCAAAAATGTTGAGAGGGTCTTTTCCTATCCCTTAGTCCTGGTGCTTAAACAGGATGATCTCTCCATAACATGCTGCCCTATGGCTCTTCCACGCAGAGCAGGCGTAACTCTCAGTGTTCTTTGCACTGGGTGTCAAACTCCAGGGAACACAGGCTGAAAGAGAAATGCATCCCCTAGGTTCAATACTTGCAAAAGCAACATCAAAGTCTTGTCATTTAATGTGTGCTCCGATGTTTATCCCCACTCTGCTTAGGCTGGTAAAAAGAATGGATCAGATGCTTAATGTTTTTAACAGCCACCTAACACTAGAATCAATACTGCCAAACACCATGGCCTGTCCCTCATTAATGTCCTTACATCAGTGGTATCCCTGATTTAACGTACTCTTAATGGCTTCCAACATTTGATCCATACCCTTCACTTGCCTAAACAGAAAGAAACAAACATCTTGTGACACACTGTATGAAAAGCATATGGACTATGAAAGCAGAGAAGCAGCCGAGTATGAACACTGGGGCAGTGGCTGCAGATCACAGTCACGCTCATCACTGGCCTTGACTCTTTAATTAACAGACAAAATTTCACGATTCCAGCAAAGAAGCGGTAGTGACACTTACGAAATGTATGGTGCTCTTTCAGACAGCATAGAGTGAGGAAGACAGCAAGGAAAAGAGTAACTTTTATGTTACTCCTCATGTTTGAGGAGTTGTTTGGGGTGCCATAAACAAGAGGAGCAAGAAGGGTCAGATTTTTCACCTTTGGGGCTTGTGCAAAAAGGGCTCAGACTTGTCGTCTTGGGGCTGGTGAAAAATCCACGGGTCTCCTGTCCTAATGCTGTGTCACACAGCATGAAGGTGTTTTTGTGGGACATCACATGATGGTACCAGCTGAATATGCAACTACATCAGGCTGCTCTAGGGCCTCCTGTGATGAGCTGACGGCACGACTACACAACACAAGCACCCATGGGCAGATGGATTGTCCCACTGCATAGACACTAAAAGGGAGCCACAGAAATACCATTCAGCCCATCCAGCCCCCTCAGAACTATTTAACAGCTGTTTTATATATCCTCTATGTGTGTCTGCATGCGTGTATATAAATATATGTATACATAGATATATAACCTCCACTCAACAACATCCAGAAACTAATTACAGCCTTGAGAGGGTGGGTCTTGTATCCCAATAAAGTGCATAGCCACAACCTATACATAATCCAAAGAAATCTGTCTCCGGATTCCTATGTTTCTGGCCACAGCTCAGTGAAAAGCACTCTTTTCTAAAGGATGACAAACAGCATCCTCATGCTTTGTAGACTTTTGCTCTTATAACTGCATCCTAGCAGCTTATCATGTGTTTCCATACATGGGGTCTCCAAGGAAATTCCTTAGCACCTGGTTACTGCTGGATTTTATATTCCACTATGATAGAGACCAGCTCTGCATTTCCACAGGGGCTCTGCCTTCTGCCTTAATAACTAGCACAGACCTTGCTCTATGAAACAACTCAGAAGGGCAGATGACAATGCATTGCTCTTCCCTGCAGCTTGGCCTACCCATCACCTTATCTTAGCTCAATAATTTTGTTTTGGCCTTACTGTGGCTGCCCTTCATATAAATACATCTTTCACCTTCCACCTTTCCTTCATGTACTATTCAGACAACACAATATTCCCTGCCCTGTGGAAAATGAGGGGACAGGAACCAGCAGCCCCTTGCCTCTAGGAGAGTGGTGCATCACTCTCAGAAATGCATGTGGGGATTTGCTCTAACTTATTATCGTCTGTAACTCAGCTGATATTTCTGTTCAGTCTCTGATTCTGTCAGCCTCATTTCTTTCCACTACAGACATGTGCACATCTCCCTCTCCCCTCAAGAAAAGAAGAATACAAGAAAGGGGTGGTAGAGAGGAAGAGGAGGAAGGCAGCGCGTGTTTGTTCTGTAATAGCATGAGGAAAGTGTGCGGGGGATGGAGTAGGGCTAGAGCTATCATCCAGTAATCACAGCTCAGGGAGAAAAGCTTGCACTGCAAGGCGTGCAACATCTTTGGAATGTGATTTGCACTTGATAACCAGATTTTCTTTTATATTCTCTTCCTTTCCCTGGTTTTCTCTCGCCAACCTGTAGCACATGGGAATATTTTCCTTCTATTATTAAAGTAGAGTTTTTTATCTTCTGTTCTTGCAATGAAAGAAAAAACCTAAATAAACATATTAAAAAACCCTCACAAAGAAGAGCACTCTTAAAATCCAGCTAGAGTAGCTCAAGAAAGCAGCTAACACAATTTGGATCAAATAGGAGACAGAGATGGAGGGGTTCTGGCCTCTCAGCTCTCTTGTGGCTTTGCTGTGTGGTCACCTTCTGTAGTAAAATTCCTAGGGAGAGCCTGCAGACTGCTGCTCTCCAGGCTTTGGAAGTAAGAACTTGGAGTACCTGTATTTCCTACTTGCACAACCTCCCTCATTCATTTTAATGTATGCAAACCTTTAGGACTCAGTAACAAATGCACTGTGCAAGGGAGTGTGCTGTGGCAAAAAGGGGTCTTCAAAGAGTCAGTACAGTGGGCAAGTGCAGATAACCCAGGAATGCGAGGTAGCAGCCCCCGTTACTGTACTGTACTAACAGTAGCCCAGTCACTACCTCACCAGAGGGTGGGGAAGGAAAAGGAAGCCCTGCTGCTGCCCATAAGAATGGCAAACACGGTCTGGTAGCGTGGCGCTTGGGCTAGTAGTTAGGAGGTCTGGTCTTATTCCCAGCTATGCCTCTCCTCTCCAGTGAAGCACCAATCACATTACACCACTTCTCTGAAATGCAGTTTCTCCATCTGTAAAATGGGCAGGTATTGGCTCTCTTCCATAAAGCACAAAGATCCACAGAAGACTGCCAGATAAGTGCTAATTATTCTTAAAAATATGATTCTGTCCCAACTCCTTCAGAGACACTAGCAGCAGCTTAGAAAATGAACAGCGCAATCTCGATAATGATGATCATCCCAACAGCACTAGTATGTTTAGCTCTGTATAAATCAGGCCTGGCAGTTTGATGAGTTGCAAGGAAGGCGATATTGTGTCTCAAGAGGAACGGACAAGTGCTGACAGCTCACCAAGGCTTCCTCTGCACAGACATTAAGCAGCTTTCTGCAAACGCTCAAACTCCCGCGAGAGGAAAGAATAGTGGGGAGGAAGGGAAAGAAAAACATTTTGTAAACTTTTTTTATCTCTCTTTTCTTTTTTTTTTTTTTTTACTTTGCTGCTGTTCCATCTCCCTCCCTAGCTCCTTTTTATTACAAATTAAATAATTACTGGGCTGTAGCCCAAAACACTGAAGATTTCACATCTTGTTTGGTCTAATTATATCAGCTGGCCTGACAAAATGGTTTCATCAATGGAATTGCCTTGCAAGAGCTCTGGCTAATCAATTCTTTGACACTTAATTAAGAACTCTGCTGGTCTGTAAGGATTCAGGGAAGAGGGGGGAGGTGTTGGGCAGCAGAGTGTCTGGATATGCAATGTAGAGCACAGGTTGTTAAAACTCCTGGGACAAATGGACCTCCACTTCCTTCGCTGTCCCTGCTCATCTTCCAGCTTTAATATTACCTCACACTTTATCCATCTCTCTAACCACTTGCTTCAGTTGGGTTTTTTTTTATTACTTTAATCTCAGCCCTGCCACCGGTAATGGCTTCAAAACCCCTCTAGGGCCTTAGATCTACTTTCAGACAGATGTTTCCAAAGCAGGCTGCAGCAGACAGGCTCAAAGCATAACACTTCAAGCTGGAAGTGCATCGGACCTCACACACTAATCAGACTCGGGTTCAGGCAGCATTTGGAGAGGAGAACTCTGCAGAAAAGTCAGGCTGCCACAGTGAGAGGGACCCCAGAGAGGGTGTACTTCCCCTGGGTCAGCACCCACCCTCCCAGCCAGCACAGTGCCTGCAGGTCCTTGCTAGCTGCAGGGTAAAGGTTTTTCAAACCCTTTGAAAAACACCGCTACCGACCTGTCCAATCTGGGAATCACCCACCAGTACAAACTGTGATCTAGATCTGTGTCAAGCAGACAGTCGCATTTCTTTTGAATGACCACTGCACGCAATTCAGAACTTTTGTTGATTTTCATGGTTATACTGGCTTTCAGCTGGCTAAGGGAGGACAGAAGATACTCATTCTGGCATTAAGTTAGAAAAGAACAAACAGATAGTATCTGATCTAGCATAAATATTGCCATTGACTGCAACATTAACCCACTAACATTTTTTGAATAGCCCCATACAAGCAATGTAAATTCAACCTGGATCAGTACATTGTATCATTTGGTGGCAGTGTGTTTTGATCTGGTCCCAGCACAGAAATTAAAACCCCTGAGCTACTTAAAAACTGTATCATTTAGGAAAAGAAAGTGGCATTCATAAACAAAATCAAATAATTAAAAAAAAAAACCAAACACAAAACACCACCAAAACACCAACCAAACGAAAAACAACACCAAAACCCAACAAAAGAGGAAAAGCAAATCAGCCAAAAAAATCTGGACTCTGCCTGGGTAAAAGCCAGTTTGTTGATGTTTAAAGAAAACACATGGCAACTGCACCCAGTGTCATTTCAGGTGCAAAAGCCACATCACCAAGCTATCTACACAGCCCCTGCTTGCTGCTCCTTTCATGGAAAGCCAGAGGTTAGCAATACCAGAGGTAAGCAAGAGATGGTAGGTACTCTTAGCTTGAGCGTACGCTAGCCAGATGCTCATTAAAATGCCTGGTTATGCTGCAGATCCAGGGCTTCAGGTTCAATTCCAGTAGTGGCAAAGACTGATTAAGCGTTGGAAGGCCAAATGCTTTACTGCAAAGAAAGTAGCCAGTGACAGGCAGTCCTTCACAACACTAACACACTCAGAGCTGGGACGCAGAGGACCCTGTAAGCAGTTAATGCCTTTCCATTCTAAACTCCCCAAATTTTGCAGTTTAACTCAGGGGGCTTTGGATGAAAGACAAGCCTTAACAAGCTTTAACCTTCTGAAGTTTAGGATTCAAATTTGAAGATTGTCTTTCAGGTTCATCCAATAATCAGATGCTTATTAGGGAAGGAATTAACCAAGAATGTAACAAGAAACGACAAAGTGCATTTTACACACATTTTCTCCACACCTGAAAGAGATTAACTAGTAACTGTAAATCCCTCCATTTGTTGGGTCCATTCCTGGTTTGGAAAGCCACAAGAGTCCAAGCAGAACCAAAAGAATATTTTTTTAAAAAATCCAACTGTGAGGTGCAACTTTAGCTTTTATCATTACTAGATGGCAGGACTGGCACACATGGGAGACTCCCTGAATCCATGGTCCCAAACAAGAATGCAAATTGCTAACAGTGGCAGAGTCAATATATACACCTAAGTTTTGGCCACCATGTAAGACTGTGGAAAAGCCAGGCATGCTCTGCAGAACCAGAAGTAGAGGAAAGCAAGCAGGCATCATACTTTAGTTCTCAGTTTCCAAGAAGGTTAACCTCATGAAGCGGCATCAAGAAAAGAGGGTCTAATTTTCTCTTTCAGCTTTTGTCACTGTCCTCCCAATGTTAACAGTCACGTTTTTTTCCTTTGCACCTCCTGCCATCAGGATATATTTTTCTATATACCCTTCTCTCACTACTGTTAAGCTTTCACATTCTTTTTTTCCCCCCAAGAAAGCACTAGCTGCTACACCTCTTCACTAATTTTTTCCACTTCTCTAAAAACAAAAGTTGCTGTGTTTTCACTGTCATTGGTGGAGGTGTGTCAATTTACCCAGTGGAAAACTTTTCTTATACTAGCCAATAAACTTAATAAAAATTATACAAATAATAATGGACAAGTTCTTCTATTCACTGCTAAAACACATCTGAGTTTGTAGCTTGCAGCAAACGGTGACTTTTTGCAAAGAACTAACTGACTATCTGGATCAGCTGGTACCAAAAAAAGAACACAGCAGAGCAAATGGAACATGAGGGTAGTGAAAAATGAAAATTGGGAATTAATTAGGAACAGAATGAGAAAGATTGAAAAACTACCTTTATAAAGCTCTGCATTGACTCCACTCTTTCAGTGTTGACTGACTGTCAGGAAGTTAATATTTTGCTGTAAGAAATGTGCAAATCTTTCATATTTGTAATTTTTTTTTGGTGGTGAGTAAAAAAAAAATTGAGAAAAAGGTCCATTTGCTTCTTCCCAGAGAATATGATTTCAAATTTCAATTAAAATGAAATGAGCAGCACGATTATCGCTATAGAGCAGGCGCCTGGTAGCAGCAATAGGCCTCTTTCACTGCCATGGCAACCGGTCCTCATTGTCACGGCTACCTTGGCACTACATGTAATTGTCGATGTGTGAGCCTGACTGATAATACACAATCAATACCCCATAAGCAGCAAACATCATTTTCAGTCTGGGGGAAAGAAAAAAAAAAGGGGGGGGTGGGAGATGGTTGCAAAAGAGAAAGAAAGAAAGAAGGAAGGAAAGAGAAACAGGGAAAGTGAGAAAACCAGAGTGGGAGAGAGGAAGAAGGGAGACCTAACTCTGAAACACCTTTAACAATGAGACATGCTGCTTTTTTTCTATAAAGCAGATAGCTGGAAAAATCTCACCAGCACACATGAGCACCTGCTAAGTCCTTCTAATAATATATTAACTAATTGTTTATGCCAACATCATTAAAGCATTATCCAAACACCACATCAACCAAGAGAATGCTTTTGTGTCTAATCAACAGAAAATCTGATAATGCCAAATTCTCAGGAAAGAGCTGGCACTTACAGTCCAGAGCAGGAAGCTGATTTTTGTATATGGATCGTTAGGTTTTTGTCTAACTGAGTATAAAAACAAAACCAAAAAAGCCCAGGGAACAAACAGATCATGTAGGGAAAAGGGGAGCTTAATCCTCAAACACATAGCAGAAAGTGAACTGTGATATCAGAGTGGAGACAGGTGCAGGAGAAGGATAAATGGAGAAATAAAAAGTCTGCTCAGTATTAACACTCTACTGCTTTGGTCACCTCATGTCCTTCTCTGAACACAGTGTCCTTTTACCTAATGTTTGCACGCTGTGCAGTGCGATCAGGTCCCATTACTAGTGTAACACAAATGTGGACAGAAATGGAGAATAAGAAAGGACACAGAAGAGTATAAAGAGAGAAGTGGAAGGAAAGAAATAAAAAGAACAGTGGAGAAAGAAAGGGAAAAAAGTGAAGACAAAGTTTCACACTATTTTTTATAGGTGTGGGGCCTAAACATACAGGTATGTTGACTTCACTGTGAACTACCTGCATACTACACCTGTGTAGGCAGGCAAGACAGAGCATACAAGACTATCAGCTGGTACCAGTGGGTTAGGTTGATAAGGCCCCAAGCAGCTAGAGATGCGGCCATGCAGCACCAGCCATGCTTCTCCAGGGGACAGGCCAATAAGCAATGCCATGGAGATTTCAGGTGAAGCTGGAGTAAAATCCTTACGGACTGGCATGAAGTCAGCGTCCTGAGGTTTAAGGTATTTTATTCCCTCAAAAGTCTCTAAGGATAAGTATCAGCAAACTGTGGACTCAGCTGAAAAAGTGAGGGAATAGTAAGGGAATGGGATCCCTGTCAATATTGAAACAGTCATCTCAAAAACTCCTTAATGGGATCTAAGTACTCTACCAGGAAAAGCCGCAGACTCATCCAACTGTGTGGAGGTGAGATGCTGGCATCTTAGACCCCTGCACACCTCTGGATGATATCAGGCGGTGTCAGTGGAGCTGCAGATAGTTAAAAATGTCCATGTACTTGTTCAGAATGGCACAAAGAGGAAGCAGTCCATGTTCTCAAACCATCTTCTTCCAGATCTTTTTGTTTTCTTCAGTAGTTTTACTTATTTCTATGAGAAACTCAAAAAGTGTTTTGCAGGTATACATGAAAAACTTTTGTGTTTCATAGCACAGTGCAGAGGCAGCTGATGGTACAACATGACACTGATAAGCTTAGCATATTATTACTGAATGCACAATGGGAATGTCTTCCTAAATCCCATAAGAGATAATCACCTGTAATAAATTAGCTACATCAGAGACAGAGAAGAAATTCTTAGCTGTCTTGGACGAGCATGGGCAGATGTGAGTCACCCTGTTTTATAGTCTACCATTTCTTAAATACCAGCATTGCATCTGCTGAATCTGGGCATGTACCTTTGTTTTAGACTGGTGTCTTTTCACTGGTGTGCTTCTCGGAGATACCACACGTGGTAATATTAATTAAAAAGAGCACACTGTGCATTCAAGTATCCAATATAGAAGTAAAAATGTGTTCCTGAATGAATCGGTTTAGACAAAGTTCCCAGTTCCTGCACCCAGCTATACAATGCAGTTGCTGCTGAAAGCTCAGCTTTCCTAAATAAACAAGTCTATTAAAATGACACTGCCAGCGTAACTCCTAACTACAATATCATAGAATCATCTAGGTTGGAAGGGACCTTTAAGATCATTGAGTCCAACAATTAACCTAACACTGCCAAAACCACCAAACCATGTCCCTAAGCACCACATCTACCTGTCTTTTAAATACCTGCAGGGATGGTGATTCCACCACTTCCCTGGGCAGCCTGTTCCAATGTTTGATAACTCTTTCGGTGAAGATATTTTTCCTAATATCCATCCTAAACCTCCCCTGGTGCAACTTGAGACTGTTTCCTCTTGTCCTATCGCTTGTTACTTGGGAGAAGAGAGCAACCCCCACCTCTCTACAACCTCCTTTCAGGCAGTTGTAGAGAGTGATAAGGTCTCCCCTCAGCCTCCTTTTCTCCAGACTAACCAACCCCAGTTCCCTCAGCCACTGCTCATAAGACTTGTGCTCTAGACCCCTCACCAGCTTTGTTGCCCTTCTCTGGACATGCTACAGAACCTCAATGTCCTTCTTGTAGTGAAGGGCCCAAACAGGTATGCCAAGTCCATGAAGAATCCTGTATTAGTACTGTAGCAATATACTTTGCATTGTCATATTGCCAATCAAGGCAATTCCCAGAAGGAGTTATGGGAGTTACCTGAAATAGCTTTAGCTCTTCCCTTTTTAATCCAAATCTGAGAGAAAAATAACAAAGGATACAGGTCTGACCACACCTTGTCTAAAGAAGGTTTGACCAGCATGGTCACATATCATATAGCCCTGAATATCTGATGTGCCTTCAAACTCCCTAGCTCTTCTGAAACCATATGATTGCATCTTCCTAAAACTTGTACTCACTGCAGAAAGATTAACTGTAACTTCCACCTTTATTTGTCAAATTCACACTGCATAATAGATAGGATAATTGGGCCCCAGTTGTCTAACATTTATGGAACAAGCCTCTGATAACAACAGATTGATTGACGGCTCCAGTTGTAGAACACAAACACAACGTCTTTTGGATTGTAATGTTCTAACTGTTAACACTAAAGGTAGAAAAGCAACATTAAACAACAACAAAGGACATACCTGCAGCAAATGCAATGTCAGAAATCTCCCTGGGGTTTCAGTGAGGTACGATAGCACTGTTCTAAAATAAAACTTGAGATAGCATAAAGTTCTAGTTTTACTAACACTCCCCCAGGCTTGCCAGGGATGCCTCACTTCCCAGTATCTCAAGAACTACTTTCCAGACACTCAGAAAGCTTTCATTTCCTTTTTCCTTTACGGACTTGTGCTTCATCTTACCTTCAACCTCTGCTCCTGACCAAGTCCTACTTGATCACACACACTCTGAGAAGGAATACAAACCCCTAGCAGACAAAGCCAGCAATCTGTTCAGTTTTGGCTCTTTGTCAGATTATCTGATCTATCCTGACTTTCAATTTCTGTTTGAGACAATGTGTCAGGAGAAGCAATCAAAACCATTTTTGTTTACTGCATTCTTTTTAGTAATTGCAGCCTTTTATCATTTTTCTAAAGACAAATGATTAACGAAGTGTAATTTGTGCTATAATTGGAAGGAAGAAAGAAATGAAACAGCCGCTCTTTTCCTCCCAAAACAACATTAAGAATATCCATTGAGTGCATTACATAAACTCAGAACACGTAGGTAATTACATAATGTGACCTTGTAGCTACTAAGGTTTGCAGGCGCAGAGGCCTCCCCTGAGCAGCTCACTGCAGAACAAAGGCCTGAAATACTGGAGAACATCCTCTGCCCTGAGAAATATGTATGTATTGCTTTTTGGTACTTGTACCAAGACATGCTGAAGAACGCAAAACTCCCTCTACGCATATTTTTCAAATGTTAGAAAAAAAAGTTAAAAGAAAATCTGCAAATATGGCCACCATTCATAAATCAAAGCTAATCTCACTTATGAGCCCTGGCAATGGGTAGGACGTGCATACTCAGGACAGACAGACACTACAGCCTAAGAGAACAGAGCACAAAGAGAACAGCAGTCTGACTGAAACGCTAAACCCCTTTCTGTGAACCACTCCAACTTGTTGAGTCTAAAATGAGATCCAACCCCTAATTGCAACATTTACAGCTGTTTATTTATTATTTGCACTATATAAGGTAAGTAGCGGAACAGCCACACAACAGAAAGTTACGTTCCCTATAGCACAGACAGAATATTTTGCCACTAACATGCACAGCTAATAGCAAAGCTCCAGAAAACCTGAGAGACCAATAAATCTCAAAAACCATTTTCTTTAAAAAGCCTACCTCTTCCAAAGTGGTGTAGCAGGCAGTCCATCTAAGCTGACATGAACAAAACACACTTGAAAAGGAACCTGGGCCGGTGGGTGAATGAGGCCAGCCTCCCTGGGCATATGATCCCTCTTGTGCCTCATAACCCTAACCTTGTGCTTCCAGCTTTGGGTGACTGGCATCCAATGGAGGTAGTGATTTTAAGTCAATGTTACAGCTCAAACCGCTTGTAGACAAGGCTTCTAGTGATTGCAGGAGCTGTTTGACAAAACCTGCCTGATGGTTAGAAAGGCAAGCTTGCAGAAAACAGCCTGCTACGATAAACATCTACAAGCCATTGAAGGGCATGTAATGCAAAGACTGTAGCGGGGAGAGATAGAAGGGGAAAGAAACAATTCCAGGTTGTGCAATTAGGAAGAAAAAGACACAAAGGAACATGCAGGAGGAATGTCGAGATGCATTTGTTTGGCAACGAATCCCCTGGAACAGCCTCTGCAGAGCGATGGTGGAATTTGTGTTGCTTTAGTCATTTATAATTAGACTGGATGTATCATTGGTGAATGTGACATGAAGAACAAACTTGCAGCAAATGCCAAGGGAAGGACTAGATGGCACAGGTGTTTGCCATTTCTTGTGTCTAAGGCATCTTTCACTTCATCCTTAAGTGCTTTCTAGTCTTTCTGTATAAGCCTGTTAATCCCACTATCCTGGCAAAATTCCAGCTTAGTAATTAGTTTCTGCCTACCTTAAATTTCTTTTCATGGCTTTGATTTGTTATAGCGTTATCGTATCTCCTCTTAAGTGAAGTATAATATTGTGCTGCCATGTTCCACTCCAGAAGTAGTTGCTAATACACACAGAAGGGGAATGTGGTGGCTGTTTAAAAGAGCTCAGCAAACATGAAAATGTATGACAGCAAGTGGAGGAGGAGATCGTAGCCAATACAAATCTGCTGCAGAAACTAAGCAGAAAATAGCTCCTCAAATTGGAACTAGACCAGAACCTGGATTTAACATATCTACAATTGTGAAAACTGACAGAAGATCTTTACAAACACCAACACTCATGAAATAAGCCTATGCCTTATCCCAAAAGGGCAGTGGAATCAGTACCACTTCAAGGGGCAAAAGACCATCTATTGTGTCATCCCTATAACTTCCTGCACGAACCTGTGTCTTGGGGTTTTTTTTGGAGATCTCCTCTTCAAGCCCAAACTAAACCAATACAACAGCTGGTGAGATCACAGCACAAGGCAGTGCGGCTGCAGGAAGTCAACTGATTTCTTTTGTAGACAACCCTCCTCATCCTGTTTTTCAGCACATAGCTCGGTCTTGGAAATCTATGAAAAAGTAAAAACCCCACAGGCCACACTTGAAACGCAACAAACATAAAAATAAGATGTTAGGTTCTTTTTCTCTCCGCTTATTTATTCTGCAAAAATTTGGCAATTTAAGTTCCTAGTTGGTTTGATTTTCCCACTTTAAAAAGTATGCAAGATTGCTTACTTTTAAAATGCAAATTTTCAAGAAAAACACATACCAGAAAAAGGATTATCATTTCTTCCCTCTGTTCTTCCCAATGAAAAAACTTGCATGTATACCAC
Source organism: Burhinus oedicnemus (assembly GCA_008921705.1). Taxonomy (NCBI): domain Eukaryota; kingdom Metazoa; phylum Chordata; class Aves; order Charadriiformes; family Burhinidae; genus Burhinus; species Burhinus oedicnemus. The sequence goes on from VFFE01007246.1 coordinate 1,858,322, forward strand.
ATGCAAAAGTAATCCCCCAGAAACTACATACGAGGATCTCAGGAGACATGGGAGAAGAAATAGCGATTACATTATTTTCTGACATCCGTTACAATTATTGTTCACTTTTTTGAAGAGGAACATCGATATTGAAGAAATATGAAAGCAATTTTTTAACTGCAAAGCAAAAATAAATAAATAACTGCATTACTTAAATCCATTCTCACATCTTGAGAGGTTATTTATTTTCTCTCAGGGCTGATAAAAGTTCCCGATGACATGCTTTCTAATTTTAAAATCGCTCTCATTTCACAGTTCTGAAAAAGCTGATGTCAGGGAGTGAGTGGGTGGGTCTGTTTTAAGTGTGATTCACACATTAGATTCTCTTATCAGCTCATGCATATTCAGAAATGCTATCCACAGGCTGTGGGGTTCAGGGTGACTCTGACCAGGAAAGGGTCATTTGGAAGGAGCTAATTAAGACAGGGAAAAGAAAAAGAGGAAAGCCGTTACACCATCTTTTCTTCATGTATCAGGCATGCAAAAGATAACGGCCCTAGCTATGCCACAACACAATACGTCCCACCTGCAAAGGAGTTCTCCCTGTCCTTAGCCCTGCTTCTTCCCACCAGCTTGCCTCTCCATAACGCAGAAGTAAATCCAAGTCTGTTGTGATTTCCCTGATAAACAGAGCCATGTTTTCAAATATGTCTGGGACTGGAGCACAACAACTAGCTACCAAGCCGAGGCTGATTCGCAGTGTAGTATCGGTGTAAGGCTCATGTTTATGAAGCAGCCTGAAGTCACATACTGCTCTGCTAACATGCCATCTCTCCTGTACACATTTTTAAATACTATCTGCTCTTATTGTGGGTCTGATCAGGATAGCTTCTCCCTAGATTAAATCCTTCTGTGAGCAAGAAAAAGCCGTTCCTGAGATCTTAGTTACAGCACAGGGAGTAGGAACTTTTCAAATATCTGACATGAGATACAACTAGATGATGATGTCAGCTGCCTCGGTGAAACTCTGATGTCAGGCCGCTAAACTCTTATCACAACTCGGCCTATTTCTCAGATCATCAGGCTAGCGAGCAGAACTACATCTTTTTCTTCAAAGTCCTTTGCTAGAGAGAAGTGCTTTGTCTCTTCTCCCTCCGACTGTGACATATTTACTGCTATAGAAGAGGGTGTTATGGAATGACGAGATGGCAAGCCTGTGCCATCATCTTGGTGGAGAAGTGGGATTCACCCATGACAGCTATACAAGAAGATTCTGTATGATGGCTGCTGGACATAGACGTGCCCTGAGGCACAATCTGGCTCTCTCATTCCCTGTATGACTAACAGAACCCACGATGAACAGCCTCATCACAAAGTCCCCACAAATCCTGCCTTAGCCTCAGCAGCTGGAAAAGGTTCTGTTGACTGCAATGCACATACCTTGGTTCCCAGAAGTTAGCAAGCACAGCTGAGGTGGGGGAGGTAGGAAGGAGGCTGGGTGGTAGGGAGGGAACGTATATGATACAGACACACACAACACTGTAATTAAGGGTAATTTCAGAAGCATTTACCTGTGTTTCAGTGTCTGACAACTTTTCACTTGTGAATGCTGCAAACGCCTCAGCTCTACAGACTGATCTTGTTTTTATGTTGCTGGGATGGGAGGAGCAGAAAAATGAGTCGTTCTCTGAATTAATTACCTCCTCTGATTTGAGCAACATGCACTGAAATACAGCTTAACTCTTGCTCAGAAGGATTTAAGTGCCTACACTGAAACAAAACTGAAATGGAGCCATGCTTAGTGTCTAAACACACAGAGCTACTGTAGAGGCTCTCCTACCTGCAGAGCATAACCAAGCAGGAATGCTACCATATGGAAAACTCAGTGGTTTTGAAGGACTACACTGAAACCCTAACTTCATCTGATATGACCTCTAGCTAGCAAAGAAGTTACCATAAACATCGCCTTTGTTCAGTCACCACCCTAAAAGCAACTGCTTGATTTCCATTTCCCTTTGCTGCAAATCTGAGGTTCCCCATCCATTTTGTCAAAAAGTACTATGATGGGATTGAAAACAGAGCTGAAAGTCTAAAGTATAAAGTTATATCGCTAATTCCACAAGTGGGTCAGTTTTGGGCACATTACATCACTTCTTTCCATTCCTGTTTTCCTGCTCCTTAAAGCAGTAGCAGCATCTTCCATCCAAGTGCTCTGAAACCTGGGACTCAAAGACATCTGAATAATAAGTACTTTGGAGAAGTCCAGAGTTAAATAGTTGTCAGGAAAACAGCATTTTAATGGAATCCTAAAGATCAGGTCAAAAAACCAGTACTTGCCTCATTTTTTTTATTTACTTATTTTTTAAATTAGCTTAACAATTGTGCTCCAGGTCCTGACCCATGATGTCAGTCTCTGTCATGTCAAGGTATGTGACACATCATACTATGTCAGGTTGCACGTGATATTGTATGGCATGAAAACAAAACACTCCATCCTGAGTTGGTGGTGGTGAGGAACAAAAATAAGGGAAATTAAAGATGAAAATTATTTTCTCTCTTTTAAAATAGCATTGCAGTTTATTTTATTCATCATTTTACCTTAAATACAGAAAATATTTCCAGAGCTTAGAGCAGAGAATGACTGAAAACATCAAGCAGAATTACACAATCTTTGGACAGGTGATACAATTTATTTTCTCAAACATTTATGTCCTGACATGCAGCTCCCCACATAGTTGAGGCGTAGGCACTACAATAATATTGCCACCCTCTTCAAAACTCGTACCCTTCCTTCCTCTGCCCACCGCAATTATACCACAAGGTACCTCAACCAACTTCGTCAATGGAGCTGTGCTGAACCTTGTGTTCGTCTGTCTTTCAAGACTTGAAAAAGCCCCCTCTGGGACTGGAATCTATAGCAGTGGAGGATTCTTTTACTCCATTATGGACAACATTTGACACCATACCTACAGAGCTGAAAAATTTGTAACTCATCTATGCTTACTGTTTTAGTATAGTCTAAATCGCTTTTTCCAGTCCATTTTCTTTCTTGCTTTCACTGTGCAAAATAAGGGTTTTGTGAGAAGGCCAGAGTGTGGCCACTAGATGAGAATACCCACTTCCTGCCAGGGTGGCATGCAGCTCTTGTTCACATGTATATGCTATTTTCCTTATTCCTGTTTTGAATGTGATTTTCCACTCCTTCCATTTTTTCCCAGAGCAGCAGGGAGCAGTATGTAGCTGAACTAAACTTCCTGTAGCTCACAAATCCTCTATGTGAATAAGCCTCGAAGTAATGACTGCTGATGATCCATCTGGGCAGAACTAAGAACACTCAAGATCACCATCTCTGTATTCAAAAGGAGCAAAATCTTCCTGTAACAGAGCTAATCTGTCATTGATGGCAGAAGGTACCACAATCAGCTGAGAAAACACCGAACAGATTCTACTGAACTGCCTGGCAGCAGCAATTAACTTTGGGTTATCATGTATCTGCCTCTGAGAAACAGCATAACTGTGTCCCATGCTAGTATCAGACTGATTGGAAGATCCTTTAGCATTACATGGCATCAGCAACCATGATGAGGTGGCTCCCTCTCACTCACTACATGGTGCTATCCCTTTGGGACATCGGGTTGCTCACACTCCCACAACATTGTGTCAATCCCATGACATTCCCAGCAGTAAACAAACAGTCATGGCAATGGGCAGAGCAGCACATAGAGGAAGATGATACTGGTCAGTGTCTGCCAGTGAATTGTAAGCAAGGAGAGTTTACTGTGAAGAGGATGCAAAATTCAAGATGGGCTCTTTCCTATTGAGCTAAATCAAGAAATGACATAAATTTTTGACACAACTTGAACTAAAACATGCAAGAGGAGAAAGAAATAGGAAGGGAAGTGGCATCAGCACTTTGTATTCACCTTCACTTCCATGGATTGACTTGACCACTGTTGGTGAACAAAATATCAGAGCAGCTGCTCCTCCTTCAATGAAAAATAC
>VFFE01007246.1:1868037-1896132 GCA_008921705.1 Burhinus oedicnemus
TGGGGTTTTGCTTTTTTTTTTTTTTTTTGGTAGGATAGCAACAGTTGGGAACTCACCCTGGATTTCTTTTGACCTGAAAGAAATTGTACCTGAGGTGTCACTACATAGACAAAATTATTAAATAATGACTTAAACATCTGAGGGCCCAGCTGAAAAGAAGGCACAGTAGGAGAGCTATCCAGAATAGAAGAACTGAAAAATAGTCCACACATCTCCCACCTTACTGACAACTAAGGGTGTCTTTTTTCTTTTTTTTTAAACTGTGGGAAGAGAGGCTGTCGTGATGAGGCGAGAATGAGGTGGCTGTGAGGTTTCTCCAAGGAGTCTTTAACTACCCTCTGGGTATATTAGCGCCTGCCTGCAACACGTGAAACACTTGAGTATTAGCTTAGCTCTCTTTCTCCAGTTAAAAGCATTAAATTGCAGATGCCAAGTGTTTTCTTCCCCTCATTCTCTTTCAAATTCCTGAAAGCTAAAGTAATTTTGTCATGACTCACATTATAAAAAGAACAAGCGATGTGACTGCTCCCACTTATCATGCACATGTACAAAACAAATATTCTCTGTCCGCTCTACCTTGACTTGCTGGTGCCTGCAGTCCTATCATCACAGCCATCTGTTTAAGCATTAATGCCAAGCTCTGCTCCATGAAGTAATTTCTTCTTCCCCCCCTGCTTCTCAGGGGTGGAAATCTTCCCCTCTCAATTATTCTTCTATCACTCCCATTAAATTCGCTAGAATTTGTACATGGTAATGAAAAGAAGAATTTGGCTACAGCATGAGTAAAAACATCCTAGGTGCTGACAGAAAATACCCATTCTCAGATCACAGAGACTGGACACAAATCACAGTACCAAAACATGAGAGAATTTGGAAACAAGCACCCCTTAAGGTTTTATCCTCAACCACTTATCTCCCAGAATATATGCCTAACCTTACTAGAGTTCTTCATGAATATCATTCATCCAGTGACATGATCATACCTTTTTCTTCAGCAAATTTTTAGTGATGGGAACAATTACAATCATTAGGTTTCTAAATCAAAAATGCACCCTGAAACAAGTGATGAAGCTTTACATTAAGTTCACAAGCCAAAGTCATCTTCTCAGCTAAGAGATCAGTTGTTTTTTCTCCATATTCAGCTTCCAGAAAATAGGCTTTTCTTTTGGAAAACCATCCCACCTCAGCTCTCAGCTCACAATGTTACCATTGTTGCAGTTACAAAGACATCCAAAGTACGACCTGAACTAAAAAGAATTTTGTGAAGTCATATGAAAACATAGAGCTTTAATTTTCACTTGAGCTTACCTTTCAAAGGTTACAACAAAGAATGGAATTTAACCACGTAGAACAGGTGTCATATTTGGGACAAGTAATAGATTAATTTTCCAAACTCAATAAAACAGATTCTTTAAAGAGGTTTACAAGGTAGGAAAAAGGGCTCTAGAGGGCTGGAGGACCTCTCCTATGAAGACAGGCTGAGAGAGTTGGGGATGCTCAGCCTGAACAAGAGAAGGCTCCAGGAAGACCTTAGAGCAGCTTTCCAGTACCCAAAGGGGGCCTACAGGAAAGATGGGGTGGGACTCTTTATCAGGGAGTGTAGCGATAGCATGAGGAGTAATGGTTTTAATCTGAAAGAGGGTAGATTTAGATTAGATATTAGGAAGAAATTCTTTACTGTGGGGGTGGTAAGACACTGGAACAGGTTGCCCAGGAAAGCTGTGGAGGCCCCATCCCTGGAAGTGTTCAAGGACAGGCTGGACGGGGCTTTGAGCAACCTGGTCTAGTGGAAGGTGTCCCTGCCCATAGCAGGGGGGTTGGAACTAGATGATCTTTAAGGATCCAACCCAAACCACTCCATGATTCTATGAAAAAGTTCTTTAGTAAAACCCTTACAAGCTATTTTATTTTTGCAACTACCTCTGTGACTTCTGCTCCTTTGGGTGAAGCACCAAAGCACTATGAACATAATCCTTTACATATATAAGGCACAGATGAAACTAGAAAGCACTGGAAATCCAGTGGAGTAGACTTTGGTGACAAATTTTTTGAGTGATACTGGTTTATCTGTGGTAAGGATGAGCCTCCAAGCTTCTGAATCCTTGCTACCAAATTCAGATTCAAGGGGTTTTGGATCTATTCATGTTGTCAATGTGTAAGTAGAAAAGGAACACTGCTGAAGGCATCTAATACAGCTGTCTGTTTATCATAATCAAATTTCAAACCCCAGCCTTCCCAGTCTTTCTGAGGGAGGGGTAAATAGTTGAAAACCTGCATCGCCATTTCATAGCTCAACTCTTTTCTTGGAATACACACCTAGATGCAACCAGAGGGTTCCTTACTAGTACAAACTACAAGGTTCTGATGCCCATGTGGAAACACGCAACAGTACAGCTCTGCCTTATCACTCACTCTTTCTTGTGACCAACACAGGTTGTATACTTTGCTGAAGGCAGCGCTTCTAACTCACTTTTGCTAAGCCTTTTATCATCAGTACTGTGTATAAATACTAAATAATTGTGGTTATGGCTAGATAACTAAATCACTGAGAATAAAAATCCATGCAAGTTTGGCCCCTTTTTATTCTTCATAGACTGAACCAGATTTCTGTGAATGGATTTGTTATTCAGAAGCATCCACCAAATAGTTCATTTGAGCACATTTCCACCTCCAGAACACTTGGAAGCTACTCACTTCAATTATTCGCTATTCAAAGTGCGCGAGTGGCAGCACTGTATTGTTTCCAGTTCCTGAGTACAAGAATAAAACTTTTTAAATGGGAGAGTGATAAGCAGCAAATGCTAAATCACTGTTCATAAATAGCTTTCCAAGATAGATGACTGCATGATTACACGCTCACATTAAAGTCTATGAAACCTACAAAATAGAGAAACGTTTTTACAAATACCTACAAGAAAGGAGTAATCTGACCCCACATATAGTCGTAGTCACACTCAGTGCTTTAATTTAAAAAGTATTTACAAATAGCTTTTTGTATTAAGCAGTAAACTTCACTATCTCCGAGTGAGATTTTTAAACTCCCAAGCAGTGATACTATACTGATAATATACCAGTATAGCTGGTTTTCAAATGGAAAGAACAGCCACATCCAAGAAATCTCAGTAATTTTTAAGCAGGTTCAGCACCTTCACTACAGATAGTCACCATCACCACCACTTCCTTTTCCTGTTTTGCATGCTGTTATACATATGGGAGTAATTTCATCTTTCTCCCAAAGCTGTGACACTAAAAACCCACCCACCTTTTTCCACTATCTGGTAACTAATCATTGTGACATTCTCTTTGATTACAGTGTGAAGCATAATGATAACCATGAAGGGAGATGGCCAAACATTTGTTGGTGTCAGCCTCAGTAGCTAAAGGTTGGTTACACTATTTCTGTGCCAAAAAAAGGAGAGGTGCTATACTATATAATTTAGTGAGTGGATAACAGCAGCATTCTGCTGCCATAGGTGAGTTTCAGTGTCACAATGTTTGCACAATGACATTTGGGTGGCTGATTGATGGAGAGATTTTGCAACACTGAGTTTGATAGGGTGTGGCTGTGCCACGACTTTGCCATAGGGGACTTAATTTTTTTAAGGCACGGAATAGACAAGAAGCTGTTTGAGCTGACAGAACTCAGAAATGAGATAATATAATAAGTACCACTCTAGCCATCTATAGTAACAGAATCTCTTTTCATTTTTATTTTGAACTGGCAGTAATAAACATGAAAAACCCAATGCTGTAACTAATGTCAGAATAAATCAGCTAAAAATCAAGACAATGAAAGGCAACAAACTTCCTACATCCCAGTGAGCCTAGCTACCCTACCCCTCCTTGCTCTTCAAATCCTCCCCTTTGTTTGCCAATACAGCGCTCGCCCCCTCCTTCTTGCCATCAATATACGTTACTTTTTAAAAATACTTTTTACAGTTAAGAGCTGACTGTAAGCTCCAGGGCTGATGGGGACTTTGATTCAATGCTAACTTCAAAGGGAACGTGCTAGGTGCTTACACACAAGTGACATGTCATCACTTCTCTTCCTGCACTCAGTGTGCCCTGATGAATAATCAAGGCAGCTTTTATAGAGATACAAGAAATGCCGATCACAGTTTGTCTCTGAGTCAGTTGACATTTTTATTTTATATATAAAGCAAATGAGGGTGGAAGACACAGACAGAGAGAGAAAGATGAGGCTGTGTGCCAACCCTTTCAGATTTCATTTAGTCTATGGTACAGAGAAGTTAGTCTTTACAATTTTGGATGCTAATAAGGGGCACATATCCCTCCTCTGAGAAATTAATAAATCTTTAGACAGCTTAAAGAAAAGACAAAAGAAAATTTACAGCCTTTAGTATGAACATCTGTGCCTCTGTATGTGTGATGGGATTGGGAGAGGGAGCTGAAGGACTTGCAACATTGCTGAAGGGAGGGATGTGGGAGGTTCAGATTTTTCCATAGGCTAGGAGTCATTCCAATATCTAGTGGAAGTAACCCGGTAAATGTATTGGACACAAACAATGAGAATGAAGAACAAGCGTCCTTCATAACAACTCTGCCACAGTGCTTGCAAAGCTCTGTTGTCCTTGTGATGGTCCCCCACCACCCTCCCACTGCACTTGGGATGTGACCTGCAGCATCCACAGATACTCCAATCCCACAAAAGAGCACAGCAACCTTTTCTTTCATTAATTCAGAGTTTTGCCAGGACTCAAATACCCAGCTCAAAACAATTAGGTGCAAAAATCTAATGTAAGAATCCCCATGAGAATCACAGTTTCCAAATTTAGTAATGAAGTGGTCAATTATTTTAGTGAAATGCAATGGGATTTTTCACAGTAACTGCAGCACAGAAGCATTAGATACTGCTGGGCTTACACACCATGCCATATTCTGTCCTCAATTTCCTGCCTATAGGGATAAGAAATCAGGTTGGTGGAAGACAACTTGGATGTTCCTGAAAGAGGACAGCCTCCAGTCCATGCCAGTTAAGACTGTCTCTGTAAGCATTTCCAGCTGGTTTCAATAGAAACTTCACAACTTGATACTGAAGTAAAAGAGAAACTACTATCAAAAGCAAAGCCAGTACTGAACAGCAAAACTGATGGAGAATAGGTTAGTTCATTTTCTTTCTTTACTTTTCTTAAAATGATTAGAGAAACAAACGATTTTTCTTAAGCATCTAAAACAATCTGAATAGCTCTGAGGAATGTTAAAAGGATTATACAACATGGGTAGGTTTCTTGCAGAAGCAAAACAAAAGCAAAGTTGTATTCTCATGCCTTTCCATACCTTTATAATATCCTCTTTTTCAAACAAAGATAATTTTTGACTGACGGATTTGTTTTTAAGGAAGGCAACGGAGGGTGCTAAGCAGCAGGTTGACAGGGAGGTCAGCTGGAGACTGCCAGGCCTGCCAGGAACATGTGATGTGCTGACAGAGCTACTTTGCACATGAGGCACAATACGGACCCATGGCCCCATCAGGGGGAGCTTGGAGTCGGCCTGGCTAGGTATGAGAAGGGGCACTGCGACTGCCAGCATCAACCCTCCCCTTCTAGGATGTCTGGTGCCATATACGCTTAATGACTCATTTTCGAAGTACAGTCAAGGGGAGGATGAAATCAAATCTCCAACATACTTTCCACTGGGTCATCCTCTCTCATATAAACTCTATATACCATGTACGCTCTCCTGCATCACTTGCATCTCCTATGGCTCTGCTCAACCTAATAGATATAGAACTTCAAACAGAATAAAACCAAATAAGGCTTGATCGGAACAGAAGTCTTTGTTTAGGATAATGGACAAAAAAAAAAAAAAAAAGGCGAGAAATAAATTAAGAAGCTCACTGTGATACAGAGCTGTTCATTGAACAGGCCTGCAGGGAGATACTTGTTGCAAGTTTAAAGGAAAATCTTGCTATTATAAATCAAATTAGCTGAGTTAAGATTAAAACTATATGTTTTAAGTGCCAGACTAGCATATGTACAAGGCTCTTGCTGTTCAGCCTGCATCTACTGATGCATGAGGTAGCGAAGGTAAACCTAAAGATTAAGAACTGTGACATCTCTCTTTCCAATTGCTAAAGATTCAACTTCAGTAGATACAGCAGGTCAGCACAGCAGTACCTGAGCAGTAAAGGTCCAGATGAGAATAAACCTGAAATGGCCAGTAGCTGTGCTATTTGTGGGAGAGCCCACCCTCAGTGTGTGCTTTGGAAGGGGTCAAACTCCAAATTAAGGATGCTCCCAAACCTCAGGGAGACACTTTACCTCACTGGGAAGTGAGTGGAAAGAATTGGAGGCCATCTGCTTGGCAACTTGGTGAATATACAAACTAAACTCTTTTTCACATTTCAGCTTTTTGCTCAAGAGCCTTACAAGTGCTTGAAAAGCCTTACAAGAAAAAAAAAAAAAAATCAGAAATTTCACAGGTGGCAGAACTGAAGCAGAACATATCAACAGCAGAGCTGGGAAAAGAACTTGGAAAACTCAACCATAACCTTTTGTCCATTCCCTGACATATTTGCTGTATTTTCACCTATCTCCAGCTCCATTTGCTATCTATATCTGAGTTACTTTCCATACAACCTCGTAGTGAAGCTAAAGCCTACCTTTTTACCACAATGTTTCAATAAACAGCTAGGTAGGTCCTGATAAAGAGAGAGACCACCATCCAACAGCCAGGAAGAATGAGGACCCTGGAAGATACTGCAGAACAACCCGAGTTTCACACTTTTGACTGATGCTGTTTGACGGATGTTCTGTTAGAATAAATACCTTTATTCTGTTTGAGAAAAGGACTGCCTCTTACTAATCAACCTGTGCCAGACCCAAGTTTCATCAACACAGTAGCCACCTGCAGCCTGACTTGCAATTTAGCACGTGATTACCTATTGCCAGCAAATCCTCAATCTTCACAGTCCAGGCAGTCAGTGCTGAGAAATGTTAAAAATATCACTTAACGCACATAGTGGAGGAGGAAGGGAACTGGGGGAAGGAAGTGAGAGAAGAAAAGAGCAATATATTGAAGAGGGGGAAAAAATGGAAGGTAAAAATAATGGAAGGTAAAAAAATGGAAGAAATAAAGAAGCAGAAAAAGGAGACAAGAAGGAACAGCAAGAAGTTGGAACAGGAGTGAAGACGTGGAAAAAGGGCAGCTGCAAAAGAAGGACAGAATTTTTAAAAAGTTGAAAAATAAATTACATGGGTTTTTTCTCCAAAAGCAAACTTCTCATGCAACGTGACTGCAGCAAAATTTACTTCCAATCCTTCCCTCTCCCTGCTAAAACTAGCTCAAGATTTCTCAGCAGAACTGCCAAAACTGAATTTTGAAAGGCAAAATAGATTGGCAATGCTGAGTCAGCACAAGAGCTTGAGCACACCACCCTTATCCCTTCCCTTCCCTTCCCATGAGGGCACTGGAACGACAACAGCAGTAGTGATTCGTGGTGGGAAAGTAGGTGTCTATGGAAAGGGCCACGACTCCTCACAAGCCAGCCTCCCACTTCAAAGCTGCTCCCAAAGCCAGGCAGCTCGGCTGCCACAAAACATTTGGTGGTAGAAACCTGCAGTCCAGGTAGCACATGGCACCCCAGCACCTAATTCCTCTGCTTTCTGGTACAGGCTAAGGTGGCAGCGGGGCTACTCTGTGTTATCACTCTCAGTGGGCTACCACTTGCAAGCACCTGACTCCTTGAACTGTCCAGGCTGCTACTACCATATTTTGAAGAAATCATCATACGGTGCAGAACACCGTAACTGCGAACTACTTGTTGGTCTCTGTCTTCTCTCTGCCTCTTTTTGCCTCGTGGCTTCACTTCCCTAATGACCAAGTTCTTTCCATTTGGTTTGTTTTTTTCTCCCAGTTTTTCCTTTCTGCTTTGCTTTATTTGCATCCTCCATCTGCAATTACAACTCTCTGTTACTGGATCATCTAAAAACATTCCTATTTATTATGATTACACTAAATGCCTGCTTCTGCAGTCTCAGTATTCTGAAAGGGAAATCGTTTTCACTAATACTGAACCTGAATTCCTTGTTCAGGAAGAAAAGCTCACATCTTCCTTTCTCCCTGGTAATCCACGCTTTCTTTATGGGATCCCTTTACTGCCTTGCAGGTAAGTTTCCCTTATGTTCTCTTTATTCTACACCGCACACTAACTTTAAACTGAATACATGCCCTACGCTCTTAACCTACCACCTTCTTTTCCACATTTTAGGCTCCTTATTATGTTTACATTCTGAGAAAGAAGGCAGTGTTGAGGACATGTCACAGAGCTGTGAAATCAAATTTCAGGTGTGTTTTAAAGGCACATTACAAGTGCCTCCCCTGTCATCCCGCATAGTCACTGGTTTATACACCAGTATAACATAGAATCATAGAAAGGCAACTTCATAGAAACTTCAGGCATTTCTAATGTGTCTTGGTTTGTACTATCTAGGTATTGGTATTGCACCATATGACAATAAATATTAGTAGAAGCACTTAAAGCTTATTCAACCTTTGTCGAAGGGTCACCATAGGACATGCAGACTGGGACCCAAACCATGCCCGCTGTGATACTACAGGGATTAAATTTAGCCTTGTCAGTACATACAAAGGATACCATATTTCGATGTTCCATTCACCATCAAGATATGAGATCACAATTAAATCACAATTGCAGCCTGACACTATCAAAAGCATGGACGTCACAATTTTGGCATCACTTCACTGAATCAACTAAAAGGCATATACAATCGTTATGTTGGTTCACAGCTTTGGAATCAGAATGACCACGTAAAAATTCAGACATTTAGAAGAAACCTACCTTAACGCTCACTATCAACAGTTGTGAAATAAGATATATCCTTTTTCCTCCTTTTCTTGGAAATCAAGATATGTCCCCCAGCAAAATAAATGCTTTGAAACCCTGGTCATGCAAATCTGCAGCAATAACGATAAAACAGGAAAGCCAAAGCCAAATCATGACTATCTTAATCTGCAGATGGGGTCAGTACTGCCTCCTGAAGACTCATGCATCTTTAGACTTGTGAGGAATGGACTGATGAGAGGTATCAAAAATTTTGCTTCATTCCAGAAGTCATGGCCATTTGTTGGTTTGTTGGTTTGGGGTTTTTTTTTGTTTGTTTTGTTTTGTTTTTTACTGTAACGCACAAGGTGGACTTTTGGAAAGTCATGATCCCATCCAGGTCTTCAAAAAGTGTGTGTGTGCCATGGGAGCTGAAGTAGAATCTTCATTAATTGTTGGTAGTAATTCAGACTCTCTGACATACAGCTGAGCACAACAGTCTCTGTCAAGTTAGGATCATGGTAACATGCGTACCAGCAAGATATTTCAAAACTCTCTCCAAACTTCATCAGAGCCCCTCTCTGTTCTGTAAAATGGGATCACAACATAATGAAGCAGACTGCTTGACAAAATTTAAGGTACCTTCTAGTTCCATGCAAGATGCAATAACAATTTTTTTTTTTTTTTTTCCCGAGATCTCAGCATTTCCAATCTCAGGACTGTATGCACCAGAAGAAAAAAAAATTGACAATAAAATTGCATGTAATTATGGAATGCCAGCTTTAGATATGGTGGTTTAAGTTTTTCAATTTTTTTTTTGTCAAGTGTAGTTCAGTTCTAATTTCCTCCTAGCCAGACCATACATCTCCAAGAAAATATTTGCTCAGTTGAGTTGTGTGTTTGCACTTTTATGAACTCTGACAAGAATGAGCATGAGTTAAAAGAGGTGAACTGATAGTTCAAACTGATTATTTTTATCTTCGTTACATTATCCTTTTAAAAATGCCTTTGCATGAATGATTTAACCAGTTAAATATTGTATCATCTGTTTGCTTTACACTGAATTAGAGTACAGACATTTCATTCTTTTGTATTTTCTTTTGTTAAGCTAATTGAGTTAAATGTATTCCAGAAGCACAGTGCCACATCAGTATCACTGACTGCAAAGCTGAGGCTGTGGCTGTGTTTTGGCAGTCTATTAGTAAGCATACTGGGCAGAGACGCTGGCTTTCTGTCTCTCTCCTATCAGTTGTTTGGCTTATATGTTGGGGTAAAAGAAGTTGTCTGGATGGGAAGACGTTGGGAGTTTTTCAAATTTTTCAGCAGAAAAAGTCTCTTGCTAGTTTTACATGTTGGTTATAAAATGCTCCTATTCTATTTGTATGCCTGTTCTGGGGTCTGTACAAGATTCAGATTCGTTATCTTGTTTTATCAAGCACGTAATAAGTAATCACAACTCATTTGGAACTTCCCATTTGTTCATGTTGTTTATCTCTACATCTGTACTTATTACAGTTTTTCTCGCTCTCCTTTTTTCCTGTTTGTTGTACTCTTACTGTTGTTTTCTTATATTTGACTGGAAGTTCCTAAGGGCGTAAGTCATGCTGTCATATACATTCAACACAACATGTACTACATTGGACTCCAATGCTGAGAGAGGAATTTGGGAGTGACCAAAAAAAGACTTGATAAGCAAGTATTAATTTCAATTAAAAATTCTTTGTCATTTCCTGTCCACTGGTATGCATCTGAGTACATTTCACTTAGATGTGGTTGAAGAAGCAAATGGAATGTTGCATACAGGTACCTGAGGGTTCCACTAGAACCCAGGAGTGCCCATAAAGGTAAGTTGTTTTCTCGTCTGCTCATTAATGATTTTGGCATTGGGAGAGGAAAAATACAAAATAATTTTCTGGGCAATTTATTATAGATACCTATATCTGTGGTAATGCCTGAATACTAGTAGTTGCCTTCCAGGAGGGCACAAGTGCAAGCAAGCCATCCACATTGTGACAAAGAAGAAAGAAGAAAAAAACCAAAATCAGATCCAATTTATAAACTTCCATCTTCCAACACATTTAAAATTATTTTCTGTTTCTTTACTTGACCTCTAGCTTACTCAGCCCTCAATCTACTATAGAGACCTTTATAACTTCAACCATGGATTTTTTTGTGATTGTTGCAAAGACAGCTCGATGAGGTACACCCAAGAGTCAAGGAAGGCAAAACCAAACCAAATTCACAAGAAGCAAATAAAAATAGTCCAAGTTTTCTCCCAAAATTAAAATAGGAGACAAGGATATGCATACTATTGTCAGCTGATGTGCAAAATCTACAGAGATTATGTGGAAGAGTACATACACATATATCTCTTTCCTAGTACAATTTCACACTTGAAGCAAGTCAGTCACTCAGTCTGCTCTAAGGAGATTCAGGGCTCAAGGTCATGGGTGAAACCTCTCTCCTTCCACTGAAACTTCTGTTTACAATGAGTCCTACCAGCCTTTCTCCCTGAATTAATTTCAGGAAACAAAAAGTTCAAACTCCATCAATTTCTTTCTTTCCTTTCCCCCCCCCAGCTGAACCTCATCGCTATTTTAAAGCATCATGGCAAGCTGAAAGGTTCACCCCAGTGACCACCTTGCAAAGCTGGCAGAGCGGAGACCTCATTGAGAAACAGCAGCACCAAGTCAAGCAGGGCATTCCAGAGTGGGCTCCCCTTAGCCACATTACAGTAACTGGATTTTCCCATGACCTTCAAGATGCTACTTCAGCTCCCTCCAAAGAGACTTAAGCAGCCTCTCTGCTATTAAGATGTTCCTTCATTTGTCAACAGAAAGCTGCTCAATTGCTACCCTGAGCAAATTTACATAGAAATTACCAATGATACTCTGCAAACAGTTAGGAGAATTACAGCAGAGCCACCCAGCAGAAACACTCCAGGATACATAGCCTACAAACAGAGTCACTGCTCAGACAAAGACAGGGAGGAAAATGTTAAGAGGAAAATGCACTGGACTTGCAGAACTGTTAATACGTGTGCATTCAGCACCGTGAGTTTTGTTTGAGCTCTGAGTATACTAGTCCCTCCAAAACTTCCCAAAGTAGGAAGAAGATATTGCTAGCATTTCCTTCCTACCTGCCAAGTATTTCCATGTTCCCTTTCCACACCTATCGCATGCAGCTGCATCTTTTTTGGAAGCCTGCAGAAGAGAGGGCAAATTGCTACCCTGTCCTGATAAAGGATGCCTAGCTTTTCAGCCTGGCACTCTGAACTTTATCCTCCTGTCCCTGACAGAGAAGCCTTGCTGCCACCCTCCAAGCTCTTCCTTGAGGAGAGCACTCTCTCCTAGTCATATTCCTCAGCCCCTCCAGCTACCCTCAGTCTTCCCAGGGCCCTTCCCCTTTCCTCACCCCTGGAGACAGGATCCACTGGGTTGCCTACCTGTCATACTACAGGCAAAAGAGATGCCTGATTTACTTGAAACTGTCATTTTTTCCATTTTGTGATGCCCTTTCTAGGGGTCTTGATCTGATCACAATGGGCTTTTATTGGCAAAATTGTAGACCTGTGTAATCTGTACGTAATTCTTTTGTCAAGCACTAGTTGTGGTAGTATCTGGCCTCCAAAGCCCTGTATGAGGGCTCAGGCAATCACTGATAAAATACAAATCTCCCGTGGTTGCTAGCCTTGACCAGGAGCATGGCTGAGAACCTAGAGCATCTTTCAATGGCAGCATTTTCCCAGAGCTGCCCTTCGATAGAGTAGGTCGTCTATGACAACCAACAGCCTCACCACAAGGTCTTAGCTTTATAAAACTAAAAAAAAAATAATAATCCCAGAGACCTAAAAGCGATCTCTTCTGAGGAACAGCAATAGTACTGGGCCCTATCTACCCAAACAGGACCACTCCAGGAGCCAAATGAAGGATACGAAGAGGCAAGTCCACATTTCCTCAGACATCACACCGCAGCAGAGACTGCTGAATCAGTTAAGGGCAAATAAAGAGGAATCAAGCAGCAAAAAACTGTCTGGAAAATGTTTTCCCTTATGTAGGTATGTACATACATGTAGGTGCATTTGTGTGTTTGCACATACAAGAGAAAAAAATAGGCTGGTATTCGGCAGGGCATGGGGTATATGATGCTTCCTGTGTGGTCTTGACATGAAATGACTGTACAGAGTAGAAAAAAAATCCCATTTCAAATAATGACCAAAAGCCATCATGGGGGAATGAGTAGCTTCCACTTCTTAAAGCAAACAGCCAGCTAATATTTATTCCACAGTATAGACAAAACTCTGCCTTCTGTCAAGGGGAAGGGAATAAATTGTTTTCCCATAATGGTGTTTTCTTTTCAATCAATTTCCTTTCAAGCTTGATTTAAGAGGAGGTCATGTCAGAACCTCAGGCGAATGGAAGAAACCTAAGACACTCCCCCCTGAAAGGTGAAAGTGATGATGCAGGCAAACTTACAGGGTTCAATCTAAGCACCACTGCTGCACACAGGTACAGTCACACAGTTCTCTCCCTCCACCTCTTCAAATAAAAGGTTTGGAGCAACAATGCAACAAAGTGCCAGCAACAATGAGGAGGAAAGTGTTCAGAGCACAGGGAATAATAGCAATAGATATATGCTGGAGTACACATTGCATTAGTTAGAGATAGAAATACAATGTACTAGAGAAACCATTATTACAGGTCATTTTGCTACATACAAGCTCATTTATACACTGGGTATGTTATAATTTTTTTTTTACTGAGAGCTTTGCAGATACTATTATCTTACTATTAATATGCACTCATATAAGAAAGAAGAACAGTTACATTTGGTAAAAACTCTGGCTTCTGAGAAAAGCTATAAGGGGAGAGAAGGAAGAACGAGGCTGTTCCCATGGCATTACAGGCACTTAGCTACTTGTAGAGCTTGGCCATTGGGGAACACCTTAGATTCAAAAATATTTTTGCCTTGTTAAAAATTGTGTATATTTTTGGGGGTTACAGACAGCCCCTTGAGTTGGAAAAATCACAGTAGTTTCTATTTCAGAATGAAATTGATGTTGTAGGAGCTTTGCCACCTATTTCTTTTAAATGCAAATTGCAGAAAGACTGCTTCCAGGAGGATGAGAATTTAAGAAGAAAATACTTAGGATTTTTAAGTCTTGGAAAGATTTTGACAATTTGACCCACATATGTATGAACACTTAGAAGAGTTTTAACAGTATCTGAACCAAAACACATAGTCTCAAAATATCAACTAAGGTTTTAACACATGCAGGTCTCAAAGACAGAAGAACCTTTTTTTTCCTCTCAAAGTTCCTCCCAGGATGCAACTCCCAGTTAAACAAATCAGCTCTTCAAGAGTCAGGGGATTCTCACTGTAACATTTGAGGGAGGGAATGTAGATTTAAACAACACAACTCCATCCAATTTTCTTTGTGCCAGAGGTTTCATTTGGACTGTTGCTGTCTCAAAACAGGAGCACTTGGCACGTTTGAGTACAATGATTTCCTCATGGCAGTACAGTAAGTAAACAGCTAGCAAATGATTGGGGTGTTCAATGGACTTTACAAACAAGATTCTTAACAACAACAGTGTTAGTTAAGCAAAAGCTAATGAACACTTACTACAATGACATTCCCATTTCCTGGCCCTAATTCTCTCATTACTTATCCACAGGCACAACATGCAAGCACTGGCATTAGTATTACTGACAACAAAAGCCAGACGCACAAAGGATGCCACATCCACTGATTAAGCTGGGGAAGGGGGCTGCTGGGGAGGACTGAGTTAATATCCAGCACAGCCAGGCTAGGACTAGCAACTTGCCCGTGTTGCCAAGTACTTACCCATGCACACGTGTATCTGTGCATGCACCTGCACAAGGAGAGTCTTACGGGAATCTTTTCATGATTAAGATTTTCCTCCACAAATGTAGGCCAAGATTTTCAAAAATAGATGTCCAAAGTTAGGCATTCCAAAATCCATATTTAAGCATCTACAGAAGCGGCCTCATTCTCAGAAGTGCTGAAATTGCCAAGAGCTGTAAAATGCTCAAAACTTGAAAATCAGGCCACATCTTTAGGTGCTTGAAAACAGATTCAAGAGCCTAAGTTTAGGCATCTACATTCTCAACTGTAAAATATTATTACCCATGCAAGACCTGCTGTAATCCATCACAAATATATGACATTCTCAAAAATGTACTTTACTAATTGGCACAGATTTTCAGTTGCAGCTGAAAAGTGCACTGCCCAGCTCAGAGCAGGATCCCAAATGTAGCTACTGCCCTTCTTCACCAATTTCCTGGTGGTATTCATGGCAGCACGTTACAGTGACTGCCAAAAGCACCCAGTGAACAACCATGGCAGCTGACCTGGCCCGTATTCCCTTCACCTACACTTAGTCTCCAGCAGAAGAAAGGATGGAATCGATGTAAGCTTGCACTAGACAAATTAAAAAAGAGCTCCCTATCAGAGTAATCCTTCCATGGCTGCCTATTTCCATGTTTAGATCTATACAGTGTAAGGGAAATAGGCCCCATACTTTATCAACACCAATCACATTTATTAAACATGTGAATAGGGTGTATCTGTTTACATAAGTGTTACCAAATAGAATTCAGTAACAGCTTTTGAAACTCTTGTCAGGTACTTCAGCTTAAGGGAAATTAAAGGGAAATACAGACACTCAACTGCTTGGTATGCTTGGACTGCTTGGTACTGAGGGAGCTAGCGGATGTGCTCATCAAGACACTTTCCATCATTTATCAGCAGTCCCGGCTAAGCAAGGAGGTCCCAGTAGACTGGAAGTTAACAAATTTGACGCTCATCCACAAGAATGGCTGGAAGGAAGATCCGGGGAACTACAAGCCTGTCTGTCTGACCTCGGTGCCTGTGAAGGTTATGGAGCAAGATCATCCTGACTGCCATTACATGGCACATGCAGGACAACCAGGTGATCAGGCCCAGTCAGCATGGGTTCACAAAAGGCATGTCCTGCTTGACTAATCTGATCTCCTTCTGTGACAGGGTGACCCACTTAGTGGATGACGGAAAGGCTGGGGTGTTTTTTACCTGGACTTTAGTAAAGCCTTCTACACATTTCCCACAGCATTCTCCTGCAGAAACGGGCTGCTCATAGCTTGGATGGGTGTACTCTTCACTGGGTGAAAAACTGGCAGGATGGCCAGGCCCAAAGGGTTGTGGTGAATAGAGTTAAATCCAGTTGGCAACCAGTCACAAGTGGTGATCCCCAGGGCTCAGTACTGGGGCCAGTTCTCTTTAGTATCTTTATCAATGACCTGGATGAGGGGATTGAGTGCACCCTCAGCAAGTTTGCAGATAACACCAAGTTGGGTGGGAGTGTTGATCTGCTTGAGGGCCGGAAGGCTCTACAGAGGGATCTGGACAGGCTGGATCGAGGGTCCAAGGCCAGTGGTATGATGTTCAACAAGGCCAAGTGCCATGTCCTGCACTTGGGTCACAACAACCCCATGCAGTGCTAGAGGCTTGGGGAAGAGTGGCTGGAAAGCTGCCTGGTGGAAAAGGACCTGGGGGTGTTGGTTGACAGTCAGCTGAATATGAGCCAGCAGTGTGCCCAGGTGGCCAAGGCGGCCAGTAGCATCCTAGCCTGTATCAGGAATGGTGTGGCCTCAAGCTGCACCAGCGGAGGTTTAGGATGGATATTAGGAAAAATTTCTTCACAGAAAGGACTGTCAAACATTGGAACAGGCTGCCCAGGGAA
The DNA here is from genome assembly GCA_008921705.1 of Burhinus oedicnemus. NCBI lineage: Eukaryota > Metazoa > Chordata > Aves > Charadriiformes > Burhinidae > Burhinus > Burhinus oedicnemus. The sequence continues at coordinate 1,884,586 of VFFE01007246.1, forward strand.
GTGGTTGAATTGCCATCCCTGGATGTATTTAAAAGACGGGTAGACGTGGTGCTTAGGGACATGGTTTAGTGGTGGTTTTGGCAGTGTTAGGTTGATGGTTGGACGCAATGATCTTAAAGGTCCCTTCCAACCTAGATGATTCTTTGATTCTATGCTGGTTTCTCAGTAGGGAAATGGCTTTCCCCTGTGGTAGAAGCAGTATAAAAGCATAGACAATATTTAAAGGCAAAATCACACTAAGGAAAGGTTCATCAATGAAATAGCAAATAAGGTTTTATTTTAATGCATTGATACAACTTCTCTGCTTCCTCCAAATCCAAATTTATGACATTATCTCCATGAAATACTCTGTAACAAAATTCTCAATATGAATCAGGGTCTTCAGGGTACTTCCCTTCTCCATTTTTCAGCAGCTTTTTTAAATAATTGCTGCATCCTGTAGCTTCAGCGCTTAGACAGCAGCAAAGACAACATATTCTACGCACTCACTGCACCTGTACACAACTATAGTGCCCCACACAGCTGGAAAACACTCTCTGATGAATGGGCATATTAGAATCACACAAAATTATCCTGAATATGAGGTCATTCATCGTATCTGGCAACACCTTACTAAAACTGCAATGATAGCAACCACACTTCCATAGCTTCTTTTATCCAAATATTTCCCCATATGCCTACCAGGTTCACCTTTTTCATGTATGCTGTCTGTATGCTTCCAAAGGGTAAAATTCTCAGATGTCCTAAAATGGTGGTATTCCATTAATAACAGAGCTGTCATTATCTCAAACAAGTGAGAACCTGATCACAAATTCCTTCACCTAATAGTAAACTACAACCACGTCTGGGATGGGTACAACCACTGTTCAGTGGCACACAAAAAACATTATCCAAGAGTTTATAGCCAGAAATAAAGTAAAACACCTTTTTCCAAAGACACAGCAAGGGGAAATTAACATAGAAAATGAATCCACACTGGCCAAGACATTTAAATATATTGTTTCAACATTATCTCCCAGAGAACAATACACCTACTAGATCACCCACAACCATGAGCACAGTTTAGCTTAACCCCCTACGGAGCATCCAGGCATGAGTCCTACCAGGGAGCCATAGTCACTCCCTCTGCCCCACCAACCCCATCTGGTGAGTCCACATTCCTCTGTGAGCTACCCACGTAAGTCCCTCATATTTCAATAGGGCTATCTCTGCTGTGGCATATGTCTATGCATGAATCCAAAGCATGGAGGGACTTGCTTACTCACTGCTCCAACTTATTCCCAGAAGCTGAAGAGCTGCTGAGAAGCTAAGATTATTTGTTTGAGCATAGGACCAGTTATATGGCTTCCAGACCACCCTGTTTACTCACCAACCTGGCCAAATGCAATCCCAAATGCCTATTTATCAGCAAAAAACCCTTGAAACTTATCCTTAGCTCATGTGAGCCAAAAATACTCTAGTGGAAAGGTAGCATCACTGCGCTCTTTATAGCAAAAATTCTTTTTCATCTGCTACATAGCCCAATGACTCATGAACTAGAAATAAATTCCCAAGGTATAATAAATAGGAAGATAAGTGGGCTCTAAACTCCTTTTTGTCCAGAAACTTTCCCTTTCACACCTGTTGCTACAGTTCTCTTTTTCCCAATGATTTACTCAGGAAAAAGAGCATATGGGAAGGACCCTGTCAGGAAATACTCGAATGAGCTGAAAGTGGTGTTTTAGACACAAAAAAAGACAGGGCAAGGCATGGCATTCATGCCAAATGGCTGTTAAAGAGGCAACAACAGAAGAGTAAAAAAAGATATGATGATACTGGAGTCTGATGAGAGCTGGACAGGAATCATGGGAAGCACTTAGGCAGAAATGAAAGGAAGAAAAGAATTTTGCGGCGCTTTGGATGACAAGTTATATGATTTGAGCATGAAATGTAAAACAACTGGCAGTTCAGAAAGAAATGTGAAGAGAGCAAGACGGGCACAAATACAGAAACAGCTGCAGGTCACTACCTCAGCAGCCACTTGAATGAACTGCACTCTAGGAAATCCAAAGGAAGAAAGTCACAACAGTCAGTGCAAGTGATTAACAGAAGTATGAACAAAGCTTCTAGCTGGAAGACTGGGTTTAGTCAGGAAACGTAGATCTGTTGTTGGCTGTGCCAGACTAAGAACTGGATGAGTGACAGATGCCCAGTCACCTTCTCCTTCCTCTGAGCTGTAGCTCAGACCTAGCAGTGGGCCAAAGGAAGGAAATCATGAATAGCTAAAGATTCTACTAAATGGCTCCTATGCATCATTGATGCAGGAGTTGCTGTCTATGGCTCGAGATGTAGGAGGAAAAAGCTGCCTCTGAATCTTGGTAGCTCTGCATAGCACAAGTTCCCAGGATACTATCATTCACATAGCAATACCAGCTCCAGGTATATTCCAGCAAGCATTTGTATTCAAAACCCTGGGCTCAATTTTGCAGACTTCCACTCAGGAGAAAGCCAGTGAAAGTTGCATAGGAGCGCTCCTGCAAGAACAGACTCAATGGCAGAAGCAGTAGGTGTAATGGGGACCACAGCAAAACATTAGGGACAAAAGCTCAGATTCCTCTGCCATATACATTTCCATCTTTATATTTTAATAAACTTAAAGGTTTTCCTTGCAATACATCCGCTGGTCCCTAAGGACTACACCATCAACTTTAAATCTTGAGTTTATGAAGCTTATTTTCTCCTTTCATTAGCTCTTATCATTGTCCCTGTGCTGCTGCAGGTATCCCTGCTGTTGTTAAGAGAGACAGTGGCCTGCAGCCCCCTCGGTCACCATAGACCTGTGCTCTTCACAACCCTGTTATCCTGACTAACGCTCTGCCTTTCCTATTGCACCCTCAAAGTGCCAACTCCCTCTTCACAGAGGCAGACAGCTACAGCAGGAAGAGATAAATATCATGAGCTCCATTATTTAGTAATTATATGAGGAGAGGAGAGGAGAGGAGAGGAGAGGAGAGGAGAGGAGAGGAGAGGAGAGCCTGTGGCTAATATCAATGCCAGAAAATGCACATGCAACTGTTAGCAGATCAAAGCTGGTGAATATTGAAAACAAGTAGTTTGAAATTTTGGTTAAGCTTTGCATGGAATATGCTTTGCTAATATCCAGCATTCAATTCTGCTTCATGGCCTGTGCCACTCTGAACATAGTTCCTCAGAAATGCAGAGGAAAAGAGAAGAATGAACAGACTCTTAGCTGTTAGCAGTATTACCAAGAATGTGCTTTTGAGTTATTAGTAACAGATACTTCAGTACAAGAATACTTTTGGTAGGTAGTTACTGAATACCTGGCCTAACTACATATTTCCTTCTTACTTGATGGTTTGTTTATATTCCGAAGTATTGGATTTTGTGTTTCTTATAAGGTTTTCTAACCAGCTTTTATTAGAGAGATTGCTCATTACTCATAGTGTTCCATATAACATTTCTAACACACTTAACATTTCTAACACACTGAAGATTCCACAACACTGCATAGCAGTGAGTTCCAGAGGCTTGTTATGTACAAAAATACAGAGGATTTCCTTAGATTTCAAACATGCAGCTTCTTTGCAAATATGCACCAATTTGTTATATTATAATCTTGCATTAGACAATGAACTGTCTCCTTGCATTTATTAAACATATGTAATTAATAAAAACCAGCACATCTTAAGGACATTACTTACAAAAAAATAAGAATAAATGCACTGGGTCTCAGAGAAGCCTAGAGCACACTACAGAATAAAGCCAGTGCTGTGATTTCAGTATTCAATTATAGAGAGCTGTGTTCAATAACAAAGTGTGTTTCATTTCAGATTAACATCATTTAGGTTACTGAAAGCACACCATGCTCCATAGCTTACTTTTTTTGGAGGGAGGAGAGGGGGTAGTATTAAAAACCTCTTTTCCTTCCTTAACTTAACCCCAGTTTGAAGGGCTAAAGATAAAAATTGGAGATGGGCTTTCATTGTTGGGTTTCTCAGCTTTCTAATTAGATACCGCACTCCATAAAACATGCACCGCAGTAAAGAACCAGAGGAACTGGCAGATTGAGGCAGAGTGAAAACGTCTTAATCCTTCTGACCTTTACCACAATTTTCTTTCTCCAACAGAATACACAGCTGACCTTTTCTGCCTACTGACAGCATAGCTTATGGCAGATTTCCATTATCCAAAGCTCTCTGCAAGTTGCTGCAGCTCAAGCTGGTAACTCAGCTCAGTTCTGCAAGGATATTATAATGTACAACTCACTGAAACCTGAATTGTTGGTTGATACCTGTTTCCAGAAAGTCACAATGGCCATGCTTGCATACCTGCCAGCTTTCCAGATGTGCAGAGGCAAAATACCTGCGAGACAGCCAAACATTACAGATGTACCCAGCAGAAACAGGGCTGAAGCATTGCCACAGATGCACCAAACGTGTTCATCTAGGTCACAAACTCCACTGGGTTGAGGGATGTCTCAGTCATTAGGCTGCCTGCCCAGCACACAGGAGATCTGTCTCTGACTTAGTACGTGACATTGGGAAAGTCACTAGACCCCTATGGCTCCACTCTTTACCAGTAAAATAGAGGTGGATTGCATCTCCTTACTTCAGTGTTATGAAACCCTTGTAGACAGTGAATCATTTCCAGCTACTCTGATAACAGGGTCCAGATGGAGCAATGTGCAGAATATTTTAAGTGAAGATTATAATTTAATTCTGGAAAGACAACAAAATATTGTGGGGTATGGTGTATAGGTTTTATTGCTACAAGTATCGGTATTATTCATGACTAGGAAAGCCCAGAGTGATTCATGAAGGTCATATCAACTGACTAGCAACAAAATCTTTATACCCAACTGCACCATCCTGGTCTCTGTAAATTTCACACTTTTATTAAGAAAAATGAATGTCTGTGCTACTTTTATATTTTTTTCACATCTTTTTAATTGAAACTATTTTTATATTGCTCCAGCTGTATTCTCTTAGTAACCATGTGTCCAACTACAAGGCTTACTGAGGGAGAGAAAACAAAAAATAAAGTAATATTTTTGTTCCCAAAATAACCTGAATTCTCACACTTTTTTCTTTTTTTAAATTAGATTTAATACAGACACTTAAAGTCAAGAGTCTTTTGAGCGCTTATCATATATCTTGATAGAGAGAGAACCAGAAACTGAGCAGTTTGACACTTCAGATCCATGCAACTACATATGCCTCTATGGTCAGCAAAGACAAAGATGAGTCAAAGGTGATAAGACTACAACAAAAGAGAAGTTTTCATCTACAAATCAAAGCAGCCATTGCAGTGAGGATGTGGGAGCAATATTTGCCTTTCTCACTCAGATTTGGCTTCAGATTTAAAACCCCAGGGGTTTCCATCCTGCATCCCACTGTGGGTTTACAGGGAAATTAGCACTGAGAAAGAAATATGAAGGCTCAGAGAAGGAGATGAAGAAAAGGATGGGAGACAAGGATGTGCAGAACCACCACAATGCAAGCGGGAACCCAAGTGTCCTTACATGGATGACCACTGGAGATATTGTTTTGAAAACAGAAGTGGAAATAAAAGGGATTTGAAGAGGCCTGTGATGCACCCTACCAGTAGGGAACTTCTTGAGGAACAAATTCCAGAGAGAGCTTGAGCACTCAAGAATGCAGTGCTAAAAAATTATTACAAACACCACAAGACATTAAGTCCGATATATGTGATCTGGCATAAGCACAGTGCAAGAATTTCTGTGGTCTGACTAAAATCCTCTTTGGGTAAATATATTCTTGGCTACATAAAATTCCCCTGCAGACAATATTGTTTCTTTTGCTGTGTTTTGCCACTAACCAATCATAATGTTTTGTGCCATGATGACAGAGAAAATACTGTTCATAAAGCTTTGCAATGGGCTTCCACAAAGAAAAAACACACTGCCAGAAATACCATTGCAGGAAAGTGTTATTTCAGATTTTAAGGCAACCAGAACCAGTGCATGGTTCACGTACATTTAATTTAGAATTCTACTGACACTGTCTAATAGCTTATTCTACATTGAAAGGAATTTACAATATAGGTATCATTAAAAATTATCGCATGTTTTGGACAGAATGACTCAGATTGTGGATGAACAGCGATGTACAATCAAAATGTAACAATAGGACGAAAATACTATATAAAACATACTACATATATATTACAAATAAATATACAGTTATGTGTTGCACACAGAGAAAGAAGTGTATTGAAAGAGAATTCACGTAGACAGAATTCAGGAAGAAGCAAATTTTTTAAGTCTTACACAAAAGCCTGATTTCCCCATAGAATTCTAACCCAGTTTGTTTTGTATTGTTTTGCAATACACAAAAGCTTGGAAAAGTATCTAAAGGACTGATCATTCATTTTTACTTAACTAGTGGGTTTGGCTCTGACATTTTCTTCTTCATTTTTCTTCAGACTGATAGAAGACTGTCTACGAAATACTGCAAAGCTCCATTCGGCAAGGCTAAGCAAGAATAGACACAAAGAAAATCTGTGATTGTCTTAGACTGATTTAGGAAGACATTTTCAAATTTGAATATGAAAATCCTGGAGAAATGCTGACTAAGAAGAGAAATAAAAATCTACAAATATGAGATGCATAGGAAAGATGGAAGAGCCTACGCAGAATGATCACAATCGAATTAAAAGCAGAAAAATTTAGACTGAAGAGCATGGAAATCTTCAAGAAAGTGAGAAGATGCTATGGAATTATTATTTATTCTTTATAACGTTTGGCACAGAACCTCAAAACTGGATCACAAATAAAAAGTAACTGTCATTTCTCAGAGGGTAAGAATCTCATCACTAAGGACACTTAAAATTAAAATACAGAAGAACAGAAAAAGAAATTGAAAACAAACCTGCAGGTGCCCCACTGATGTCTAGAGTAGGATAAAATAAGTTTTCCATTTCTGAACACTGTATTTGTAGCAAAAGTAAAAGACTTATGCATGCAGGGAGAAGGATGAGAGTGTATCAAGAGGGTCTTATGTCTTTAAAGAAGGCATGATTATAGAGGTACAATCTTCCAGTAGCAAAACACATACACAGGAAGGTAGGACAAATCTTACAAGCACACTGAAACAGTGCCACTGAATGCAGAGACAAGGTGACCTTGCTGAGCAAAGGCCATAGTTTCAGACACATATCTTTTGTTTTTCTTTTACAGCCATCTGGATATACTACCAAAATCTGATGCATCACTAAATCTTCAAGAAACTGCTGCCTTGGGATCCTTTGCTCATTTTCCCACTTTCCATATCTGAACTCCTCCCTCTTCAGCAACTCAATGGTGAGATGCTCCCTCACCCTGTGTCTCCAAAATCCAAGACTTCTCAGTAATTCAGCTCTGAATTTGCAACAATCACTTCCACTGTCTGCTGCCAGATACCCCAAGCACTTTGGACTCACTTTGCATTACGGAGAGAAGGTCCTTTTCAAAGTCTGCCATTGACAGCAATTCTCCTTTCCCATTGATCTTCCCCAGCAGACAAACAACTAACTCATGATAACACCCTCACTCCAGTCGAGAGAAATGGCCAGTTTGAGCACCCTATTCTTGTCCCTATTCTGTTACTGATAACCCTCAGTGTGACTCAACTGTCTGTCCTCGAGAGGAGGCTTAAAAATAAAGCAAAGCTGCAACTGCGAGAAGCTGGATAAATTAATGTGGGGCGTTTTTCTGGAAAAAGTCTGCAACATCTTCCACTTCATCAACAGTTTGGAATTGTATTGAAGTTGTGCTTTTAAAATAAAATTAAGAAAAAATAATGATCTTTCCTTGGTTTTGCATCCTTAGTTTTGCCTCACATGCAAACTTTACATTTCACAAAACTGTAATGATTGCATCTTTCCCTGTACAGGTGCTCAGGAAACATCAAGCTGAGATTTTCCACCCTGAAATCCAGTGGAAGAGAGTAAGCACTGCCTGTTAGCCGTAACTGTGCCTGTATCTCTTTAGCATCCTGCCACCCAGGGAGAGGATGGAGAAGCAACAGGCTAGTTTTGCTTTCTCCTCCATCTTTAAAAGGATTTGTTTGTACATGTATAACGGGAAAGGGGTAGATGAAATGAAGGTCTCCTTTCAGGAATGGACCTGAATATGGGAATTTTCAGCAGCACAGTATGTCAACAAATATCTTGTTGCTTTCTCTACCATTATGAAGAGCAATACTTCATTTGCCCTTGCCTGCCATGTTTGCTTTGTAGTGTTTGCCACATGCAGGCCTTCATTTGCCACATTGTGACACAGGAAATTTGGGATTCCCTCTCTGCAGTGCTAATTAGGTCAGGGATTCCAATTCCACTCCAGTATCTCTATGAAATGCCTGAAAGTACAGACACCAAAGCTCCTAACTGCACTCATCCGTGCTCTGCATTTCCATCCAACAGAGACAAATGCCGTGGAAAAATTGCTTCTAGGGCAAGCTAACATGAAAAACTGAGTTTGCTTTTCTTCTTTTAAATGAGTTAGAAACCAGTCGGCTGTTTGTTTGGCATTCTGAGCCAAACCCAAACACGATCTCTCCCTTGACTTACATTAGTCTTGAGAACACAAATAATAAGCAAGCTGGGGCTTAATGAGCCTGCATGTGGGGTCAGTCTGGTGGAATGAAACAGGACAGTCATTTTTGGAGCCATCCCATTTTGAAACAGAAACTACAGAGCAACAGAGAACTAAGGACCTGCACAGTTACCTCATTCAAAGGATTTCACAGATAGCGACTCCCTCGTGGCTTCTTTACTCCAGCTGATTGTAAGATGCTATTGTCCAAGTACTGGCACTGAGCAACTAATCGAGATCAGCTCGCATCAGCCTTTGGCACAGCTGCAGTGGCGCATCTGGGTTGAGAGGGAAAGACTGAGCCTCCTCTCCAGGAACATACAAACATATTTGCTTTTAGAGAAATTCACTTCAAATAAAATATGTACTATATAACACACAAAAGGAACACAGTTGAGACTGAAAAAACACCCCAACAGCTCTAAACCCTTTCTGTAAGTATTTCTGAACAACACCTAATAGAACCTTCTGATAAAACCCAAGTGTGTGAAACACAGACTTTCACCACTACAGCCTCCTTTAATTGTCTCTAAAATGTGGAAGATAAACAATTCTAGACATAAAAACACTCCACCAACTAGGGAATCAATAGACGACACATGCTAGAGGAAATACGGAGCCATAGTACCACCTTCAACCAGTCACTCCTTCCCTTTCCTCTCTTTCCTAACTCATTCCATAGACTCCATTCTGGGGCACATTTCATATTCTCTTTGTTTCTCAACTTAACAGCCTCCTTTCATTTCCCTGGCCTCTGCAGCCCTGAAGAGCAAGAAGAATGCCAAAACCCATTAACCCCTGAGGTGCTCAGATATAAAGGTGATGGGCTGATAGAAAATTCTAAAGGCAAACTGGATTAGTGTCATACACACATCTTTGGGCCATCCAGAGAAGGAATCTTCAATTATTCTAAGGCAAGTTAATGAGCTTTTGAAAATTTTACCTTGGCAACCCGTTCCCCAAGCTGCAAAACAATGAACAGAGAAATCTGAACATCAGACAACTGAACGGTTAAAATCCTGCTTGTGATTTGTTGCAGACGCTTTCACTGGGAATGTTTGAGCATAATAGTTCTGCGTAGGACGAAAGGAACTGTTGATATTTTAGTCATCTGCATATATTCTAGTTTGTTTTTTTTAATAAAAAAAAGTGCATTTAATGATTATTCAGAAGTGGACTATTATAACCATTAAAAATAATATTCATACAGATTGTAATCAGCTCCAGTGTCTCTCAGCACGTGTGTGGGTTGGAGATGAGCACCGTGGCCAGTAGGCAGGGCCTTTTTTGGTACTGATGGGGGTGTATATTAAAACTTTAAAAGTTACTCTGATTAATTCACATCAAGTCAGCTTAATTTTCCTCACTGCTTAATTATTCCAGCTGCTAAGATTCCCAAAAGGAAGTCAGTTGTGCTCTTGAGCTTCATGAGTAGAGTCGTGCCTTTTTTTCAACTAGATTGAGACCCACCAACTCACAAGAAAGTTGGCTACGACTTTTTCCACACACTGGTTGTCAGAGCAATATCCAAAAAGGTAATTTCATAATAAGATTCACAGTCTCACTTCCTGAACAGGTCTTTCCTTTTAGACTACATATTGGTAGAATTCAAATTATGTAATTTCAGTTTTCTTAGGTACCTTCAAAATACTCTAGCTTTGGACATAAGTACCAAGAAAATGCCTTCATACAAGGTTTGTCCATTAGCAAATCCCCAGGGAGCAGGAGAGGTGGAAAGATTTTGCTTCCTAATTAGTTTTATCTGGGATGTTCAAGGAAAATCTTCCTTTCCTACATCATCATCCATCCCACTGTCTGACTGGGAAAGCAGTCATGGCTTCTCCCTAACAATGATCCTTCTCTGTCTGTAGCTTTCACATCATTGTTCTGCTAATGCTTTTAATTCTTCTTGGGTTTGTGTCCATTCTAAACACAATAATCTGATTAGATTCCTCTCCTCAGAAGGCTGAGAGAGGAGGTCATGTCAATCACAGCAAGAGTTTTCTGAACACACAGAGAATGAAAATTGGTTGTATACCTCTACATTTTCCATTCTCCTACAAAGAGTGTCCATTCATACAATAATCTCTATTACAGGTATACAACATTTAATTGTATATTTCATTCACCCAAAAAAATGCATATGCAATCTAACTGAAGCTACTCCAAATGAGAATCATATTCAAACTGCTCCAGCCATAATAATAATGTCAAGTACAATCTAAAAAAGGCTACATAGTGTTTCAAAAGAAAGCCTTTACATCTTCATATAAAAGTGAAACCCTCAATTTCAAATTTTCCTAAATTTTAAGAAGTCGGTAAAAATAGCAACTAAGCACTTGCTCTATCACATATGGAAATACATTAAAGCATATTTTAATTATACAGGGGAGAGAAAAAGAAAAGCACTTGACTCCAACGCTCCATTTTCTATTTCAATCAGAAAACAGCTTTTGCAATTCAGTCCTACATACAACAATTTAAAAAGCTACCTTTGACTTTGCTTTCCAGTTTTCTACTCATCTGTGGAACCATTACAGCTACACCTGTTCTGCTTATCTGTACTACCTTCAATGCCTGAAAAAAATCAGCCTACAAATGCATTTTGCTTCCTAATCTCTTGAAAAGGCTGGCCACTATTACTTACACCATTCAACAGATTGGGACACACAGAAAGGCAGTGTAAATTACTGGTGGTCATGCAGAAGGTTTATAAACCATCTCTCCTGGCTTCACTCACGCTCTTTGATATGTATCATTCCTCTATTTACTATGCTAATGAGTCACATATAAATGTGTACTGCTGAGACTGCTAATGTTTACACAGGACCTATTCCATGAGCAGAGTTCTGATTGGTCTTAAACTCTGTTGTTACTGATCTTTGGTACCTTGGCCCCACGTAGACCTGGGACTTCACACAATCAGTCCAGTCAACATAGCTGTGGCATTTGCT